>CALNVZ010003430.1:18849045-18941545 GCA_940671915.1 Paracentrotus lividus | reverse complement strand
ATTATTGGAATTAGGAAAAGTTGCAGCTGGGTCTCAATAATGAGCATAGTATGTCTCTCTACCGGAATTGCAGATTTTATTATCTGATTATATTAAAGGTTGAATTCGCTGGTAAACAATCTTGTCAGTTGAGGGAACCTCCTTCTCTTCCCTTAATAGATCTCACTCATTGAGCTTAAGATATTTTAAGATTGCTTTTCCAAACTCTAGTTTCGTTACGTGTTCTTTTCTCTTTATTTATATCCGTTATTTAAATCAATTTTCCCCTGTGTCGGACTCGCTCCATGTTGGTATTTCAACAGTGATTGGAAGTTAAAAAGCGTTCATGGACACACGGTCGAAATTTCATCAAGATGCCAGGTCGGGTCTTATTCACTTCTGCCCCATTCGAGATGGACCGACTACCGATGGGGTTTGGCCAGAATGTTTCTAGGTTGTCTGGAAGCATTTACGATCATAATTAAAGGCTGGAAGGAATTATTACGAGAAGTTTTTGTAGGCAATGCCTCAAACATTTTGCACTATGTTATCAATAAACATTGACATGGACATCAGATGATTCTTGAAAAGATTTTAGGTCCAAGACCCTTTCGGTAATACTTTAATCAGTAGAATAATAAATAAATTCATGTTCTGTAGGCCTACATGTGTATATTTACACAGAGAAATGCAAAAATTACATAAGCATATACAGTGTGTTCCAGAAAAAAGAGAAACCCAACTTTAAGAGCCTCATGTTAAAATTTGTATAGCTTAAGTAAAATTGATATTTATTTCATGATATAGAGTATTAAAAACTCTTTTTCTATTTAATGACACCACATTTATACCTGTGTTGTGATGGATATCTGAGCACTTGGGTTTTAAAAAAACAAGCGTCAAAATTCATATGTTCCAAGTTTGAAGAGAAGCAGCCCTTGCATTTCAATAGACGAAAAAATCCATTGTCCTTTATGAATAAACTTAGGAAGGCTGACCTCACACAAAGAATGAATGATCAGAAAGCCAGGATTGCTTCTGATAAAATTTGGAACAATTTGTTTTTGACCAAATTTTTTTTAGAACTCGAGTGGTCAGTCATCATTGACAGCAAAGGTATGAATTGGTATCACTGGGTAGAATATGAGTTACTCATCGATATGATATAAAAGAAATAATGACAATCAAGTAATACAATTTTGATACCAGGCTCTCAATGTTGGTTTTACTTTTATCTGGGACGCACTGTAGAGCGGTTGGATAGGATAGGCCTTTATGGCTGGTAGTTGTAATTATGGAAGACCTGGTCCCATATGGTTTCATGAATACAGTAAATTAGACCAGCCTTAAGATTGCCCTGGATGCATTTTTAATTAAGGAATATATTTGTAGAAGAAACAAATCTACGCCCGCGAGACAGAAGTAGCTAAAAAAAAAAAAAAAAAAAAAAAAAAAAAAAAAGCTGCATGACGTGAAATCAGTTCGAATGGAAAACTTAAAATTATTCACGGCTATTCTGGTCCCATATGTTTCTTTGAATAGGACTGATTAGTGAAAAAAATATATTTTGTTACAAATAACCATGAGTGCAGTATGCTACCTTGCCAATGGCGTTTTGTAAAATCTATTTTAAATGTGTTGATTAATCTGAAAAAAAACCAAATTTTTAAAAGGAGCGAGTGACTCTGTGCCAACTAGTGATGTCATTTAAAAGAGTTTAAAAAAGTTAAGGATTTTTCATTTTCTTTGTCGTCTCATTTACTTCACCTTCAACAACAATTTTTTATAGTTTTTACGTGCATCGATGGATACTACGGTTATTCCTTTTGATATCATTTATTATTTTACTTTCATGTGGTTCTACAAATTATATATAAATCAACAAAATAATCTTTTTTCCCCTAAGGCCTGTTTGACATAGACTTAAGTTTAACTTGCCACCAAATCTTTTTTTGATACAAAAACTCAGAAAACCTTTGAGATATCACAATTCAAAAAGCAATGGCAGACTCAGGAATTGGAAACAGAAGCATGAGAGGATTGCGCACAAGGCAAATTTATAAATAGAGGTGGCGCAAATGATCATATCTTTTTAATTATCAGCTTGTACACTGTTAGAAAATTTCTCCTAAAAAAAAACAGGAAAGTTCCTGCAGCAGAGTCTCGAGAACACCAGTAATCTTACTGCACAAATTTGCAGTGAAATTACAGAAAATTGGTATATAAGAAATGAAAATTTACAAATTTTCTATAAATAAAATACTTTTTTTCTTTTTTCAAACAGACCTGTTCTGTTAAATTGCAGAAAATTTCCCTTTATAAAAATATACAGAATGATTCTGTCATACAGATACAGAATGATTCTGTATTTTTTTTCTCCTAAAAAAAACAGAAAAAGTTCCTGCAGCAGAACTTCCAGAACTCCTGTAATCTTACTGCACAATTGGTAACACAATTTACAGTAAAATAACAGTACAATTACAGAAAGATGGTATATGGGGTATGTAAATTTACAAATTTCCTGTAATAAAAAGCCTTTTTCCTTTTTAAGAACAGACCTGTTCTGTTAAATTTCAGAAAATTTCCCGTAATAAAAATACACAGAATTATAATACAGAACGGTTCTGTATTTTTCTCTCTGTAAAATCTTCTGTTTTTTTTAACAGTGTACCATCAATTGCTTTAATGTTTCTATCGTGACGTTTTGGTGATTATAAACCATCGGGTCACTTTCAGTTTATTCAATTCGGTATAAAATGCTTTATTTCAGCAAAATACATTATCTGAGAATCTAATTGCAACATGAGATATTAAAAGTTTACTAATATAATCTATCAAAAATAAATTCAAACCATCGTATCAAGTGCAAAGTATAGGAAATAGACTAGACAAATATGTTAAGCGATTAAAGATTGCCCATCAGGCAATTACATTAATGGAGGTATAATTAGGTGGTAGTGAGTGATAGCATAACGAAATAGAATTCAACAAATAAAACCAGGGCGCCAAAAGATAGTTCAATCGAAAATTCATCCCATCAAATGATTTAGCAAACCCATATGGATATTTTTTACAAATGAAAGGAGGTCGAAGTTCGAAGCCATCTTTTGGAGAATTAATTTGACTAAACATGGTTTTTAAGACCTATCGTTGGTTTGTGTAGTTCCGTGGTAACGTTTTGACTCAATACCAAATAACAGAATTAACTCAATCATTTGAAATATATCCAAACGAACTTAACTAAAAAAAAATCTTATTGAATTTCCATTGAAAATATAATGGCATGTCACTAAATCATAATGCTTTTTTCTCCAATGGTGTGACGTAACGTTGCTGTAAAATTTCAACAAAATAATGGCTGAAAACAAATATTCTACTTTCCAAATGATCTTATTATCTTAATAATAAAGTATTGTTCTTTGTGAATGACATTATATTGTCATCGGAGCAAGAACAATAATATTGGACATGATTTTATTTTGTGAAAAACGAGATGGGATTAGAATTGTTGAGTTTTATTACTGGATCCAGAAGAGTTACAATCTCGACTAGTGTCTGATGGCAGCCTTTTTTTGTTTGAAAACTTGGATTACAATCCTTCTTGCATCACCTTGTGTGCAAGCCATTGGTCATTTCCCTGTGACCCCTTCTATATCCTCTCTCTCAAAACAGAAAAATCCCACGCGAGATGGAAAACATAATGGATGGTCAATCAGAATTGAAAATGACCATAAAATTGCCCGCCATCATACAATTTCTGAACCGTGATCGTGGCTCTCCACCTCCCCAATGCTAAAGATGATGAGGCTTGGCGTCAATTTGATAATCTAATCACTCGGAGAAGTATAGTCTAACGTGTTTAGACCCAGACCCGACTCTCTGTTATATCGATACGAAGTTATATTTTATATTTTATGAACAATGCGAAAGCATGCCCACCCCAAAATTTTATTTGGAATGGCTACTAAGAAGTAATACCAATCATTTTCAGATAAGAATATATTTTTCTATTCTTTATTTATTGCCAAAAGCAATTTAGTTCTCTCTCTCTCTCTCTCTCTCTCTCTCTCTCTCTCTCTCTATCTCTCTCTCTCTCTCTCTCTCTCTCCCTTAGCTTTTGTTCTAATACAATATCAACAAAACTCTGGACACGAAATACCCCTTATCTGCACCCATCCAGCTTCGCCTCCAAAGATAATTTGTTTTCATTGGCAAAAATGCTTGTACATTTCTTGACATTATCCATCCGTACGTTACATGTATGAGTTATTTTTTTATTTGCCAAGCAAATTCTGTCTCTACGCGACACTGAATTTCAAAAAGTTTTAGTTTTATACACATGGATTATTCTTGGATCATGTACAAATTTCCGGTATAAGTGTTGTTTTAACTGTTCACTTAACTATCAGCATGCAGCAAATCCGAATATCTTGAAATCCTGAGTTAATACAATATAGGTGTATATTGTTGTGCACAATATCGCATGTCTGGTACCCCTACAGATGTGCAAAAAGGCGCCTTTAGCACACAAAGGGTGACCAGAAAAATAAGTGGTGGGTGGGGATATTTGTACATGTCTCTGAAGAGGGTCTTTGAGCGAAAAACAAAATCGGAGAAAGGTGAAGATGGGGCGGTCACGGCTGTTGATGTTATCAGAGGCAAATTGATGTATGGCATCATCATAGAATTATGATCATAGACATTTAGACAGTGGCTAAGAGCACACTCGATGTCGGCACTTATCGGGGCAGAAATGTGTCATCTCTGACCTACTTCACCCCAGGAGTAAGCTGGGAATCACATTACTATAACAGCTTCATTAACGTATCCACACAGAGGCGTGGTGTGAGGGGTAAGGATTGTTCCAACATCACCCATGTTGAACTGGTATATTATGTAAAGCTTGTCGACAACATCGCTAAGAAAAAAGGAATGACATTGTTTTACATGTTTTAGCCTCAAAGGTAAATTTTAGAGTCTCATACCTTTCAGCATTTTGGACAACTTTGAGCTAAACTGTCATCAATTGTCAGTTCCTTTCCACACTCCACAGGCAAAGAATGGCGCATCATATCTTAAAATGTGTCTGCTTTCGCGCAATACTGCAATTTGTATATGACGGTGTAATTGCTTGCAAGGGTGAAAGCAAGTGACATACGTAAAGCCATTGCTTGCGGTTAAGGATATCTTAAGGCAATCTTGAAATAAAATGTATATCCTTTTTATCAACTCAACTGCAATGCAGTCTACCTGGATGGAGCTCATTATTCTCTTTAAAAAATTAGTTGCGAGAATATCATACAAGGACCTGCGTGACACGATGCCGAAATAAATTGCAAAACCAAAAAGAACCGTAAAATCTCGATCGTATCTCTCGTTGGATAGGTCTAAAATTGCTAAAGTCATTTTTCGTCAATGTTTCCTCTTTGTTTTGACGACACGAGATTATACAGGAGGCTAAGGATATCATTTAGTTAATATAAATCAACTCAACTACAATTCAGTCTACCTGGATGGAGCTCATTATTCTCTTTGGGAAATTAGTTATGAGAATATCATACAAGGACCTGCGTGACACGATGCCGAAATAAATTGCAAAACCAAAAAGTACCGTAAAATCTCGCTCGTATCTCTCGCTGGATAGGTCTAAAATTGTTAAGGTCATTTTCGTCAATGTTTCCTCTTTGTTTTGATGACACGAGATTATATTTGAGGCTAAGGATTTCGTTTAGTTAACATATAAAATAAACTGGCTTCATCATAAACATTAACATCAAACATCTTGCAAAATTTGAATGCAATTATGGAATCGTCAATAATGGCCTTTCAGCCAATAACAGGACAATTATCCCTAAGACAATCACCCCAGACAACTACCCCCATAAATAGGGTTAGGGTAATGTGTGTGGTTATGCGGTAGACTTTTGGTGGGGGTAGTTGACCTACAACCCTTAAAGGGATGCAGTAACATTGAATGATATTCAAATCACAATTTCTTGATTTAGCTCATTTTGTCAACATAATTATAAACTTATAGGTCAGTCTGGTATCTCTTCAAAATTACAAGTTAATTGCTTGCTTTACTTTCGAGATATCAATGATTTCATACTCAAATTTAGTAAACCATCTCGTGGTGGAAAACAAATTGCCATGTGCTTTTCAAGACACCCCACTTCCTGTCGTGTTCCCCCCGACCCTAGCGGGCTGGAGGGTTTGCTGCAAAGGGGTTGAAAATTCACTCGCGTTTGGCTGTTACACTGTTTTGTGGTAGTAAATAACTTCCATTTGATCTGAAATTTTCAGTAGTTTGTTTTTACTATTAGAGCAATATAATTTTATTCATCTTGATCTAATTGCTCTTGTTTTTGAAAGTTACTGTTTCCCTTTAAAGGTTGAATCCATAAAGCAAACTTCAGTTCTGTGTTTGCTCAAGCAATGAACTACAAGTCTTCTTTTTTGTGTGTGTGTGGGTGTGTGTATTTTTTTCTCAATTCTTTATTTCCATTCGGCAACTATATCGACGCACTAAGCACTTGCAGATTCAATGTGGTCCCTCTCCAGATCATGCGTGTGTCATGTCTTTATTTTCCAAAGTGAAAATTGACTCACACCTTCTTGGCCGCGACGGCTTCGCAGCGTCCTCCCACCATTTCCGTTAAGAGCAGACATTGGTGTCCGTGGGGACAGGTCCTAGCACCCATGTCCTGACGCTCCAACACCAAGCCATCAATCTATTATGATCTGTTCACACGGCCGTCTCGTTGGGTTATGCAACTCGGCTTAAGAAGCGAAACAAAGCCCCATGACAGAAATGTTCGCTTGTGACCCCTGACACACAAACAAACAAACAAAAAGCATACCCAAACGCACACACACACACTCACACGCACACACACACACACACACACACACACACCCATACACCCACACACATGCAAACACACAATCAAACATGTCCACTTATGTATCATCATCAAAGTTTGCTTGGATCTTACATCAACTTCTCCGAAAGACAATATTTTGTTAAGTAGGAATTATGTGTAGAGTCTGTGCGGAAATTTAAAGGATTACGTCATCAGAGGTGTTCATATCTACAATAGATCACCGAAAGTAATCCTTTGCATTGTAACATAAAAGATTTACGATCGATAAAAAGTTACGATTGATTTTATCTCGGTACCTCTTTTTTGAGTGCAGGTACAGTCATGGATTAGGATTAAGATATGAACAAGATTAGAGTTAGGTCTAGGGTTAAGATTAAGATCATCAACTTTGAGGCACCTTGTCCATGATGAGGCTACCGAGACGAAATAGATCGTAGCTTTGTATCCATCGTAAGTCTCTATGTTACAGGGCACTGGACAATATCATCATGCCAAACATAAGCCACGTTTCGATGACCAGTGAGAATACTCCAGTGGTTGTAAACAACCCTACCAAGATGCAAACAAAACCGATAAACCGCTCAATATTAAAGTCACATGGTCGTTTGGGTTTCATTTTAAGGGCTTCGCCGAAAAAGCGCGACTCTGTGCACAAATTAGCACCGAAGTCCCCCTGGACCGTAACCAGGCCACAGATTGGAGACGTGGCATAGACAATGTAGACAACGTCATTTATAGTCATTTGAGGACACCACAGAGTTCAAACCTAACGTCCATAATAGATCATATGGACAAATATAATCATCTCAGAGTGGTTTTTCTGTATGTATTAATATGATAATTGAAACGTGAATTATATATTGAAAAGATGGTTTATACAACTTTTGATTTTTATGCTATCCTGTTTTTAAAAGTGAATATCTTTTTTTTTTTTTTTCCTTCAGATATTTTAATAAAGTGAGGCCTTGCAGTGGGGTCGACCATAATATTTATTTTAGGAATGTTTAATGCTATTTAGCGAGTCACTAGTTCAAAGAACTCAGGGCCAGGATACACATAATGGAAACGTTAATCTTCCATAGCTGCCAAACGCCCTAGTGATAGATAGCATGTCACAGCGCCATTTGCGAAGTGGTATTTAATGGTAACGAAGGGATATAAGATCTGCAGGTGGTTTTCCGTCACCCCGTGCCCATCGCATAGGCAGCTACAAAAGGTACGATGTCGTGGCGGTAACAACACGTCATCAACATCGACTTAAAGCTAAATTAGTGTTGTGGGCACGAGATGGAATTGTGGAAGAAACTGTCTCACAGTGATGGCAAACATTGATAACAATGCATAAAATATAAGAATTGTTGTTGTTGTTGTTGTTGTTTCTCTGTTTGTTTGTTTGTTTGTTTGTTTGTTTTTTGTTTGTTTTTAGCTGTGAGGTTTTTGGAATCAAGAAAATGATAAGATATTTACCAAGTTCTTCTTAGAGTAACATGTGCTGCACTAAAAAATGCATGTATGTGACTACATGTACATGTGCGCACAATGTTCGGTCCAGGAGATAAGATTTTTGTCATGAAGAGCCATCCTTTTTACAGTGGAATTTTCTACTATAAAATTTTTCAAAAATACATTGAAAATAATTTGACAGCTCACTATTATTTTGTTCACCCATGTTTCACCTTTCCCATTACACGACATTCACTTTAATCATCATGACTGCTTGCACACTCCCATCCTGTCAATGTGAGCCAAGGCCGAAGCCTAGGAATCGCCTCGTCGTGGTGTCATAGGTGTTGGGTAGGAAACGAAAGAGGCGCTTGTTGAAGGGCATTGATGTTGTGACATTCACACGATCATGACTGCTTCTACCGATTTTCCCCACCTCTATCACACATACGTTTATCACGTTCGTGAGGTAGACATTAGAACCGTACTTTACATTAATGTAGATATAAAAAGTTAAGTTCCAATGAGATGTGCCGTACGGAAACAGAATGGGAAAGTCTCGTTCCTATAATAAAAGGGGGCCATTTCTGAGGTAACAATTTATTTTCAGTATCAATTCCTTGCGGTTTCCTAGTTTCTTTTTTTTTCAGTTTTCAGACTTTATTACAAAAGCTTTTTTTTTTTTTTTTTGTTTTTTGTTGTTGTTGCTTGCACTTGCATATATACAAGATAGGCTTTTCTTCACCAGATAGCATCAACCCTATGATTTAACCTTTTTTGTTATTTAAAATGCAGAATGTTGTCAGTAAGTGTGGCTAATTATGGACACGGGATGATCTCCAGACATTTGAGATGTTATGGATTTTTACTCCTTGTTTTATACGAGAGGCTCTTTGTTCGACAAGACATCATTTTCCGTAATTCATTAATTTATTCTACAATACTTATCTGCTAAGTAGCTTATTGTAAATAACATGACAATGATAATCAGAAACGCTTTGATCCTCGAAACTGAGTCGAAACATTAAAAAAATCTGACGTCAGATAGCCAAATGAAAATATCGACCATTTCATTTCGGTTTTGTGGTTGGCCTAGAAAAAATATTTTGACATTGATTTGCCTTTGTTCTCGGTTTAATAAACTTACAATTACAGATCTACGTTAAAGTTGTGAGTACGAGCAGCTATTTTTACTCCCTCCACAATAACATATATAATGTGAATTCTTTAAGCCACAGCTCAAGCTACAAATGTTATTGTCCGAAACACAAATTCTTTTAAGGCCCCGGCAGCCAGAGAGCAGCGCCAGATCGACTTTGCTCTATCCATTTGTATCCTGGTTAGAAAATAAAAGGAATGTTTTTCAGAATGGAATTGAAGATTACTGTTAAATGTACGTAAATGACTTGCCGGCTCAATACTACCAATAAGTCGCTTTAATTAATTTGATATTTTCTGGATCTCGTGATTCCAAGCTTTTCAAATCATATCAAACACCTGAAGTAGAGTAAATGATAACCAAGTTAAATTCACGATAGATTAATTGGAGCTTATGTGGAGTACTGTGCAATATCGTGCAGAAAACCTGATTGTCCTACTATTTACTATGTTGTTCGTTTTACGACTGCAGAACATCTAGGTGTACACTGTAAAAAATAACTGTAAATTAACATGTTTTTTGGCTTGTAAAAATACAGCTTTTGGTCGTTTTTTTAATTTTACGATATTTTTCTCGTAAAATGGCAGGAAAATTGTATTTTTCTAGGAAGTCGTCTTGATTTTACAGTTACTAGCTCATGCAACTGTCAATAAACAGGAATATCATATTCATACAACCTTTCCTACTCGTTTACGAATTATTCCCGTAATTTCAGTTTCCATAACTAGGACTTTCTTGTCAAAAAACAGCAAGTTCTTTCTAAAAACAAATGCTATTGTTAATAAACACGTTTCTCGTATATCAACGAGCTTCCTTGTTCATAGACTTGTATAGTTTTGAAATCATTACGAGAGTTTTCCTGTCAAAAAGACAATTTTCTTTGTTCAACAAAGGAAGAAGAAACATAACTACTATAAATCAGTTTTCTTGTATCCTGGAATGTTGTTCCTGTTAATTTACAACCTTTATCTTATTTTATAGTTCATTATGTGGATCATGAATATTCATTAATATGACTGGAAGTGCTTCAAACGTGGATCGTTGCACTAACCATGGAAAATGTCACCTTACATAGGGTTGGGTATATAAGGCTAACAACTTTCATCGAAGTTGTCAAAGATTAGGTGTAGGATTTAGGATTAAGATTTAGGATTTAGGGACATGATTAGGCGTGAATGGTCAATCCCATATAATGTTTGATAATGTTCTTTTTGTTTCAAAAATATTATTACGTGATAAAAACAGGAAAAGACTGTAAATTTACAGGGTTGTAAATTTACAAGGTGGTCAATAACGGGAACCTGTAAATTTACATTATCTCTAAAATAACTACTGGAAGCTGTGCAAAAACGGGCACTCCTGGCATCCCGACTGCCAGGAACTTTCCTGTTAAAAAACGGTGAACTTTTTCACACTCTAAAAAAAAATGAGTAAAATCTTACCCAATATTGAGCAAAAAGGTAACTCGCGTGAAATTGAGTAAAAAATATTACTCATGCGGTTGAGCTAAATGTTACTGAGTAAAAAATATTACTCATGCGGTTGAGCTAAATGTTACTCAGAAAAGAGTAACTTTTAGTCATCTATGTATCATTCCTAATCCTAGCTTCGAAAGGAGTAAACCATTAACCATTAGTTTACTCATTTTCTTGCGAGTTACCTTTTGACTCTGTTAAGAGTAAACAAAATTTACTCCGTTGGGAGTAAAGCATTAGTTTACTCATTTTCTTGCGAGTTAACTTTTTTTTTACAGTGTACAGTGTAAGGATATTGATATATTCTTCAACCTATCAATTTCGTAGTGATATCTAACCACCAAAAAAAAACTTTTTTATTTTACTCATTCGCATCAGAAGGTTAACAACGAAAGAGATCCAATAAACTTTGGTAATCAGGGACTTTAGTGACAAAACAAAATGTTAGCCAGGCACATTATATCACAATACTCTGTCACATATCCGTATAGTTTTCTCCGAAACGATAAATATTGTAAATTACAAACGTTTGAAGACTCTATTTGATATTGCCTTATAATTATATACAAGACGAAGGACAATCATATTAAAATGCATTTACAAAGATAAATGGGTACAGATTACGAAATTAGACACTCTCTTGAAACCGAATACAGAATTGAAAGCAAATTAAAAGGTTTGCTGAAATATATTTCCGATCTGTCCGTTGTTACATGATATTGATCCATTCAGTCATTAAATCTTTAATGAAATAATTGCGTTCCTGAATCAGAAGAGGGCATTAACTCCAGGGCATCACTTTAATGTATCTTTACTTCATTATTCCATTCGTATTGGAGTTTTTGGTTACGTTTATGAGTTTTATTAAAGTCAAAAGAAGCATTCAGTGTACGTTTCAGATGAATGCATCCGCAGTAGTATAAATTTGCTTATACCCCCGTCACACTGAGCTCGTTCCTACTACGTCCTTGCAAATTTTGCCGAACGGGCATAGTCTGTGTGTAAACTGAGTGGACGTAGTAAATACTTCTTACGATCTGTTTACGAACTTCATGGACTAGCTCGGTCGGATTTTCAAAAAAGTGTTTAAAAAAATCGGGCGCCCATCTCGTCCTAAAATTTGACGGGGTGGCAACGTATCTGAAACGAGATGGACGTACTACAAACGAAATTGCTGTACTTAAATCGTTCTAAAGATGTGCTAGGACGTCTTACAAACGAGCATTGTATATTCATTATCAGCTTGAAGTTACGAAGACGCATGAGGTCTGGCAAAAACGGGCTAGGGTTTTTATGGGAAACGGGCACGCATTTGCGTTCAACACGTTCGAGACACGGATAATGACGCAGTAAGAACGAAATGAACTTTCTGGAGGCCGTTTGGTCGACGTAAGAACGAGTAAAAACGGATTTTGACGGACTAAAAACTACCCAGAACTAGTAAGGTCGGGACGAAACGCATTGGAAACGAGTTGGAACTGATTAAGGACGGGTTGAACTAACTGGGGACGGGTTTGGATTGTTTCAGACGGGCTCTGTTTCATGGAAACGGTCATTTCACCCGATTTTAACTAGATACAAACGGACTGCAGACGAGGCAAAGACGTGATGGACGTATTGAGGACTGCATACGAACATCGTTCATCTTAATCCAGAAATAATTAGGTCAAATGTACGCGTTCTTTTTCGGACCAATGGCCAGTCTTCGTATTTATTCTAAAAGTTGTGAGATTTCTGTAATTGTAACAATTAATGTGTGGCAATCAAATAGCTGATCGATTCGCTTATACTACTATCACACTGAACAATTTCTTACCATGTTATTGAAATTATTGCAGAACGGGCTTAATCTATGTACACACGGAGTGGACGTACTTGAGACCTATTTCAATCTGCTCAGGACTTTATAGCACGGGCTTGGATACCAATACGTTTCCATTTTTAAACAGAACGGCATGTCATAATTCCCGTCACACTGAGCTAGTTCTCAGTTCGTTCTTGGTAGTTCTTGTTGAACGGGCTCAATCTGTTTACAAACGGACTGAACGTAATACAGACCTTTTAGAATTTAGTACAGACCGTTTACAATCTGTTTACGAACTTGGCGAACGGGCCCGAACGGAGAGAACGGAAAGGCATTCCGATTTTTTTTGAACATGTTAAAAAAATTCGTACTGGCTTCCAGTTCTAACATTAAACGTAGTGACAACGTTTCTTAAACGGGTAGGACTTACTCTGAACGAGAAGGACGTACTACGAACATGGTACCTACACACAAAAAACAAGAACTAGTTTCCATGAGTAAAACCTGTTTGCTACTCTTGGAGGCGAGTGCTTTTATTCGTATATCACGTATTTTTACTTCAGAATCTGTGTTTCTGTTAAAAGTACACACCCGCTCTTCCAGAACATGTAACGTTACTAAGGGATACTCAAGAAAAAAATTTATTGAGTATATATACTCAACCATTTTTTTTTCTTGAGTATCCCTTAGTAATTTTACATGTTCAATTACGTAAAACAATTGTGCAAGTGAGTTTCTCTTCAACTTGGTACGGCTTGGTGGATGATCGGGTGAAAATACTAACAATCGAGTAAAGTGAGAATTGCTGAGAAATTCTATATAGCCAGTAATTCACTAGATGAGTAAACTACGACACCTCTTCGTACGTCTCAAGTCTCGTGAAAGTCTTTGAGAGTAATTTCACTGGCTATGCGGTACTTTTACATGTTGCGCCCGGTACGCCTACTCGGATCACGAGTACGGACATCGAGACTGCGCACGAGGTATGTTCTACGCGTACGTAGGTATAGCGGAACCATAGAGTTACACTCTGTGAGCGGATCACGGAGAGCGGATCGAGAGCCTGCATGTTCTTATTGTCTTTGGGTGAGTCCTATTCCTTTTTGTTTGTTTGTTTGCCTGTTTTTATAATGATATTTGGAATGTTCCGATGATATACATCGTCTGATAACACTAACAGCTAGATTACCATGCATGGATTTCCCATTACTTCGTCAGTCATGTACACAGTTTGAGTAATTTGAGGCGTTGATGTGAGTAATGCAATGTATTGGTTTGTGTGAATTGATGCACTGAAGTGAGTAATGCAGTGTATTGGTTTGAGTGAATTGAAAACTAATTGATGCACTGATGTCAAAAATACTTGGATGCACTGATGTGTATATCATCGGAACATTACAAATATCATTATAAAAACAGGCAAACAAACAAAAAGGAATAGGACTCACCTAGTGAGTAACGCTTTACATACTCAGAGAGTCAGTAAGTAAAGGTTGCACAAACTCATCACAAGCAAGTTGATGAGTTTGTGCAACCTTTACTTACTGACTTTCTGAGTATGTAAAGCGTTACTCATTAGATTAGTTTGTGCAATGTACTCAAAACAATTAGTTATGTTACTCAATAAAATGAGTTAATTAAATAAACTCATTTTGGTGTGTCACTATATTGTCAAATTAAAAATACTCGATTAGGTGCGTTTTCAAAGTAGCTTTATTGAGTGAAAGCACTCATGGATGTGTGTCACTATATTGTCAAAAATACTTGGATATTTGAGTGTGATCACTCATATATGCAAGTTCTCATTTTTTGTGTGTAACTTTTATCATGCTGCGCATAGGCACTTTAGTGACGGTTTGGATGTGCTACGAACGGTATAGAGTGAACGAGCTGTTTACTCGGTCTGAACTTGATAACAACGTATTGCGGACGCGATAAAGACGGAATTGACGTAACGAGAACTATTTATGAACTGCCTAGTATCGTATTCAAGAAATTATTTTTCAAAGTTATAAGTTCCTACCCGACCAAAGCCCGTTCAGCAATTTTTTAAGAACGGGCAAGATAGAACGACCTCAGTGTGACGGCCCCCTAACATATGTTTACAATCAATGTTCAAAAAGTAACTACAATAAATGCAAAAGAGAGTGATTTGCTTCGGCGTCGGTCGCATAAACGACAACGAAAAGAGTGTGCATTCATTTTGATTTTAAAATACATATTTTAATTTTTTTTCAGTCAAACATGCTTAAAAGAACAACCTCATTTTGCGACAAACGTTAGGCAAAAAGTGTAGAAAAATTCCCGAAAAAAATTAATTTGCTAAAAGACTTTGTCGTGAAAAAATTTATAGCATGTAATTCGGGGGACTTTGTTGTGTGTCGTTCAGTCGTGTCATTGTTATTATGACATTCATGGCAACTAAAGATTACAGTATGTTGAGGATTTACTTTATGTTTAATATATTTTAGTCATAAAATTGTGTCCATGCCAAGTGAAATTTAGAACATGTTATTTAGGGTCGGTTACTTTTTTATTGAGTAAATCTCAGTCATACCCTTGTGACATTCATGGAAAGTAAAATATACTGCATATTGATTAGTGGGTGATGTACATGTTTTTGTTCAGTATAGTCGAGTCAAATCATTGTGACATTTATTGCAAGTAGTGTAAACTATCAAATAGAATAATAAATTTTCCCTTTAGCGTTCAGAATAGAACGTTTAATCAAAAACTTACAGTTGAAGACTTGTCCCTATACCATAGCAACAAGAAATCACGGTATCAGGGACCTTCGTATAAAAAGTAAAGGTAACCATACATCCTGAGCCACATGATGGCCGACACTAAAATTTGCAATAAAATCCTATATCTACAAAGTCGATGGTGTTAATGTAACGCTAGACACAGATGTACGCCCGAGGTAAAACACGCCGAACAAGGGGCGTGTAATTAAAATAGGGAGGCTTCACAGAACGGATATTAATAGGATTTACGATTTCAAGAACATTTTCAGAATTCATATATTGGAAAATAATTATGGTGAGCGCTGATCAGTAGGGGGATGCGTAAAGAAATTCGGTTGATTGCTTACTAGTCAAATTGAATTTTATTATTCATGTATACCGTCAGATTATTGTAAGCTTAAAGACATCTGCAGATGCAGATCCTTTTTGATAGCCAATGAATTTATTACTTTTTTTTTTGCAAATTGATAATATAATTTTCGATAACATGTCGAGGAAATGAGTTCAGAGAAAAGGCATTTGATAATTCGTTTTTTCATATAAGATTCAAACCGGTAAGTTTAATATGTTTCAATGGATTACTCTTCCTTTATAAATTTCACAGTTATCCACCAATATCACTTCCTTTTTTTCTCTCTCTCTCTCTCTCTCTCACACTTTCTCACTGTTTCTGTCGCTCTCTCTCCCACCCTCACCCCCGTTTAGTTCTGTCTCTAAATTCGTCGTTAGAGGTTCTTCTTCATCCCTTCCTATTTATCAAACGCAATCTCTATATCTCCCTCTCTCTCTCTCTCTTCTCTTCTCTCCTTTTTTCTCTCTCTATTTTCTCTTCTCATCCTCCTCTCCTTTCTCTGTTTCTATACCATTACATATTGTATTGTATATTACATATTTTTCCTCCCAGCGGGAATATTCTTCTTCTCGCCATTTTTAAAAGGCAATTTTCAACCTCGTTGCAAGTCAATTGCCACATTATGATCTCCACTTTCAATTGATCAAATTAGAAATGTATATTTTACCGAAAATTTTTGGCAATCAAATCTGCAGAAGCAGCCTCCTTGATAACAATCGAACTTGCATGAGTACGACTAATGACGTCATGAGAAAGAAA
The DNA here is from genome assembly GCA_940671915.1 of Paracentrotus lividus. NCBI lineage: Eukaryota > Metazoa > Echinodermata > Echinoidea > Camarodonta > Echinidae > Paracentrotus > Paracentrotus lividus. Next base: position 18,924,943 of record CALNVZ010003430.1, on the reverse strand, counting down.
TGATGTCATTTCAGACGTCCCGATCGTTATGGTTCGTGTTGGAAAAAAAAGCATTTAATAAGCTTTCATGGACTGTCCAGTGAAGTGTGTTACATTCATCCTGAGATGGATTTCTTAATTCCCCCTGCATTGAGTCTAAAGGGTGAGCCTAATTATTGACCCCCCCCCCAAAAAAAAAAAATAATAACAATAATAATGATAATAAATAAATAAATAAAAAAAAATATATATATATATACATATATATATATATATATATATATATATATATATATATATATATATATATATATATATTATATATATATATATATATATATATAAATAAATAAATAAATAAATAAAATAAAATAAAATAAAATTATAATAATGATAATAATAATAATAATAATAATAATAATAGTGATAATAATAATAATAATAATAATAATAATAATAATGATAATAATAATAATAAACAAATGAATGAATAAATAAAAATAAAGAGAGAGAGAGAGAGAGAAGAACAAATCGCATTGGAAAAAATCGGTGAAAATGATGTGGTCAATAAATGAAGAAAATAATGTCTGTTCAATATCATGTAATTTGAATCGAATTATCATCCAATGCAATTGAATATGAATGTGGATATTCAAAAATATTTATTATGTTTTATTGAAAACTTCCTTCCTTTGTTGTGAACTGAATAAACACGTATATCGAAATAATATAATGTGACATGTACATAACGTATGTATATTTCTGTTTAAGTCCTGTCCCTCCAACTCCAGAACATGGCACATACATGAATGTCTTTCACAAAGTATTTTTCTCTCACTCTCTCTGTCTCTCTAACTCTCTCTTTCTCTATCGCTTCTTATTATTTCTCTCTCGAGCACACACACTCACCTTACAATCATCCATCAGTTTATCTAACTCTTCTAAGGTTAAAAAAAAGACTTGGAAGAATCGTGTCTCAAAGGGCATTCCACTTGTTTCTTCATCTATGTCTGTATAGATTCATAATCTAATTGTTTACCTCTCAATAAAAACTTGTATTGAGCCAGAAGGCGACCTGACAAGAGAATCATGCAAGCAGAAGAAAAGCTGGGCTTACCGTCCATTATGGCAATAATCAAACCCGGATTCGGGGACGCCCGTCGCAAAAACAAGAATCCACTTGCATGACAACATTTCCAATATGTGGGATTACACGTCATCTTGTCTGCAGTTAAATCTCCGCCCCTGGCCGGTATTCGGAGCAAATTTAAAGGCATCGACAAGTGATGTTTCCTGTTAGTAATATTTACTCTGAGAGAGCCAATCATTCGTTCTTAGAATTTATTAACTAGCAGTGAGTAGGGTTATGGAAAATTTGGGTCAACAAGTGCACTGCAGGGACATTAAACAAAATACATTTTTAAAACCTATTAAGGTATAGAAATAAACTCATAACGATTAATGTGAAATTATCGTTGCTTTGTATAGAAATTTTATTGTTTGCCCTTTTTCTATTTTTTTTTTTTTTTTATCATCTTATTTTCATGTATTTTTTCACTTTTTTAATATTGACAAAGTTTCATACAATACTTGCCATGGTTCTCATTGTGTTACGAGACGTGGTTAACAGGCACATTATGGAAATCACTGTCTGAGGTTTTCAGCGTGAACATAAACCTAACGTCGAAATATTCTCATCTCCTGGAGACCTCCCTCTAGAATTTTAAACAGAGTTCTACCCCGTCACATAGACGACATGAACACTTACAGGCAATTCACTGCAAATGCAAATTACACTGAATTGCCAATAATTTGTCAATAGTTGCTCGGTTTGTCGTTGGTAATGTGACTGATTAGTAGACGGTGGTGTCTTGACTGATTATTCTATACCTGATGAATCGCAAACACTTCAGTAGCCGTACGTGTAAGACAATACTAACATCACAATCAACCTGTTGGGTGCACGAAGCTTGGGGTGAAATAATGGTTCGACCTTTTACTTCGTTCTGAGGACCACCGTATGAAAACGAACGATTTTAGGAAGCACATTTAGAAACGTTTGAAATTCGTACTTTGTAATAAAAAAAATTAAAAAAAAGTTGTACTTTGTATTAGTAACGACAACCTTAGCCACGGATCAAGTATCGGCCAGAAGTCAGTTAATAAAAGCGGCTTTTATAACCAGACAACTAATTGGGCCGATAAAATCCTTTGGCAGAGCCCATGATGGATCCGCGCATGGCCCTATCATGCCTATATGTCATGTATGTCAAAGAATGGGGCGTATTCATAGTTCTACGGTATAAATGATACATATGATACACAAATAAAATCATCGACTTGTCTTCAACAAAAAATACAAAATAAATAAAAATAAAATAAAAAAATCTCTTGTTACATCTTTTTTCCTAACATTTGAATTTGAGCGCCGCAAATATAAATATTATAAATAGTATAACATAAATTGCTTTGCCTGTGTCGTCTGCTAAGCAATTTTTTCCCCGTGAGATAAACACGCAGATGCTTTCAATATTATAATCGTTATCATTAAAATGATTGATTTGAGCTGTTTTGATGATTTGCAAGTAATCCAGTTGATCTCTTCGTTCTTTTTTCCGCTCCATCATATTTTCTTCAATATCTTTGTTCTCCCTCTGTTTCCTTGAGACTTCCTTGAGATTTCTGCCATATTTTGTTTTACTCTCTCGAAAACTAGAAACATTTCTCACAGGAAATAAAAAAGACAATGTGTATATTGCTTTGTGTCAACCACTTTTGCTCAACATTTTCCATTACACAAAATTAAAAGCCAGATGACAAACATTTGTCCAATATTTCCCCCCGCAAACAGAATTATGCCATGTTCAACATTTCGTTGTCTCCTTCTGCTAAAGAAAAATGGCGCCAAATATGATACTGTACACGTGATCAATCGTAATAATGGGCGGGAAAATTTTCCCCGCGCCACTCAAAATCTCGTAATTCAAATCCCTGCGCTCGATCGATATTTCATCTCTTCTAAACATTTGCCATTTACATCGAAATGGTCACGAATACATAAAGATAAACAAATAATGGCTGCTCGATATTGTCCTATACGATCTTAAATCTCTTTTTTTTAAAAAATTCAGCGGAAATGGTTCTATTTCAATTCATTGGAAGTAGAGTATCTTCTCATTCTTAAAAATTGCTTTTTTAAAAGACAAAGTAGGTAGTACGTATACTTAATAGAGCCATTTAAAGAAATGGGGTCTATAGCGACATTGTAATGGCAAGCACGCTGTGGATTATTTGGCAGAATCAGGTTTTGAATGGCTTTGTGATATTGTTTTCAGTGCTTTGATAAAACCAATGCTTATAACTGTTGCATTTCGTTGTTCCTTGTTAAACGAGGGTTTTATGTGAAGGATTGGTGGGTGGGTGTTTTGGAGAGTGAGGATGAGGGTGTGTTTGTGTATGTGTTTTTGTATGAGAGAATGTGTGGGTTTGTGAAAGGGTATGTATGTATGTGTTTGTGATTGTGTGTGTGTGTGTGTGTGTGTGTGTGTGTGTGTTCCTGAAAGAGGAAGTCGTAGGATTACATGGTGTGCGTTTGGGTACACGCGTGAGGACATGTGTGTGGGCGTGTGGGTGAGAATGCGGGTGTGCGTTTCTCCATCAGAAGCATGCATACACTACACCTCTCCTGGTCCTCATCATCGTTCGAATGTTTGATCTGTATCGGGTTCGATTTTCGGATCGCTGTTTCTTGATGGATTTACGAAGGGTCTATTCTCTGTTTGAATTAGCTCCGAGACGTGGCGCTTCCTCTACAGCACGGAAGTTTTCCGATGGAGAGATCACGGGCAAAAACGAAGTTGATTGACGAGTAGAGGAAACAACAATCCCCATTTAAGCGATCGGGTTGCGGTGTACTCGGCAGTCTGTGCCATGCATATAAATCAGATGCTTCCTTGCTGGTCAGGTATATTTGGATGGGTTTTAGATTGTTTAAGAACCTCGGACGGTTAAAAAAAATAAAGAGGTTTGGCTTTCCAGAGCTATGCAAGTGCCACCTATAAGGTGTCAGCACTTTTTAACGCACTCATACAATTATGTTCATAAGACTAAAGTAGCAAAAACGATGTATTGTCATTATGAGCACATTATTAACAAATATAACTCTGTATTATTATTTCAAATGAGGAGAATGGACGCTTTGAACCTTCCATTTCGGTTTGCATGAGTATCCCGTAAATTCTCTAAAAGATTATTATCCAATGAAATGCGATTTTTCTTCTTCTTCTTCTTCTTCTTCTTTTTTTTTTTTTTTTTTTTTTTTTGTAGATATCATTTCGCACAGATTGTGCACAAGAAAACATTTGTGAAAAAGGTGCAGTTCTCTGTGATTTTTTTTCTTCACAAATAGGTACAGCATTTTCTTTCTTGCTCTAGCAGGGTGTCAGCATCGTTTTACAATTACCTGTGAAAGGCTTGTCCTCAACCGTCGTATGATCTATCAGGTTTCATCGATTAGTTATGTACATGGGATACTCATGAATGTGCATTTTCAATCAGTTCAGCTGTGAACGAAACTGCTTTTGCAATACAATACATGCTACAGACCAAAGAAGACAGTTTGCAATGTACGTTCTCTGCTTAAATAATGAGGAAATTTCCCTATGATCAGATGTAATCGTATGATTTAAAAAATGCTAATTTTACCCATGAGCCTCTTTGGGCCTAATAATCTCACACCCTTCGGCAAACTTGATAGAACACTGAAAATAAAGATTAAACAAAATTTGTCAGAAGGAATTTGATGAATTGAAACCCTATTCTTATATGAAACCATATATTTTATTTGTATAGCCTAGACTGTCAAAGCGGCAATCTTCAAAGATCCCCCTTCTTGTTAATGATTCAATGAATGTCCTGTAATTGCCTATCATCCGTGCATGAATCGCCTATTGGGATAACAACCTTTAACACAATACGAGACAAAACCATGTAATTACTTTTCAATTGACCCAGTCAAACACTTTAACGTTCCCCGTGCAAGAATTAATATCCGAAATCAAATTCCTTCAGGGAAAAACACGGGCGTGATAATATTCCACAAAGATGAATGGGTATCACACGGACTTGACAATGAGCTCCACAAGCCAAGGAAATCGAACTCGGAATAAAAGGACCGCAGGAGTCACTGGATCGTCCACATCGAAAGACCACGCTAAATCCAGTCGATGATTTGACGATTTATCGAGAATTGCCTCAAAGCAGGCTTTGATGTGGTATCGACAGAAGGTGTATTGAATGGCACCATTATTACATTTTGAAGCGTATTCATGTACTCTCCTAGAAAAGGTTATGTCGGGATTGGTAGAGAGAGATAGAGAGAGAAGATGGAGTAGGAATGGAAGGGAGTAAGAACATAATGCAACAGATTATATGGGGAAATTGATTAAGGAGCACGTGTCTTAAAGAAGTAAAAAGTGACAAATGGGTATTTTTTATAATAAGAGGAAGATATGAATGAAGAGAGAACGAGAGGATAATAATTTAGCATTATAAATAATAATAAAAAAAATTAAATTATCATTTTTGTATTTATTTATTCATTTTGTGTGTGTGTTTGTGTGTGTGGTTTTTTTTTTTAAACACAGGGGAGAAACGTCAGGATTCGAGAAATGAGAAAAGAGAGATAAAGAGATTTTGATAAGAAGTGATAACAAGGAAAGACAGACAGATTTAATTAAGGGGCATTAATAAAGACTAAACTGGTACGAAACTAAAGCTTTAAAGTGAGATGAAGGTATCTTTTCATAATTACAACTCCTGCCAAAAAAGACATCACCCCTCATCTTGTTCTTTTATTAGAGAACAAATTTTGATATCTATGAATAATATGTCTGCTTTTTAATAAAGAGCAATGACCAGACGTTTTGAAAATTATTGGTCTTTCTAGAGATTTGTCAGATGTACAGCCGCGCTATGAATATATGCATTTTTAAAATCGGCTTTTAGTTTAAAGATAGAAGATTAGACCGTTAAAATTCATCTGCTTTGAAAAAAATATTGATAAGGAGTCTTATACGTATTTATGTGTAATCGCAGTGCCCACATGTGTGGGTTGTCAAATGTGAGAAGCGAATACCCTTGTGATTATTTAAAAAAAAAAAAAAAAAAAAAGATTCTTCATCATGAAAACAATTACTTTGTTATTTATTTTTCTTCCTATTTTTCTTCTTATTTGTTTTTTGTTTTGTTTTTACAAAGATGTCATGTCCAGTGTATAGCAGCATGTAACTTTGTTTTTAAAATACACTTGTCACAATAATGTTACACATGAGGTTGAAGGTTAGCATGTAATCATCTAATCAAAGTATATTTGTTTGGCTTCGGTACCTCAGATTGTATCATATTCAGCATAAATGCAAAGCTTTTAGTTATTAACCGTAGCTTGATATTCCTTGTAATTCGTTTGAAGGAATCAATCAAAATAATTTTAGAAGGTGTACAATGTTATCTATCGGGAGTAAACTATCGCAATTTTATCATGAAAATGAGTTATATAATACATCAACTTTAAAGCCAAATTATTGTTCTGGTCATGATATAATGAATTGTTTAAGAAAGTGTCTCAAAGTCCTTTGGAAACGTTGATAACAAGTCAGCTGGGAAGTGTTGTGTACTGACAGTACTTCGAATCAATTAAATGGTCTGTTTTTGTGTTTTTCTTGTACTTATATGACTATGAGGGCATTTACAAAGCAATCATTGCTAGTGGACCTTTTGAATATTATGAATATGAATAAAAATATGAGTATATTTTGAAAACTCGTAATTATTTTGTTCCTCTTTCTCACTATAAATTCTCTTTAAAGGGATGCAGTAACATTGAATGATATTCAAATCACATTTTATTCGATTTAGCTTATTTTGCCAACATAATTATAAACACTTAGGTCAGTCTGGTATCTCTTCAAATTGCAAGCTAATTGCTTGCTTTACCTTCGAAATATCAATGATTTTATACTCAAATTTTATAAACCAACCCCGGATGGTTTATAAAACCATGTGCTTTTTCCACATAGCACAACATACACCCATTTCCTGTTGTATAATCCCCGTCCCTAGCGGCCTGGTATGCTAGCAGCAGAGGGTACTGGTGTTCGGCTGTATGCTTGGCATTGTTTGTTACACTGTTTTAAGGTAGTAAATGAATTTCATTTGATCTGAAACTTTCAGCAGTTTGTTTTTATTGTTGGAACAATGTAATTTTATTAATCTTGATCTAATTGCTCTTGTTTTTGAAAGCTACTAAATCCCTTTAATGGCTACATATAAAAGTTTTATCCAAAAGAACAGGGCAGGACATTGACTTCTCAGTCATGTTGCCACCATGCTTATCACGAGTTGTGGCTTATGCTAAAGTGTAGCGTTGTGGCGCGGCGCGGCGCGCTGAAAAATTGAAATAATCGACGAAAAAAAAATAAGTGTCTGAAAGCGTCCTTAACAAGAAAGGAAGATTCTGAATCGAGTTTTGTGAAATTTTAGGAATGAGCCCAGTCTTGCGGATTGCAAGTTTTCTCAAGACAAAAAGTTTAGGAGCTGGCATTTGTGTGATACACCAAGGCCGGCCCCTGATTCTGTGGACCAGGACCAGGACCAGGACCAGGAATTTCATTGAAATTTCGCAATTAAAACAAGTGAACGTGACGGGACGCCAGAGTGGACCAGGCTAGCCCATCACGATTTCATGGTTGCTGGCATTATGTGAGTACAAGGCGGCCCCTGATTCTGTGGCACTAGGACTCAGGACGCAGGAATTTCATTGAAAATTCGCATTTAAACCATGTGAACGAAGGACCAGGACCAGGAGTGGCGCAGGACTAGCCATCGGCGAATTCTGATTGCTGCCGACTAGCGTAAACGCATCGACCAAACTTTTCATATGAATTTGTGACCCCCGATTTCTTTCACCTAGATTGATGCTTTTAATCAGCCCGGGTAAGCTGTGAGCATACACAGAACGACTACGCGTACAATGTCCGGTCAGCTTGGTGCGGTTGAAATCTATGGCGGGACCGGGATCACGATAGGTAGGCACTGTTTATTTAGAGCAAGGGGTGCACGCGGTTTGGGCGCTTAGTGGGAGGGACACGTACGGACGATTATATGAGACCGTTTATTTTATTGTTCAGACAGACATTGTTTCTTGTCATTTTCTTGTCAAGGAAAATGCTTCATCGCTACCTGACTTGCTGATTATTACAAAAATCAGTACAAATGTCGCCTCTTTTCTTCCTTTTTCTAATTCAATCTCGATACCGCAGTGACACAGAATAAAACCCTTGATCTCCTGAGCAAGAATGGTACGACCGTAGCCGGCCTGGCTCGCATAGCCAAATTCCCAAATCAGACATGTAAGGCATCAATTGGTTTGGATCTTTGAGTAAAAATGACGGTGCTTTTTTTTTTCTTCATCCACATAAGAAAATTTATTTATATCAACATTTTCAGATGAGCTGAATAATTAAATTTTTCGTGGTGAAAATAGCCCACTCTCGGCATTATGAAATTTACTGATAAGCCGGAAGCATTCAGTCAAAAAAGTTCAATTACGATAGAACTTTGACAAATTGATGAAATTCAAACAAAAAAGACGTAACGTCTGAATAGAGCAAAAAATCGTGCAGTTTTATATCACCAATAATAACGAAGAGGAGTTACATTTTCTAATACTTTTTTCCGTTGATCGAACTAGGCCCATCGGGTCAAAAGATATGGTGAACACCAGAGGAAAATGTAACCGTTTTGCAGCTTTTTTATAGCGGCGCGCGCAGTGTGTTAAGAAGTGGTTGACCGCTTAAGTTGTAGGGTAAAATCCATATGCATCGTTTTGGAACTATAGTACACAATTTTGACACACGACACACACACACACAACACACACACTAACTCCACACAAGGCTTAATGCTATAGTCTCGAGTCCGAATAAATGATATTTTCCAGAAAATTTCACAAAAATCGATCAAATCTTTCCTTTTTTCGTAGGACGCTTTGAAGCACTTGTTTTTTTCGCGATTATTCCATTTTTTAACGCGCCGCGCGCGCCACAAGGCAACACTTTAGCAAGCCCGAGTGTCAGGGGATAAAGAATCTACAGCTTATGATATGTCACAACTCCAGCTATACCGGCTGATTGACAGAGAGGGGCGTTTGGATCAGGAAGGGGCAAAATGAAAATGCTCACTCTTGAAAGAGTGAATATTAGGGAAAAAGAGGGAATTTACAGTGAAATTCGAGTAAAATTGGGGTAGAAATTGAGCAAAAAGTATCTTCCCACTCCATATTCACTCGAAGTTCAAGCAAATTTCTTTCGCATTTCACTGTAAATTCACTCCTCTTTAAATTCACTAAATTCTCTTTAATGGCTATATGTAAAAGTTTTATCCAATAAAACGGGGTAGGACATTGACTTCTCAGTCATGTTCCCACCATGCTAATCACGAGTTGTCAGGGGATAAAGATCTACAGCTGATGTGGACTTATTATGTGTATCATCAGACAGTAGACTGATTGACAGAGGGGGCATTCACATAAGGGAGGGGGAACTTTTACCCCCCCCCCCCCACCCTCCGCGGCACATATGTCTATGAAACATATTGACCTCGTAATATCATGAATATAGAAACATGGCTTCACAATCCACATGGGGAAGCATCTTCCAGCCACAGCACACAGCTGACATGCGTACACACCCTTCTCTTTCATATGTATTAATGTTATGTACCCCTGGGCACCTCCTGCTCTAAAGAGGTGTCTTCTTGAAGTAATGAAATGGACAGATAGCGCGGAGGAGAGACGTCGAGGGATCGCGGAAGGTCAGAAACCGTTTGTCAGATGGTGGGTTCCGATATGAGGGAAGATGTCGTAAAACACGGATGACAAGGGTATGACAAGATGAAGAGAGATAGGAGACGTGACAGAGCACAAGCGAAAGCAAGTCTTTTACTTTTAAATTGAAAAAAGGGTAAGGCCGTGAATAAAGATGTTAAAGGAACGTGTGCCGAATTATAAAGCAAAAGAAAAAATGGATATAAAATATAGAATTATGTATTCTTTATGTTATTTTCATGTTGTGAAATGTATAAAGAAGAGTGACAAAAGCCTCTGAAAAGAAACCGGTTTCGTTAAGTAATCCTCGGCAATATTAGATAATATGTAATTTTCTCTCTCGTGTTTTTCATCTGTTGTATATGTTGCTATGTTCTGTCTAGAAATGAGATAAATAAATGACTGAATAACTGTATGAGAAAAACTCCGTTAGAATAAAGGATTGTTCTTCCTTTCAGAGGTAAATCCTTTCTACGAATATTTATTTACATGTCTTTAACTTGCATGTACAACATTATAATTACTGAACAAAGTAGAATAAGATGAAATAATATACTTTATATAATTAAGATGAAATTTTGATTAAAAAAAAAACATGGAAATGTATAGAAAAAGCATCGAAGTAGATGAAGAAGGAAAATTATAAATATACAGACTAAAATATAAATATCAATTGTTGGGGCATATGCAAAATAAAAATAAAAATGCTAAAAATTATGGCTGATCGTGCTTACAACAAATGCAAAGTGTAGTCATGAAAAAAGAGTTATTAACAGCATAACAGTCACATGAGAATAGGTAGGTGTGTAAAGAATAGCCACTGTCAATTATGATAAATCGTATTCATGCCGCGGTGCATCCTTAAATCCTCAACCACGACCACACCAACATAATAGCGAGTCACACCAGTGAGACAGACCCGAACTAACACCATACCTAATAAAGTTTTACATTACCATGAATGACAAGGTAGGAGTCGGTTTAGAGTAATTGTACAGTCTGTGTCAAATAAAATGGTACAAGTGGAAAACATTTTTTTATAGTATGAAGGTCAATCACAACCTGGTGTTGTTTGGTATTTTCATAAAGCAGGAAAATCAGACTTTCTTCTGACATTTTTTTCATCATATTTGGTGATGTAATTTTTGAGATATGACCAGTTTTCTACAATCAAGAAAAATCCATTTTTTGCACGACGTCCCATGCCTTTGTGTAGGTTTCGCATAATGGCAATGAATTCAGCGCTCCAGAACAATAGAAGTGCGTAATTTCGATTTGTTCCTCGTCGCACAAAATTAAGCATAACTTTTATTTTACAAAAGCAAATTATACAGAACAAAGTGCATCAGCAAGGAAAATCTTTTGGCTTTAATTTAGTACCACATACAAACATCATGTGAAAAGGTTTCACACCTAATTTATTTTTTCCCTGACTGTACCATTTTTTTGGACACAGACTGTATTGGTGTGACTCGGCTATTAGGAACAAAACCGCGAATGATAGCCCTGTATCATGGGGAATGTTTACCCATACCACACTCGTTTAATCTGACGGTATGGCGACACTGATGATTTACGAGATTTATCCCAATCTTGATATTACAAGCAGACTTTGATATACCTCATTTTATTATGGATAATAACAACCGCACATTAAATTACCTTCTTCACTGACAGCCACCTACCTACCTTCGACATTAATTAACCTTCTGGCCAAAAAAAAAAAAGTATAAGAAGGAAAAACGGCAAGGAATGGCGCTGCGATCACAGGTATAAAGTAACAGCTCCACACGGGATATACGGTAAGCCATGGGGACGCTTTTCATCAGCCGTATCAGATTGCCTTGGCACAAGAAGCTTTAGCTAGCGCGATCAAAGAGTATTGAGAGGTTTAAAGAGGACATTGCCGCTAAAAATGGCGCACGCACTAAAACAACAAGATCAGATGACCGCAGGTTTCAGGAGAGACAAGTCATGCACGTCGTGTCTAAATTGAGATGCCTGAAGTGAGTGTCTAAAGATGGTCAATTTGTTCATCATCATCTGAGCACTATAAAGGCTTTGTCATCTGCTATTTTTAAATTGATTGTTTGATGTATAATAATCCTCTTAAATAAACCGTATGTTAAACTATTTGGCCACTTACAAATCTATAAAAACAGTTTTGTTATGGATCCGGTACTGTACAAAAGAAGTTGGCAGTGGGAAACTGGCGCTTGTTTTTTTCTTTTTCTTTCTTTTCTTTTTCTTTCTTTTTTGTGAGAACATGTAGGAAAAAACCTGCTCCGTGACAACTCAGTTACGGCATCAGGCAATCCGTTTATGCAATGACTCGAGTTATACAAGCACGGTTTGCTTTCCATGGCCGTCATCGAGCACCAGACCGCATTCCGAGGCACGCCTGTTGGTATAGATTGCCAAGTCCGTTGTGACGGTTTCGAGTACCTCTTCAACCACCGATTCCTCCAACGACGATATGCCCTCGTCATCGCCATCACCTCTTGATCATCTACCAGGCACGGTGCCAGGGCCAGAAGACACTGCGGGACGATCCCTCTCCAGATTCACACGCGACGCTCTTGGAATTCAGGTTCACAGAGATTTTCAGTGAGTGCTCGACTTGGAGTCGAGTGCGTAACTGAGCTAGACTTCGAGGGGAGCACCGGTGTTGATTTTTTTCTTCACCTTTGAAAACGTTCAAAAGACTTTGTATTAATTTTAGTGGAATTTCCTTTTCGTCTTCGATCATTAGTCTGTAATGGCGCATAGGGAATTGTATGGTTTCGTAGGGGGTATGTGTATAGTCTTAACTCTTTTTATGTAGATTTTTTGTATACACACTAAAAATGAAGTGCTAATTTATGGGTGCTCGTATAGTGACCACACTTGAAGTGCTATATCAGCACCTGAAGTGTTATTTTAGCACTTGCCCAAGGGATAATTTATCCACAAAAAATAAATATAAATGTTCAATTTCAGTATGGGATTCGAATCGGGGTCCACCTAGACATGGAAGAGTACCGCTGACGTTACCAATAGACCAACGGAAATCTTCCTAACTTACTTTAAGTATGACAGCATAGTAGATGATTATGGCATTTTTTGAAGAAAGTTCATCATGCAACAATATGATCTGCTAGCAATCGTGAGATGTGAATTGGTCTAACGTGCTCGTCAGCGCTTTTCATGCAGGGGACCCGGGTTCGAATCTCAACGAAGTTACGCCTTTTTTGCTGAAAGTTCAACTCGCGTGAAAGTGCTAAAAAAAACAGAACTCCGGGTGCAGTCACTATGCAAGCTCTTGAAAAGCGCTGATTTCAGCCTCTGAAGTGCTAACAAGATCAGTTCAGTTTTTAGAGTAAGCGTTTACTAAAAGAAATCTATTCCTAACATATTTTGTACCGTTGGATTTTATTCATCAATATTATTATTCCTTATTCCTTCGCTTTTCCCCCTTTTTCTTCTTCTTCTTCAGTGTCAAAGCGGACCAAGGTTCGAATCCCATCGCTGTCGCACATTTTTTCCCTGGTAAATTAGCCCTCGTCCCAGTGCTAAAATAGTACTTCTGGTGCTGATATAGAAATTCAATTGCAGCCACTATACGACACCGATAAATCAGCACTTAGGTTTTTAGAATATAAATAAAAGTGAGCAGATCTACAATGTGGAGACGGTTTTACATTTTCGTGGACGGAAAAAAACGAGATTTGAAACACAAAACATTATTTCCCAAGATGAAAAAGGGTCAATGTGTAATCATGCTTGAAGCTCAATTTTAAAGAAGTTTATGTGGGCAAGTGAGCACGAATGTAAACATGGACGCATAAATAAAGTCTCTTCGATACTTAATATTGAATGAATTTATTTCTCAAAAGGGGACCCAGAAGTATCAAATAACAATCATTGAATTAACAAATAAAATATTTCCTCTTATATTATTGCGATACCATCTTTTTAGGGAAAGGGTTTGAATGGAGACAAAGCAAGTTATTACTTTTCATTTTCAACGGCGCCTCGGTTATGTTGCACATATTGATTCTTTTTCTCCCTTGGTTAAATATTATGTTTTCTGTTTCTAAAATGTTTGCTCAACACTGGTCCAATTCTTATCATAATAGCACTACATACATGAAAACTGGGTCAGCCATCTTACGTTGAAATAATTCAAAAACTATGGATGTATCGAATAATAAACCTAGCCCCAACCCTAAAACCTATTCATAAAATCATAATTAAGTTCCCGTCAGCTCCTAATAAATATGTTTACATTTGTCATGCTTTAGTGGGCAAAATAGCCATTAATTTAAACCCACTTATGTGTATTCAAATATCGATGTCCTCAGAATATGGATAACATAAGATGATTTTTCTTGTACTCATCCTTCTATTCTAAATTATCTCTCACATGTATGCCGTTCTCCGTCTGCACGGCAAGTAGACATTATTTCATGACAATTTTTAAACAAATTCTAATCAAAGATATTTCCCATGTTACTGTATCAGTGTCCCTAGCTCATATAAACGCAGCGCCATAACCATTGAAAGTATTGAAAGAGTACACCATGTAAAATACGTCGTTTGCAATTATCATCGTGCCTTGATTAGCAGGATTATTTGAAGAAGCCTGGTTTGGTTTCCGACCAAAGTAACTATCTTTCCCAGTCCTCATTCTTCGTCCGAAGATAACCGGCTGACGACAAACTCCGCACGGTGTTTACCAAAACTCAAATTTGGCGCCTCCGTCTCCGCGTGAACATCTCTTAGCAATGTCGAACCGTGGCACGTCATTTTTTGTCTCATCCCATCCCTTTAAAGATTGTCATGATGATCAATATGGAACGCATTAAGAAGATCGTCCCGGCCAGGTTTCACGCGCTATTACAGCAGTCTGGCAGGATCCACGAGCAGAGGTCAAACACAGACAAGTAAGCCCTCTATTTACAAACCTAGCTACGATAAACGATTCGACAATCTCCTCCTTCGTAGATATTGAGTAGGATCGCCGTGATGAAAACGAAAATAAGCAAACTCTGAAAGCGAGCTTTTTCAAATTTACCTTTCATTGCTGATCAATAAACAGAGTGAACTGCAGACTGTCGTTATTGCGCGGGTCTGAACGGTCGTACAGTGTCGAAAAGTGCATGTTATGGTTTGTATTTTTCCCCGGATTGAAAAAGAAGATAAAGCAAAATGCGGACCGAAATCAAAAGCTCTCGTCGATTATGATTTACCCACATCGTAGAAATTATTTCTGGCGTGTCTTGGGATCCAGGGCCCTAGGGAAGCATCAAACCCCCTCTTCCGTCCGAGGCAAGAGATATATGCTTCTAAAACGCCAAGAATTATTCAGACAGGATAACTTTACCCTGAAACGCCCTATCCCGCCAAGTGGGTAGGTACAAGAGAACTTGTTGGAATGGGGGTAATGGTTTGGGGACATTTGTAAAGTGCCTTTAATTAACAATAAAAAAAATAAAATAAAAAAAATATATATAAAAAACGGGTAACAAGCGGCGTTACCTTCATTTTCTCAATTTTCTTTTATTATTAGATTGAGCCCAAACGTGTAACTACTTTAGGGAACGTTATTTATATTTAGCCAGGTCACCAAATTCTGCCTAGATTACTATTTATGTTCTAACCTAAAAAAGATACCAATTCTCTTCATTTTACTGTTAATAAAAAGGAGAAATCTTCATATTACACTGAATATTCTCGTAAGCCTCAGGAAAAAAAAAAGAATTTACTGCATTATCGAATACAGACAAATCTTATAGGGTTTAACCCGGTTCACTGTTAATAAATTTGTAGTAAACAAGGCTTCAAATATCTGTAGATCAACCAATGAAATTGGATCATATTGATCTATTGAGCAAGAAATTGAGCTATATTTTGACGAATTTAATTTGTAGAGGATAAAAGATAAGCTCGAATAGGCCCAAAGTATAATTGCATATACGAACGGATTGATTAAAAATTGAAATTATATTCGCATTGTCCGGGGGAACACGCATGCACAGACACAATTGAGAGTGTGGATGAGATAGGGAACAGCAAAACGAATTTGAGAGTGTTCAACTGTCAATGGATAAGTATTATGTGCACTGTAAAAAAAACTCATCAGTTTAAAAAATTTGTTTGACCCTTTCCAGAATTATCAACCTATTGACCCCGAGTCCGGGTCAAGCAGGGCCTTTGACCCAGAATCTCGTCCATTAGGGGAAATACACTATTCTGGTCGATTTAATCTGGAGAGAAGACTCACTTTCAATGACCCAGAACATGGTCGATCAGAATCTTTGACACGAATATGGGTTCATCGGGTTATACTCTCTGACCTATTATGGGGGTGTTTTAAAATCGATTTAAAAATTTAAAATTGATTTTAAAATTTAAAATCGATTTTAAATATTGATGAAACACCCACCCGGAATCCTAGTCGATCTGAGACTTTGACCAAGAATCCGGATTATTGACTCGGAAAGTGAATCGCCCCAATGGATCAAGACTCCGGGTCACGAATGACCCAGAACAGGTCAAATTTTACTTTTATTATATCATTTTTTCGCATAGTGTGCCCTCCTTGACTGTGTAATCGACCGCATCTCTTCAAGTATTACCGTTAATTAAAAAGGTCTTGTGAAAAACCTCTTCCCCATATCATGTCACGTGTTGTGCAATTATTGCTGATTGTATTATATAATTGAATGTTTATATTTTGCACTCTGAAAGAGCCCCAATGAAAACCGGTGTATGGTGATTGGGATATACTTATTTTTTAATGTTCCCAAATTTATTTGACAACCAAGGGAGGGTTACATCGTGAGAAAAAATGAAAGAAGGTAAGAAAGAAGACAGACAAGTTTTAACACGAATTACTCGGCAATCTACGGATTTAGATACGCATTCAGCTTTACCGCCTTGATAATCAACCTATTTAGTATGTATTTTAAAGTTCAATTTCTTCATTGAAGGTATTTTAGAAAGAGAAAACAATATAACTGGGAAAGTTTTGGAAAACTATCATTCAATTGAATCAAGAGATGAGATCAAAATTGAATGAAATGATGAAGGCTCTCGAGATTTTAATCACACGATAAGTCTTGCTCAAACAAAACACGATCACTGAATTAAAAGTATACATGACAATTTTTTAAGAATACGAGAAAAGAGCATGCATCTACTTTTATTGCTTACGTAGCATTAAAACTAAGCTCCTCCCGGTATTAATGAAAATAATAATTGATATTCCAGCGGTGAATCGTAAAGAGCCATGAGCCTTAGCACTGCAGATTAGACAGGCGATAGCTAGAAACCGATGACATATATAGATAAATACTTTTTTTCTTCTCCTTTTGCGGCGTTTCTTTTATTCATTTTCCGCAAGAATTGCGATCTTCATAATTTCTTTGAATTGAACGAACGATTATTTATGAGCTACGGGGAAATACATTAGGATTAAAAAAATAGGATGATGATTCGCTGATTACGTGGGTCGTATACAAATTTGCCGTGCAACGTTTACAAGCAAAAAAAGAAAGAAAACATTTATTAGGTTTATTTTTTAAATCGGTCGATATGAATCACATATTATCACAAGAGTTCAGGATTAGCAAATGGTCTACATGATTGATACGTAATAATATTAATTTATTCTTATTTTTTTAAATATTTTTTCTTGACACCCCTCACGCCTCCTTGAAGTCTCCGCATATTTTCTTCATTTTATTTTATTTTTTGTTTCTGTTTTGGTTTTGCATTTCTTTAAAGTACGAGGGGAACTTTTTTGCGGTAAATGACACCCACAACTGCTCCAAAGCGTTATAACAGGAAGGAATCATTCTATTTATAATAATGTTACTAACAGCACTTGATAGCTTATAATAACTGCTAAATATCAATATCAGAAAATTGTAGATTTTCAAGGAATTTGATCATTAAGAAAGACGGAGGCTCTAAATCCAACTCTATTGATAAAGGGGAAAATGCGGCAATTCGTTTGAAACAAAAAGTAATAATAAAAAGTAAATGTGAATAATCACTTATGATAGTAAAATAAAAATTAAAACAATTTGGACAATTTGGACAGGATGTCAAATTCGATTAAATATTCGCTTATCTTTGATAAAATTTTGCAAAGTAGCAGCTTTTAACATTTTATAAACGATGATAGTTAATAGAATTGTTAATCAAAATCGAACCTGGGTATTTGATCCATAGAATCAGATATGAACTTCTGTTGTGATTTGGGGTTCAACATTCCTTCACTGAGTTCACTCCAAATGTAGAGTGCATGGCAAAAAAAATATCACTTCTTTACATTGAGAAAGTACATTTGTCCACTATTCTTCCAAATGAAGGTTGTTCAAAGTTCTCGAGAGTTCTTCCTTGGGGACATTCTTTTACCCTATAACCAGACGTTCTGAGAAGAAATCGTGCTCTCGAATATATTATTTACTATTAAATGGTAGTGAATTGGGCGGAATTCACAAGGGAAACCCGAGAACGCCTTTCCGCCGATACGAGACAGTGATCATGTCTTTATTATTGAGGAGCAAGATTTCGTGAACGTATTAGAAAAGAGAACAAAAGGAACATGACTGTGGGATGATAAAACGACCAAAAAAGCTCCAAAATAACATGTCAACATATTGCCAGGATTGTCAGCCCGCCTCACCCCACTTCCCACGCCGAAACTTAGTATAAATTTTATTTCGTTTAACGACTCTCTGTAAACAATATTATATCTAATAATTTTTTTTTTTTTTTTTGCCAAAACATTTTTTCTTTTTCCCAATTAAATTTGCATTTTTAAGCAAATAGACATTATTTTCAATTTTTGTCGACTTGAAACTTCTTAATGCATTTGTGTCACGACATTGTATTTAAAAATATGAACGAAAATCTCAAGTTTGATTTTTCTTCTTTTACTAGATTTTATGCTGTTTAAGAGTCGGATAGTCTTCTCGAAAGCATTCTCCACTCAAAAAGAAATCACATTTGAACGGTCTCTCATGATTCATACGCAATACTCAATGACAGGACTTAAAGAAATGCGATGTCGCATTGCTTTACTTTTTGATCACGTACACAATTATACGTGCAAGAGAGGTGTTATAGTTGTAAAACATCTTACAATATGGATGCATTGAAACGTCCCTCATTAATATACCAAATTACTGCAGATGAAAATACTATGTATACGTTTTAATGCGGTGGTCAGACAGGTGGTACGTGCAGCATGCAACTCTCTATGACGGAATTCTTAGAAAAATTCAAACACTGCACGGCGCGGATCCGAGATTCTAACTTTCAATAGATTGTACAGGCCCTATTGTTGAGAAGAACAGGGGCTCTATAATGTTTGGAAATTGGCCGATACTTTTAATTGTGTGCATAAAAGATGGGTCAACACTGCACCGCGCGTACTTGTTTTAGACGCGCACGGAGCAGGTACGACACACGAAGGATTGGTTTTTGCAATAATTTCATAAAAAACGTAGGAATCGCATAAATTGCCCACGATGGCCACATGCAACCTACATGCCGCAAGTTACTTTGCACGCACGTGTATGTAGCCTAAGATCAGTTGTGCCACCTCATTATGAAGGACCATAAGCTCTTGGGTGGGTAATGATGGTTTCTCGTCTAAGTTCTTGAAGGCTTATTCAATACCCTAATAATAATAATCTTACTCCTTCTCTATCATGAGTCATTAATGTTGCGCCGCAACTTTATTTCCATCACAAATGATCATAATTACTTCTGTGTTAGTATTTTTGTTTGTTAATATTTGTATATTTTTATTGCTTTAGTCAGAGGCGTATCCAGGATTTATAAGAGGGGAGGGGGGGCGAAATTGGAATTTCAGATTTTGGTACACCCAATTCTTTTATTCGAACCTTCGGTCATCAAATATCGTCAATGGGATAAAGTCAATCATCCATCATCCATCAAGTCATTTCCCCCTTTATCCCCCTTTTTTTTCCCTTTTTGCCCAGGGGGGGGGGTGGGACTTTGCCGGCTCCCTGGATCTGCGCATGATGGTTATTTCTACTGACAGAGCCCTGTGGAAGACCACTTAAATATAATTGTTATATCTGTATATATTCAAATATTTTTAGTATAGAGTATATTCTCTGTGCTTCAAGCTGAACAGGCTACTCTGTACAATGAGAAGCATAGATAAATAAATAAATCATCTCACATGCTACAACGCTACTGGTAATATCTAATATTGCAAAACCGGTCTCTGGATAATACAACTGTTTCAAAGGAACTCAAGGAGCTGCACGGATTTCCAGATCTGCAGGCGCAAGATGGCCGTTTTTGTTTCATACAGTCGTGTAAAAAAGCAATAAATCGCATTATCACTGTACCCTGATGGAGGCTTTGGGATACGCACTTTTAAAAACACTCATGGTCGGTTGTGAGCATGGCTTTAAGTGCCGTTATATGATTTGCGTGTCAGAGTATCATTCTCCAGTAAACCTGGTAAATAATTTTTCTTCTAGACTTCTTCATCAGATGTAAGTTTTAAAGGGCTCTGCAGACTATCTCGAAGCTGAAACTTACTTGCGTGCACGTTACGAGTAGGAGCATGGCCTAAATGATTTTGCAAGAGATTCTGGAAACTTTGAGAGCCAGGGAAAGATCGTTGGGTAAAGGAAAATTTCTCTGTGGTAGTTAAGACGGTCTGTCTGAAACAATTTGCTATGATTTTCATAACTGGTGATTGAAGTGTTTAAGGTAAAGAGTTTGCCTAAGGTTATTTGCGACGAGGTCATTCGCAATCATATACAATATACACCATGCTGAATCAGCTAGGCCACTTCATTTTGGTGATCATGCTGGTTACTTTGTTAGTTAACAAGCCCTTTTCCCATCAAAAGTGACCGTCTAATGAGCTACAAAGCTACAAAGCTAACTATCAAAACAATTACAAACGATGTCATGGAATATTAGCCGTATTCGACTCATCCCCAGACAAAATGACCTTTCCCAATCAACGTAAGGATAATCATGTCTCCTCAACAGATGATCTTTTCAGTAAGGATCAGCAAGGAAAACGCCGTGGAAGACCAATGGTATGATTTAAGGGATAATATTTTTAATTGCTGTTATGGTTCACCAGAATTCCATGCATTGTAATGAAAGCACGTATTCCAGCATGCCAAGGCCTAAACCGACATCAAGTTAGGTGAGAGCGAATGATGATTGCGGTTCCCCAAAGTGTTGACAAACCAACAACCTACGTCATGTAACCTGTCAATGAATCACAAACAGATACATAAAAAAACTATGGGCGCCACGTCCTGGTAACGCCACTGCCAGACATGGCCGTGTAAGAAACGGACGATATTTTTGTGTATCTGATATTTTGTGTATCACTTTTGTGGACGTTCCTTGTCAGTTGTTGTCCGTTTTAGCACAAAAAACCCGCAAAAAAACAAAACAAAACAAAACAAATCTCCAAAAATGGATGACCACATTTTCCCGCTGCTCATGATGGTTTTGCGTTTATGGTCGTTTGTCATTCATGCGCAGTATTTTTGGTTTGATCAGCAGTGGTCCTCGATGCGACCTGTCGGGAGAAACGACTGACTACAGTACACATGCAGGACAAAACGCAAAACCACCGAACAATGAACCGGATCAGTTTCTTCTTTTAACTTATTATGCTATGTCTGGCATGGCATTAATAACGCTTATTCTCACATGGGTTTTTCTTTTAGCTCCAAGTTTGACATTTAACCATAATCACAAGTGAACACAAATCGCAAGATGGCCATACAATAGCTACAACTGCAGTTAGCTACAGCCACTTCAAAACGCAAGGAAGTGCATGAGATGGAGGCAACCTTACAGAGGCTGCGGAACACAATCACTCTTGCAAAACTACACATAAGCGGGTGTGACCACGGCATTAGAGAACTATCAATCCCAGATAATGTGCCCTGTAACATAAAAGAATCGATAAATCTTACGAGTGATATAAATCGTAAATCTATAGTAAAATGTGTACTAAGAGTTACAGTCGATCGTAACATTGATCGTATCTTTTTTTATGTTACAGGGCAATGATGTTATTTCTGGTGGTCTGTTCTCCTTTAAATTATCAGTATATTGCAAGAAGCACTGCGGTATAGCGCGAGGACAAGATGCGGACAGGTATTCCTCTAGGATATCAGTGTCACTCAAACCATCATTGTATGATTCCACGCGAGAATATCGAATCAAGCCAACCTGCAATAAAAAAATATACCCCAAACAAAGGAGATGGTTTTTTATTAGTACATGTGCTGTCAAATGCATACATGCGTGCATTCTCTCTTCACCACATTTCAATGAAGCTGCAACCACACATCTCTGTATAATTCTGGTGAGTTCGGTGGTACTTTCCGCTGATAGTGTCACCCAGCAACCCCCTCCACCTCCCCATCTCTTGAAAACAATCTTTTATTGATATATAAGAAATATATACATTCTCACAAAATAATTAAGAGAGAAAGCGAGAGAGAGATTCCTTTCCGTGTTTCAAGATAATCAATATTATGGATGCATGAATCAAAATAATTGCTAAATTAATAAATAGTATTAAGCACAGTCAAAGTATAAACGTAAGAATAACAAAGGTTTATAACAAAACAGTGAAGTCTATTAGTGGATGAATTATAAGCAGTGTGTAAAGCCAAACAACTAGAAAGTCAAATTGGAAGAAGGAGACAGAAAATCAATGTTGTGGCTGACCCAAGCTTTCTTTTCTGTATAAATTATAAGTTCTTTATCTCTCAATCTTACTTTTACACTACGAAAATGCCACGACATATGAATACTGTATCGGTGCATAAAATACACCCCTTGAAATTGTGTATACATAGTTAAATATCATGTTCACAATGTTACCCCATTCACGCCAATTTACTGCAACTATAATAATTCGCTACATTTCGGTCTGTTTGATCTCCTGTGGTGTGTTTCACCCTCACAAACATAATGCGTGTGTGTGTGTGTGTGTGTGTGTGTAGGGGGTGGGGGGCTTCTAGATAGAGGCCATACAGATATCATTTAACCAAAAGTTTGTTTGATTAACCCTGGTCCGTTAATAATAATAATAATAATAATAATAATAGTGAAAACTTATAGAGCGCACACACCGTCCGAGGACGCTCATGGCGCTAGCTCAGCAACAGCAACAGTTAAAATAGGAGATGCACGTCACCACCTGTCAGGTCATCTTTTTAATAAGTTTTTTTTTTAATAAGTTAAAGCTTTTGTATGTTAGCTGGATTACAACACATGACTCAAACCTGATTTTTACTTGTTCATAAAAGTCTCGCATGATGAATGTGTGCGTACGTACCACGTGGACTAGTTTCCACTCCTATCCACGAGTGAAAACTTTCGTGATATTGAGAGGAAAACGGACTCACTCAAACCCGAGTGACCTACTCTACAACAATTGGCCGATCCAGGAGGGGCATGCTGGACCACCCTCCTATAATTTGAAAACCACTCATTGATTGTACATGCTAAAATCGGGAAAATTTCGGCGCGGCGCCCCCTCCCCAATCGGGCTTGGCGCAACCCCCCCCCCCCCATTTACATATCCCGAAACAGCCACTGAAATTAATCGGTTAAATTCACAGCAGATTGATCCCTCAATATATTATATTCATGATTACGACTTCTCTTTAAAACACCATCAGAAAAAAAAAAGTATATGATAAAGAGCTCGGGAGGTTAGGCAAATGTTAGGAATAAGACGAAAATTAAGCTATGGAATGGGAAAAAGCAACTTTTGAGAAACATGATCACTGGCAAATATCATAAACACGTATCATACAGCGTCGTCTTACGGTGACATTTTGAAAATAAATCACCACTTGACTTGAATCAGCAAAAACGAAATAGTTTAATGATTGATTGTACCTTTTAGATAAAATCCCTTGTTCTCCCGAATAGATAAGTGTCTGGCTACAATCATGATGCATTTTCTTGCAATAGCACCAAGAAAACATTATTTTTTCAGAGATGAAACGAAAATGATTTAAGTCTCGATTGATGGCAAGTATTCTAGAAAAGCAATTGCTCGATCAATTTCAAGATGTCATTTTTAGAGCATAACACGAGGAAAACATTCGACCTTCTTTCTAGGCACTATTCATTTGAAAATACGATTTTTCTATTCGTCCTCATGATATATAAGATGAAGTGGATTATTGTTAGTTTTAAAAAATAAATAAATGCTAAGACTTTAAGCAAACTTATAAACCAACTCTGGTCCTGTTTAACAAGAACAATGTTTTAAAAATCCCCATAAAATGGGAGACCTGAATAAAGTTTCAGTACTTACTTGTGATTGGTCCGTTATGGCACCACGACGAAACAAAACGCCTGAAAGCAGAATTATCACCCGAAATACTAAAGGTATTTTGAGCCTAGAATGTCACTTAATTTCTCCACTAGAAATTACAAGATTATAGCATTACATCAAAATAGCTTCGAAATCAGAAATCAAGTTTTGAAAAGAGCGTGCCTCGCGATTTGTCTGGAAGTGCTTGCTGACGCTGTCGAGTCACTCAAGTCTCGGCTGTAACTCGCTTGGCTGAGAAGTAATGATGTCTACAATCTCATCCGTATTGAACAGTGCACTCATGTGGGATTGGCGGATGATTGGCTGCGAATGGTTGCAGTTCATCCTCTCCGACATCTTCTTTCCGACTTTTCAGTTCTTCTTTTCCTCTTTTCTTTCCTTCCCAAGCTGTGCTCTATCGATCTAAGCAATGGCGAAGGTAGGATATGACGAGTTTCGTCAGAAACGCGCGTCGAGCATGCACCTGACGTCATTTTATGGCGGGAAACATTAGAATGGTCACGTGACCATGTATTGTCTGGTTGAGGCCGAAGGAGAGTGAATGTAGGCCCTATATTAACGGGGGACCAAGCGGTACATGTGGATGCAGCTTTTGGAAAATCAAACATGATGTTATTTTGATCTTCCAACAACCATCTGATAGCCGTTGTATCAGGTATACGCGAAGAACATGAATATATCTTTCCGGGAAATATGCATATGGCAGTGTGTCAGATTAATAATTATTTGCACAATGTCTTGTTGCAAAGACGTAAATCGAGTGTGTTATTTATTGTGCAATTCCTCAAAATAGTCAAGATCAATATTTTGAGCTGATGTTGTTGGGTCATATTGCAAACTTGTTATGAATAATATAGGAGCAAGCACAAACTTTAATATTGATTCCTTTAAAAAACCGACCTTGCGTGTTTCTGAAAGGGAATTCAAACTTGCAATTAATGCTTAGCCGTAACCCTCTAGAGGTTAATAAGCAACATAATAATCATATTCAAAACAATAGGATGTTTAGAGTTGAAAAAACTCAAAAGTATAATGTTAATATGAAGGGAAAGAGGAAGAAAGAAGAAAAAGAGGATGTTGTTGTTATTGTTGTTGTTGTTGTTGTTGTTGTTGTTGTTGTTGATGTTGTTGTTGATTGTGGTGGTTCAAAAAAGTTGCTCAGTGGAAACATTGGAAATTCAATATTGACACCATTTTTTATCCTGAACATTACATCACAATAAAGGAAAAGTGTGGTTCCATTGCATAAACAAAGAACATGCTAATTCTAGATAAAGCATTTAGGAAATAACCATCGTTGATTGAGTTGATGGGATAAACTATCACTTCTAACAGCGGTCTGGATATAGCTATCTCTACGAAGCGAAGTTGAGGAAAGATAGCTGAACATTGTCTCATCACATAATACTAAACGGCAAGAATACTAAACGGTACAAAATATACAAATTAATCATGAATACACCACTCAATCACAATGGACTTTATTTCTTTTATTGAACAATAACATGAAGAAAATAGAACTGAGATATTTATTTCGATAGGCAAACTGTGCCATTCGATAAGAATTGAAGTTTGTTTTTAGATAAGAATTTTTTCAAATATAACTTTTAGATTGGAATTTGACTAACTACTCTGCGGATCACTCAGCAAAAGTCTTTTGAAACCAAAATGTGCGTAAAAGCGACGAACATTACGAATAAATTTAAAATGTATATTCAAATGGATGATCAGATACATTTTGAATGTTAAAATAAAGTTGAAATTTGCAGGTTTGGATTAAGATTATTATAATTCACGAGCATTCTAAATTTAAAGTATTTTTCCGCCACAGTTTTATTGAGATCATGGGAAATACAAACAGTTCAAAATTTACTTTTGTTATATTGTGGGTATCTCAATTTTGGGAGACATGGATTGCGTACCCGTTCTATTTCTACCGATCTCCCACTAACACCTGGGTGGGGGAGAAGCAATATAGATAAAGTGCCTTTCTCAAGCTAGAGGTAAGTGCTTTTCCGGGGCTCACACTCATACCCTTTGCATCCCATTTCAAGTGATTATAGCGCTCGACTATATTTACGAAACTCTGTCGACTTTATATAATTTCCTCTCGCCAAATATCTTTTCAGTCACTATTTTCAATACGTATTGTTTTGAAACCGGAATAAATTGAAATTGAAATCACGTTTTTATTCCGTAAGAGAAGACTGTAATCTGAGGTACGTCCTCGTCAACATCGATTTCAAGCTTACTTCTTAACCTTAATGTAATTTGATGTCACTCTTGGCCCTTGAATCTACATAGTAAATACATTATAGCCTCTCCTTTAGTTTCTTATAGATTCTATACACCAGAAACTACATGTGGGATTAAGGAAACCTTCAAAGACTCCAGGAAACAGATTTTACGTGACATTATACATGTCTTCATGACAGGAAGGTTTACATGAATGACAAAGTTTTTGTATTCATGTATACAGTGAATTACTTTGATTCAGGGGCAGGGTTACTGTCCTTCATATAATGAGAAAACAAGGAACATATCGTCGGCCTCATGCCAGAAGGGTCTTACCGTTTTTATTATGTGTACAATATGAATGGCCTTTAAAAATGTTAAGGCCCTTTTGGCATGAGGCCGACGATATTACCTTTCTTGTCATGATCATGATATATTTGATAGTCTGAGCTCAAAAATTACCAACCATTGCCATATTTGATACAGATTTATTTAGAAGAAACATACCCAAGAAGATTGTTTGCTACATTTTAAGCTTGTGAAAGTTAGTAAAAAAAAAAGTATTTGTTACATTTCAAGGTTGCACATTAACAAAAAAAACAAAACAAAACAACAACAAAAAAAAAATGTTTGTTGCAGCATTTCAAGGCTGCACAGATTTTAAAAAAAATATATTTTCAGATTCAAAGCTGCACATATAAGCAAAAACTGTCGGTTACATTTCAAGGCTGCACATATTAGCAACAATTGTCGGTTACATTTCAATGCTGCACACATTAGCAAAGATTGTTTGTTACATTTCAAGCTTGAACATTAACACAAATAGTTACATTTCAAGCTTGCACACATGAACTGAAATTGTCGGTTACATTTTACGGCAGCACACATGAACTGAAATTGTCGGTTACATTTTACGGCAGCACACATTAACTGAAATTGTCGGTTACATTTTACGGCAGCACACATTAACTGAAATTGTCGGTTACATTTTACGGCAGCACACATTAGCAAAAAATGCTGGTTAAATTTTCAAGTATGCACATAAAAACCAATACATGTATTTGTAATAAATTTTGTTTCATTTTTTCGGAATTCGATCTCATTCCAAGGAAAAGGGTACAGATCTTAAATTTGAATATGTTTGATCGAATTATCATCATTTTCTAAATGATCATTTTATATCTAGACGTCAAAAGGTCTATCGGTTTATATGTTTATTTGTTCTGTATTAAAGTGCTTTAGGGATTGAGTGCATCAGTACGGTTTTGATCAATCACAATGAACGATGATCTGACTTTCTTATATTCCTCCTTTTTTTTTTATTGATGAATTTGACCTCGAGGTAAGTACTTATTCTAATTTTATTATCAATCTTCTTTTGTTTTCTTTGAAATTTCATGTCCTTGCATTTTCAGGAGCTTCTAACTAATGTATTTGTTTGTTCTTCGAGATATCTTATCTCTATTTTTTCCTTATTAACCTTTTTTTTTTCTCTCTCTTTCTCTATCTCTCTTTTTTCTTTTTGCTATTTTTTTTCTTCTGTTTCTCTTTCCCCTTCTTTTTCAAATACACAATTTTCATCCCACTTTTTAGCTATTATTTGCCGTTTTAACAGTTTTATGCTAGCTGAACTTTCAGCAGAAAAGGCGTGACTCTGTTGAGAATTGAACCCGGGACCATGGGAAGCGCTGACGTACAATACACAAAATTTGCCTAAATGAAAAGCACATTATTATAACTACGCTGTCAATTAAAGTAAGTTAGGAATATCTCCGCTGGTATCGGTAACGTCAGCAGGACTCTTCCATGTCTCAGAGGACCCCGTTTTGAATCTCACCGACATTGCACTTTTTTGCTGATAAATTAGTACTCGTTCAAGTGCTAAGACTGATATAGCACATAAAGTGCAGTCACTATAAGAATACCGCAAAATAGCACTTCAGTTTTTAGAGTGTATTCTATCTCTCTTTTTTTTTTCTTTCCTTTTCTCCTATACGTTTCCTTCTTTTTGTTTCTGCTTGCCTTACACAATTTCTCAAAATACCTCAGATTACTTTGTAAACTGGGTATTTGCGTCGTCCGCAAGAGATTGCAACATCCCCCGGAAAACAATTAAAATGAATATACACGTATACAGGTGTAAGGGGAACTTTTTCTTTATTTTCTCGTTTAAATTTATATGAATATTAATTTAGGCTATATATAGGGAGATCACAGTAAAGATAAGTCTAACTAGTTACTTGCAATTATCTGGTTTACTTTGAATTTTTATTCATTGATTTTCATTCTTTTGTTGTCCTCACATCAATTTTCGTTTAAAAGGGGAAACTACAAGAGTACGACCCATTTCATTGCATCTAAATTTATATTACCTACACACATATGATAAAACACCAACGTTGTTTTGTCCAAGAAATATTTCTATATTAAAAATATCTTAACACGTATCTGTTTTTCTGGTCGTAAACAATCTTGGGATATGTCTCTTTTGATTCCTTGAAAACGCTTATTCATTCCGAGGTTAAGCTGGTTAGACCTGGTGATGAATATTGAGAAGGATCAAACAAAAGCTTCTTGCGAGATTCAATATCGCATCTATAAACGAAGAAATGCCAAAGGCCAACAAGAAATCGGGACTAGAGTTCACGATGATTATGAGTCCGCCATTGGCAGATGCAGAAGGGGCGCAAAAAGTAAGCGCCCCCTATGTGGGGAGGGAGTTCGATGAACATGTTGATATCAGACACTTTTTCGACTGACTCGCCATATTTTTGGTGAATTTGGCGTATGCATCCCCCCCCCCCCTCCCCACCCGCCCATTTTCCAAATTTTTAAATCTTGAATCTGCCGCTGGTCCGATGCATCAGAGCTGATGTGATGAAAAGATGAGGTATTTGTATACTAGTGGCCTACCCAAACTAGGTCATTGAGGGTGTCAGTGCATGTTCCAACAAAAACACGCACACACACACAAAACAAACAAACAAAAATAATGGCAACTAATTCGGAGAGGGGGAGGTAAAAAAAATAGGGAGGAGTGAACTTTACCCCCTTGAAAGGGCCAGGTGGTAGATACCCTCGCTAGGACCCCCCCCCCCCCATGACTGAGCCAGCGATATGCCATTATTTTGGGTAGGGACCTTATGAGGACCACTGATTAAGAACATTGGGACTGCAGACAAGAGCCCAGACGGTCAAGAAAATGTGTTATTGGATTCACACATAAATGAAAAGATGGGAACATCATATATGTGATGCGTCACGTCGATATGAGAGACTAATCGCGATTTTTGAAATCCATTTTATTTGATATTATTGATCCCTGATTATTGCCTTGAATTTGATATATAACCCGACTGTTAAAGAGTAAATTAGAAGTGGAGATATTAGCCTCTGAACGCGAGGAGAATTTGCTCTTGGAAAATCAAAATCAAGAGAAAAACGTCTTCGAAGTTTGACTTCCGTTTGACTCCGCGCCAGAAAATAAGAACATTTTGTCACCGTTGTACTCACCGAAATGCCCTAGCAACCACTTGTTACAAAGGTGAAACGATTGACCATGAGGAGGTGCATTCAGGTATACAGAAAACAATACTTCGTCCGTCACGCATGATCGAGGCAAACGGTGATGTTGTCTAAATAACATTCAAATCTTCTCAAAAAAAAGAAGCTGAATTTGGTTAGTTTTTTTATATCTCTCGTCAATAAATAAAAACGTCATGCTCTTTCTAATTGTTTAAGAAAAAGTCCGCCTCTTTTAAGAAAAGTGTTTACCAATCCTGCGCTAAATTAGTTAGAAACAAAACTATTTTAAAACCTTTTGGGGTTTTTATTCCGATGTTTGCGTGCTTCTTTGAATGTCAATCGCGTATACTCTAAAGGCCTGTCCACAGAGGCGATCGTTGTGGCGACAACCTACGAACTACTTTTTTAGTACCCATCGCCAACCATGCGCAAGGTCCATCGCCTGTAAGATCGTGAATTATCGCGTTTGTCGCCAACAAATACGTAGCAAAATTCTGTTCGACGATGGTTTCTCAACAAGTTCAACAATAGCCGGCGTCAGTTTCGTTGACGTCAATGACCGTAGCCTGTCTTCTCTTGTCGCGACAATTTGCTATCGTAGATTGTCGCAAAATAGAACGTGTTTAGCAGAGCAGAACGGCGGCCAGTTGTAGGTTGCCGCACTCCAGCGTACGTTGCACGCATCGCTGAACCGAAAGGCCAGTGAAATTTAAGCCGCTACGACCTACGGTCGCCACCTTCATTCACCAAAATCATGATCGGCCTCCCATTCAGATACTGCACAGTCGCCGCTGATTTTTGAAATTTTCAAAAATCTCGCACGACCCAAATTATGATGCGCGACTGAGAGGACTATCACGAACCTAAAGGCGACAGGCCGCCATCAGGTAGAAAACAATCGATCGCCTGTGTCAGTCGCGAGGATCGCCACAGTGCGCAAGTTCATATTTTGGTTGATTTTAAGCTGCGACAAGAGAAGTCGAGCCACGAGATGCGCGAAGGTCGAGGCTATTGTATTATCGGATACCAGCTATTGTTAGTCTATTGTTTGCGTGGAAGCAAGTCGTTGTCGTAGCCTATCGTAGACAGAGTCGTAGATTCGTATATGATCTTCGGTCACCTACGATTCTGACACGATTCTGGCAGATTCTAGCATGCATAGGTTGTCGCCACAACGATCGCCTTCTGTGGGACAGGCCCTTTACTTATAATAAAGCGAGTCATTTTGATCTGAACTCTGTTGGAAATTTTGAACATAATAATGGTCTATAGACTAAATTATTCTTGTAACTGGGGCTTATGAAGTTTTGTTTATATTCTTTGAATAAGTATATGATAGAGATAAGCCTCCAAAATGTTTAATAAATATTTGCGCTCACGAATGTTTAGAATTCTCTGATCACGTTTTTATGAGTGGCTAGGTTAGCTTAAAGAAACAAATAAAAAAACGTAAATGTGTGCTCGATCTCGTTTTATTGATCAAACTTGTTACCAGTAATAAGAAGATATTAATAATTTTTAGAAATGAATTATTTTAAGAGTAAATCGTATTTTGTTTCGTCGTGTTTAGTAAACGCTACTTTCTTAAACACGTTACTTGGTAAAATAAACTGCAGAAGACTTTAACCTAATACTTGTATCAGAAGTATTATCACGTCACCTCTTTTGTATGCTCTATGTTTCCCTGATGGACCAAATTTGTTTATAAGGAGGTTTTAATTTCCCATCAGGACAACAGATATCGCGGCCCCTAAAATAAAATGCTGAATATTAACATTCATTTGGATCGAGATAGCAAGTCAAGCAATAGTAGCTTTTCCCCACATACCCCCCCCCCCTCTCCCCCACCCGATTGTTAGATCTGACATTCGTTTTGCATGCTCCGCTATCCCGGATGAAACAGCTTTATTCAAAGCAGTTGTGGCATCGCACGCAAATTTCTGAGTGCAGCAAGCTAAAGAGAGCTTAGTTCGCTATTCGCTCACAAAAACGAACAAAAAGCCAGTTGAAATCACACATCACATGACCGTGAACGTCAATAACAAAACCATGCGTTGCTAAGGGCCGGAGCAAAACGGAGAGGGGGAAATGAGCGTGGACGTTCGCTTGTATGTCCGGAAAAAAAATCATGACCGAAAAAACACTCGCCGAAAAAACTGCTTTTTTCCACTTTCCCGTTATCATTTCAACTCATTTTTTTAACAGAGCAAAGTGAGCATGGTAGAACCAGAAAATCAAAAACAAAAAATTTCCTCAAAATTTGAAGTTTTTTATTAGTTTGTCGATTTACTCGGATCTTTGATCTGCGACTTCTCTCTCATTTCGACAAGACGTATCACATATAGGACAACTATTAAAGAGAGAGGGGGAGAGAGGGGGACAGAGAGACTGTGGGAAAGAATAAAAGATAACAAGAGGGAGAGACAGGGGGAGAGAAACGAACGATAATGAGGACCATAGATTCAATAGGGTAGCACAGAGAAAAATATTATACATGTGGATAAATACTGAGACAACAGTTGAAATGGGTTTGGAGAGGGAGAAAGAGTGATCAGATAAATGGGAGAGATAAACAGAGTCAGAAAGGAAACGTAAAGGTGGACGAAAAACCGTAATCATTGTCCAGGTACTAGCAAATACAAAAATAAACCATCGCCATCCACAGAATAAAGCTTCCTCCGAGGCGGACTTACTATTTAAAAAAAAATGAATTACGTGGTCCATCTCTATTGTTAATTATTAACAACACGAGGGGATTTTCAGCCAAAGCGGGTTTTCAAAAGGGAATAACTTAAGGAAAGCCAATAAGATCACCTCAGGTATTGTATTGGCTTTGAGTTTCACAATACCGGATACCTGTCGAATGAAGTTCACGAGATATCGTACATATTTCGCTTTCTAAAGCCGTGCCGTAAAGCCTTGCAAATATTTGTTTTCAAGACAATTTTGAAATTTATTTTATATTCGAATTCAGTAAGACAAATACAAAAATTTTAACACACGAATGTAAAATGAAAATTTGTGAATTAAATGATTTCAATGTACATGTAAATTTATTTTTATATTACTATAAGACAATGAACTTATTATTGCTTTCATAAGCAGTAACCATTACAACTCTTTATTCTCTGTTTTAAGGCAAAAGAAAAATAACTTCCAATTTTGGTAGCGGAAAAAGGCATGAAATCTGTTAAATAAAGTCCCATATTGTCGACACGATAGCAAAAAAATACATGTGGTACAATAAAACTTAATATCTTGAATAGTTACTATCTCATTACAAAATGCAGTCCCGCGTGCTATCTTTCAAGTTCGGATTTTGAATGCAAAACCCGTTTCATATTAATCAATCAAGACTGTTCAATTTCCAGAGCATGATGGTCACGGGCCTGGGTAATAATACAGATGGGAGCAATATTGATCCGAGCATTACATTCGATGATAGCTTCAGCAACTCGCAATTCATTACACGTACTCCACACAAGATATCATGAACATGACTATGATGTCCGACCTAAATTATTCTGACATTTTAAGCGTTCTGTAAGAAGTACATGCCTTATGCGGCGGTCACAACTCGCCGTACCGTCGACGTGCAACTCCCTACGATCACCTTTTATAGAGAATTCATGCAGCGGAGGTACCTTGCAGGTACAATGCATGTACGACGTACAAGAAGTTTTGACAATACCCTTACTACAGAAACGCAGGAATCGCAGAAGTTGACCCAGGACCTGTGCGTGCATTGTACATGCAACGCAGGCTACGTTGATGGCACGTGCCCCGTAGCCTACGACGAGTTGTGACCGCCACATTACATTAAACATTTGCTTTGCTACTCAAGCAGGTTAACTGTGGCGGATCCTGGGGGTGCAACAAGACCACACCCTATTTTGTTAATCACTAATTGAACCTGAATATTAATATCACATAATTGGATTGGATGGTATTTGATCCGACGCTGATTAACCTTTAGCATGATCATTCACGCCTTAGAATACGATAATAATAAAGCAATCGGTAAAGTATACCTAGAATCTTTTATAAGTCCATTTGAAAAATTTGAATAAAATCGATAAAGAGACAAAAAACATAATTAAAGGAGACAAGATTAAGTGAAGAATTAGATACACATAGAAGTCAACCTCCTCATGTGCGTGGGTGATTCCTACATTAACCATGTTAACTATATGTAATACAAATTTTCATTTTAAGAATGATCAGTTTGCATCTTTAAAAAGTTTTTATTACTATACCTTTACAGTATAAAATACATTTTATTTTTGTATTATTCCACTTTTACTCCCCGTTCGTCGCTGAATGATACAACCAAGGAAAATTTCAGGCACTATGCATGCTTTAGTTTCCTTATAAATTAAACAATAATTATAAGTCATGCTACTTCTAAAACTAAGCGTCCTACAAGCTATTTATTATTATGGTATAAAACGCATCTAACTTCTCCTTCATAACTAATTATCATTTTTATCTTACGAACTTTCCGGTCTGTTACGGAGCAAAGGTTAGGCTATACATACATGGCGGGAAATAAAAACCAATATGAATTTCCACTTGAATAACAAGATGATCAGTTCAAATGCGCTTTTACACGAGTGATTGCTGCTATGACGTTTTGAGCTCACGTCAAAGTCGATTTGTCACGGTTTACTTTTCACGAATGCTTCCGAAATAATCGATAAATAGTACCAAATCGGATTGTAACAGGGGCCATGGAACTTTTTTGAGAGTGAGGGGGTTGGGATGCACATGTAAAATATCACATTTAAATTGCAGTGTTTGTGGTTGTGAAGACGTTTACTGAAAGCCCCTCCCCCCCCCCTCCCACCAACCGCCTTCGTAGCGTTTATGTGTAATGCTTACTTCCGCATCGTTAAGTGCCTCTAGCGGGAAGTCTTTTAACTCCAATCATGGAGGCAAAAGCTCCAATGGTTAAGATTAATATCTTAATATCTTTAATATATTGATAAATATTTTTTTTTAATATGTATACGAGCCCGACTATCTTTTTTTTTAATCCTTATTGCTCTAAATTAAACGCAAGAACAAAGAGGATGAATCAATTACGCCTCTCTGGTATGATACAATAGTGAATTATTATTATTATTTTTTTAAATATAATTTCTTTCGAATTATTTCGAATATAATTCCCTGGGGGTACGTTTGCAGCCCTTATATTATCCATCCTTTCCCAGTTTGTTTCATACAAATTGTAACATAATATAACGATAAATAAATATCCTAGAAAATAGGTGAAGAGTTTGAAAAGGCATTGAAGTCTTATATTTCTAGGTTAAGTGAATTTCTTCACCTCCAAGTGATCGAATACACAAAACGGACGACTTCACTTGAATATTATATTCAGCAGATTAGTCTTTGATTCAAAAGGCCTAATGTTCACAATTATAAATAGAAATGATAATATCACAAATAAAAAATAATGAACAAATCCCAGTAGAACCTAAGAGAAATTTGTGGAACATATAATTATCATCATTATGGTGTTAACGAATGAAATGTTTTATGATCGTTAAAAATGGCTGTATTACGACGGGGGTTTTCGCATATAACCGCAACATCATTTAATCACTGCAGACAATGCTTTTGACATCTCTTTTCTGCAACCGTTACATACAGAAAACATTACTTCGACGAATTTGATGCAACTAATTTTCATTTCCCAGACAGCCTTGCTCTCTACGCATCATGAAAACATAAATCGGCTCCACAGGCTCCTCTCCATAAACAAAATAATGCTAGACCCCGAGAAAAAAAGACTCCGCTATTTAATGTCTTGAGACATTCGGCTACACACCTTCCGGCTAAAAACCGGAACAAATTGGATCGATAATCCGGTTCAAAGCTGAATGCTTGGCTGGATATCCGATGTTACTTGGAAGGAACTCGAGGGAAAGGGGAGCAAATTGATGTTAATGTTCGATGCATGACGAAATTGCCCTTGTGCATTGGCTGGAATGGTTCGGTTATACCAGTGAGCCTAAACCTAAGACCGACTGTTAAATAGCCATTAGCGGTTATGTGAATATTGCGTTCGGTCCAGTATCAACTTGTCCATGTGACTGACTTTGAATGTTTTGCCCTTTAACGGGAGCTCTCAGCACCGGATTGCGTTGTATAACATTTATGCTTACATTTATTTATGTATTTTGTATAGCCATAAGTTCGGTTCAACAATTCGGACCCAAATAATCATGCAGTGAATTTGATTTCTGCTTACCACTGTCTAATTCGGTAGTTTTTTCTAGTGGTTTTATTTTGCATTAGATTGTAAATGTTAGATTAGATTTTAGTGTCAGATTTAAGTATTTAATACCTTTTTATGCTCATAATGGGAATCAAAGCGACCATTGCCTGTCGGAGCTCGACTTAGCATCTTTTTTCTTTCCTGTTTTGTTTTGTTTTCTGCCATATTTTCCATGTACACCTGTTGAAAATTCAATTTGACTAAAATTTCTCCCAAGATACTAGTTTGATATCTACTACAGATAGCAGTTGAGTTTTGAACCATCGACTCAGCTCTGTGTTGGCTGAGTTGATAGACCTTCCGCCTCATAATCAAGAGGGTCATGGGTTCGACCCCCAGCCGCGTAATGCCAAAGGACGTTAAAAGATGGAAGTTGCTGCTACTCTGTTTGGCGTTTAACTAGAAAGGGAGACAGCAACGTCAATCTGGCGCTGCTCAATGGTCGCCTTTATACAGCAAACTGCCAATATTTAATATTGATTGAATTTAGGATTCGTTAAGCAGAATTTTCCTCTGAGGTTCGATGACGTCGTGAAAATGGGCGATTTATTTAAAACATTTTACTTGTGGTTCACTTTAAGGTGTTCAGCTTGGTTTTAATATATCTGTATTTTTATGGTTTTTCAATACTGTGTATGCAATGTTGGATCGAAAAAGGGAAAAACTTAAATACATGATGTGACCAATTAAAGTAAAGATATATTTTTTACTATTTCTTTCGTACATGTTAATGTTAGAAAATCACGTGTACTCCTTAACTCAAAGATCACATAATAGATACGAATTGCTAAAATAATCTATTTACCTAGAACTCAGCATGAAAGATCCATGGCCTCCTAGTTTTTTCGTTAAATATTAGCTGTGTCTAGCCTGAAATTTTATTCGACCCCCACCAGGTAACCGTCTGTCGATCTAATGCACACTGTCTATGTTGAAAGTAGGTGACCAGATTTAGGCATTTGATATGGGGCACCTCTTATTCTAGACCTTGATTTTGGAAGTGGGAATGGGTGGCGATGAAACGAGAAAGGAAAACGATCAGCATATCTCTTTCAACTTTGTATTTCACAATTAAATATGACTGCGGATTTGAATAAATGTCCCTCTTTATATCTGTTTCCATATGCCTCTCTCTCTCTCTCTCTCCTTCTATCCCCCTCTCTCTCCTCCTACCCCCCCCCTCTCTCTCTCTCTCTCTGTTTCTCCTTCTATCCCTCTTTCTCTCTCTCTCTCTCTCTCTCTCTCTCTCTCTCAATACCTGGTTTTCTGTCTTCTATTCGCCAGAATCTACCGTAGATGTGAACATATTGCAAAATTAATACTTCGTTTAAAATCGTTAAAATGTGTTATTTGTAATTAAGTGGCGGTTCTTATAGAAATCAACAGCCTCCATTCATTTCAACCATTTAAAAGTCTATTCTCACCTTCTGT
Organism: Paracentrotus lividus; assembly: GCA_940671915.1. Taxonomy (NCBI): domain Eukaryota; kingdom Metazoa; phylum Echinodermata; class Echinoidea; order Camarodonta; family Echinidae; genus Paracentrotus; species Paracentrotus lividus. The sequence continues at coordinate 18,887,230 of CALNVZ010003430.1, read as the reverse complement.
CTCCTTCACCCTCCCTCTCTCTCTCTCTTAAGGTATACTCTAACTTTATAGTCACCCTTCGAAAAAATACCAGTAATCATTAAGCCTTAAAGCATGCACGTTCCTCATGTGTAGAGGGAGTTCAAAATACGTACGGTCGGTAGAACATTGCAAGATGACCATTCATACCAACGATGTGCGACTCTTACGCAGTGGTCCAAAAACCGAAAGCTAAGAACGTCCACCGAACGATTGCCGAAGTCATGAGCCAATTTGTTATCGGCATTGATTCGGCTGCTCGCATGTTTGGATGCACGAGAAACACTGTTGATACAGTGCATGCTCTAGACACACACACACGCTTGTACGCTAATGCAGCGCGATCGCGATTGGCTGGTTTGTGTTTGCATAAAACCGTATGCAAATTAAGTCATGCTCTAAGCTTCGTGAACAACATGGCTGCGACCACACATAGCGCATCTTGATTCTCGTTTTAGTTTAGCGATGCTCGTGAATGACCACCTTTAAAGACAATTGGGCAGATGGTTGCTTCAGCCCGCTACATCGTCCTTCACCCACCCCCTCTCCCCTCTCTCCCCTATCTCTGCCCTCCCCCCTCCCCCTCTATTCCTCTCTATCTCCACCCTCTCTCTCTCTCTCTTCTTCTCTCTCCATCTCTCTCCTCTCTCCTTTTCCTCTCTCTTCTCTTCTTCGTCTCTCTTCCTCCTCTCTCTCTTCCTCTCTCTCTCTCTATCTCTCCTTTCTTTCTTTTAGGTACCTGATCTATTCTACCCCATCCGTTGTCATTAGCCCAGTGCGTGCCCTGTCTCCAAGTCGTTCCTTTTATTTATACGAGATCATTCTAAATCTATTCTGGTACCAGGACGAGTACATTCCTATCCACGCAGTCGGTTCATCACAATTAACCTACTTCCCTACCAACGTATAAATGCATCAGTAATAATCCTCAGATTGGCAGCAGTATTAAATCTAAATACTAGATAATCAAAATCAATTTCATAATCACTCCTAATGAATATTTGGTTTATCATTAGTTTTTTTTTTTTTTTACAGGAAATGAATAAGTGTGACTAGACCAAGTGGAAATCAGACGAAATGAACATTAAACCAAATGGAAAATATGCAAAATGGCAGTTAAACCAATTAGTGCTAATCAGACGAACTGTTTGTTAAAAAAAAAAAAAAAAAGGGGGGGGGGGAATGGACCATGTCGGATTAGACCAATGGGGCATAAGTCAAAGTGGGTTTAGACCAAATGGCAATTTAATGAAGATCAAGCCAAATGGAATATAGACAAACTGGCAAATAGGCGAAGTGGCAGTTGAACCAAATGGTAAGAAAACGTATTGTTTGTAGACAATTAGTTGAACCAAATGATAAGAAAACGAATTGTTTGTAGACAAAAAAATTAGACCATGTCGGATTAGACCTATAGGGCAAAATTCAAAGCGGTTTTAGACCAACTGTCAATTTACCATTGCACCACGTGGGATGTGACCAGACGTCTATTATACATATTGATTGTAGACTAAGTGGTAATTTAATGTGTTAACGTCCTTCTTGCTCTCAACGAAAGAAACATACATGGAACACGACCTGTCACTCGGGCTACATAGTTGCCACCGTCAAGGAAACAGGCATGAAAATCTCATCTCATGTTGTCATAGCAACGGATGATATTACAAACTTGTCGCTCCTCTTATCCGCTTTGCAGATGTCAAAATGATTACAATGTTACACGGTGGCAATTTATTGGGTAGTGTGCGCAAACCGGACGAATTGTCAAGGGGTGAGTGGCCACATTGATGCATATTGTATGATGATCGCAGGGTTTTAGAAGGATAGGCCAACGATCGTGAGTTTGCGTCGTCCGTTCCGCTAGAAAGTTACCGGTTTACACACTCCTTCAAACCTTACATACGTTTAGTGTTTAAGTTCTGAATGAGTGTGTAAACAGGAAACGTTAACTTTCCAGCAGTACAGTAGATAATGTTTAGGTTTATTCTTTCCGCATACATATGCGACTTCACGGCTCAAACAAATTCGTTGCATCATCTGCAATTGCAGGGTAAAGGAAAGGGGAATGGCAATCAGTAGCGTTCTCTACGCCGTAAAAGACATGAACGACTCCTTTTAAGACAAAAGAAAATGTGTTACTGTGATTCCCCATCATATTTCTTGTCGCATCATCTTGTACTTCAAGGGCTTTAGAACCGGGGCGGGGCTGGGAACTGTAGCTCGCCCTCGACGTAAACAAATGTGGGAGGGGGAATAAAGTAGTTTTTGACATACAATGTATTATTTTGACCAGAAGAACTATCAACGAATAGAAACAGGATATAAAGGGAATTACAGCGACATTAGTCCAAGATTTAGGGTGGTATCTCACTTCGCGGAGACATCTCCGCGAAGTGAGATACCACCCTAAAACAATGTTTATTAAGACTGAATGGGACGGAGTAGTAGACTCTCTGCCTCGTTCTTATGAAAGGGGTTGTGTAATATCACTGCTTTTACAGATTTATTTATTGTAAACCCAAAGATGTGATGAATGGGGATCCGTTGAGTTTGATAGCGCGGGGAGATAGCAGTGATTGCACAAAGACACTACCAGAGGCGTCGATCCGTCGAATACAAGGGGGGGAGCCATTGTTAACACACAATGGCTTGCCCCCCCCCCCCCCCACAAATGCTTTCTTTCAGCACAGGCTTCGGACGCCTCTGGACACAACTGGTGGTATCTCACTTCGCAGAGACGGGTTTGAGATGGATTTGGAACGACTTTGCAACGGTTTTGAAACAAAAACGTAACTAATCGTAAGTGTCTGTGTGACTGCAGCATTAGGGATCTGTATAACGTAACGGTTTTGAGAGGGAAAGAGTTATTGTATCGATAAACACAAAGGGCAATATAATAAAAGAAACAGTGAATATTTGGTTTCATGTGATCATTGAGAATAACAGTTTTATTTAACAAAACTTAATACATCAGTGGATGAATATATCCGATGTACAACTGACATAATATGTAATAAGAACAATACATTGTCTTTGTACTAATAAAAAAGGAATTAAAAAAATACGTATTGATTTTAATCAAATGTAAATTTCCATCAAATTAAATAGTATCCAATAATAGTCCATCTGTGATTGAAAGGGAGAGACATAGATTTTAAAAAAAAAATTATTATATTGTTTGCACTTACCTTTAGATTTGTCATCTTATTGGTGCATTGGGTTGACAGTCAGCACCGATTGTGCCCGCTGGAGAAACAAAACCCTCTTCTAGATCTTCAAAAGAACTTCTACGACGGGCCTCCTCCTCCTCCTCCTCCTTCGTCCTCTCCTGCTCCTCCTCTCCTCCTCCTCCTCCTCCCTCCGCCTCCGCTCGCTCCTTCTTCTTCTTCATTTTCTTTGTGGTTACTGCCCAACACCCCAATTCAGGAGCCAACCGGTTCTTGTTAACGTGCCCATCTCCTGTTTCATAGACGCTGGCTATCTTGCAGTGGAAACACTTTCGTTTCTGAATAGACGTTAAATGGAAGTCCCGTGTAGGCCTAAAGGAGATTCACAATTTGCCTTTGCACGTTAAAAAAAACCTACTGAACTTTTTGCTTAAGTGTAGGGAGAAACCCAGGTGTAGTGGCCCACCTGCACACCCCCATCAGTTCATCGACATAATAATCAGCTTGTTGATTTCGGTAGCTTATATCACGTCTACACAAGGAAGAAAAAGAAAAAAAACCTGTTCGCTGCACACTGTTAAAAAAAAAGAAAGAAAGAAAAACAGCAAAGTGATGTCAGCAGAGTCGCCATACAAAAATGTAATTAAAAAAAAAAAAGTTTTGTTGTAAATTTCTCCTCTAAGATTTATGAAAGAGAAGGGAAAATAAATCATTAGAGTTCTACCAGTGGCGGATCCAGGATTTCATTACAGGGGGGGTGGGGGCCCAAAATCGGAATTTCAGATTTTGGTACACCCAAATATTTTTCCCGTCACACCGGGCGAGCCAAAAGGTACACTCAAATAAGCGGGGGGGGGAGGGGGTGGTAGGTGTTAATTTTTTGGGCCTCCGGCCACCAAAGAGGTCATCATGTATCAGTCATAGGGGTATGGTTAGGGGTCAATCACCCGGTCGTTATTTTACTCCGCTTTTTTTTTTTTTTTTGTTAGGGGAGGGGGCCGGGCCCGTCGGCCCCCTGGATCCGCGCCTGTAAAGCTTACGTATTTTGGTTAAAACGGAACAAATGTGTTAGTCCAGGGGGGCGTTTCATGAAAGGACTTGTCGGACGTTTTATCTAACAAACTGTTATAACCTACTGAAATGCTTGCATCTGATTGGCTGAGAGCAAATTTGTCGGATAAAATGTCAGACAAATCCTTTGATGAAATGCCCCCCTGATGTATATTTTGTATTTCTCATGTAATTATTTGCAGGAGAAATTTACAACAAAAGTGTTTTTTGAATGACATATTCTATGGCGACTCTGCTGACAGCAGATTTGCTGTAAAAATACAAATATTTTTTACAGTGCATTCCCGTCCGATGAAGCTCATCGCATATGAATCTTTTTTTAATGACATCTCTGAGATTAACAACCGGGAAATCTTTAAAAGCAGTGTTATTAAAAACGTGACATATTAGAGAGTTTACAGCTCCATTCACTTCAGAGTGGTAGGGCAAATCCTCCTGTAATCGCTCCGTCTTATTCATTTTTAATCACATTGCTAAAATCTAAGCCTATTAATAATCTCCGTGTAATTATATTTATACCCTCTTTTTATTGGAGATTTTCTGATCAAATACGACATTGTATCTATTTAAAAAAAAATAATAATAATAAATAAATCAATTTGTGACCGAGTCATGGGATCTAAATTTCCATTCATTATGGACTATGATAATTTCTCCTTGTCAAGTCAAATCGGGTAAACTAATTATGCTGGGCAATTCACCCCTGTTAAAATGTCTTTTTTTTCTACATATTGTTCGAAGTCTAGTCTAGTGGTTACACTTTCCATCACTTGCAATAGCGCTAATATATCAACAACAAAAAATAAATGTGTGATGTATGTGGGATTCGAACCGGGGTCCGATTAGAGAGGAATAATGTCGTTACTGATAAACCTATATGAGATTTCTCTAATTTATCATGTTTATACTTTAATTATGATAGTGAAGTAGAAAAGAATGTGGAAGAGGAAGAATTGCATGGTCATGTGAAAATAAGATCTGCGTTCACGCGCATTCTCAAGGCAGTCAATTTATCTACAGTTCGTATTTTAAAAAATGGTACAATCCGGGAAAAATAAATTAGGTACGAAATCTTTTCAAACTGTGTGATATGTGTTAATGATATCATAATTAAAGCCGATATATTTTCCTTGCTGACAATTTATTCAAAGTAATTTTCCTTTGTGGAACAAAAGTTATGCTGTTTTTTTTTTTTGTTTTTTTTTTGTTGCGTGGCAACGAGAGAAATGAATTTACACACACCAAATTGTTCTTTTCGTGGTCATTTTGACGGCTTAGATCCGAAACCTACACAAAGGCATGACACTGAGTGCACAAAAGGAATATTTATTGTTTGTAGAGAACGAATCATATCTCAAGATCTACAGCACCAAATGAGATGGGGAAAAAGGATTGCAGAAGAAAGTCAATTTTCCTGCTTTATGGAAATACAAGGCATTTCCAGTTAGTGACTGATCTTCATAATATAAAAAAAAATCTCACTTGTACAATTTTATTTAAAACAGACTATATTGTTATTTCCCACGTGCAATAACGAAAATAACACTTTTCAGATGAAAATTAATCCCTGACACATAAGTATTAGATAGAACGATAGAAAGACCACTCCATATCGCAAATATACTTCTGTTCAAAACGTAATAAGCACTTGAAACTCAAGAGGGATTAAAAGAAAGAAAGGGATAAGACCTGACGTATTTGGGCTAATCGGGTAGACCATCTAAACCGGACTATACAAAAGAAGGATGTCAAATATTTGATTACACGATACCATGGTAATATCTAGTGAAAAGTATGATGATACGCGAAATCTATAGCCACGTAATCCTATCAATAATCGATGTGGCTTAACTCTTTGCACGCCACACTAATTTTTAAGCATGAAAAGGAAGACTTTTCTCTTTAATTATTAAAAATTGTATAACAATATTTGCTCAGTGTGAACTGCGAGAATTATGCTGCAGACCCGGTCCTGGCAATGTCAGTGATTTTCAGATCTTTTAGCCCAGCCATTACAGAGAAAACAAATTATTACGATTGTATAGTTAATAAGTACAATTGTGACTATAGTCGAACTTGGCAGGCAAAGAGTTAATCCAAAGAAAGTGGAATGTATATCACAAATGAGTTCATGTCATGTGTCCTAGTAGTAGTTACTATTAATTTAAAGGGGAAGACCATACTTGAATTTTTCTTTTTTTTTTTTTTTTTAAAGCAGAGAAATGAAGAAAAAATATAAGTGAAGGTTTGAAGAAAGTCCATCAATGGAAAACGAAGTTATAAAAAAAAAAAAAATCAACATTTTGATTTTTGTGACGTCACTTGCAAGCGGCTCTCCCGCACGTTGTGCAATGTTATTTCTTTCCTTCTTTTTAAAAGACTATTATCAATCATTTCACTTGCCCATAAGATATATCATCACACATGTAAGGAAAAAAAAAAATCTATTACTTCGTCAAGAACCGGGGGAAAAATCATACAATTTACAATATACAGAGAGCAGCTTGCAAACGACGTCACAAATTAAAAACTCCAAATATTGTTAATTTCGTTATTCACTGAGAGGGTATATTTGGGACAGTCCAGCGCACAATATAGAGAAAATATAGAGCCAGATGTAGAAATAGAGACAATGTGAACGTCCAATGGAGATATAACATATTAGCAGGGAAGATATAATAGACAGTAGTGGAGATAGTAATCTGAATTAAGAGACATGTCAGAATCAAGAGATCCATTTACCAATGTCAATCTAACTCATCTATTTTCATTGCCTTTTCCGGTCAGTGCGCGTATTACTTGAAGCTAAGTACAGAAATAGAAATCCACTATTCATATAATATAGATCTAGTCTTATTGTCCGCCCGATCCCTCTTCACATCCTCTTCTTTGTTTTCATTATAAACATACATATATTCCTGGGGGTATTTCATCAAAGGACTTGTCGGACATTTTATCCGACAAATTTGCTCTCAGCCAATCAGATGCAAGCATTTCAGTAGCTTATAACAGTTTGTCGGATAAAATGTCCGACAAGTCCTTTCATGAAATGCCCTCCTGACCTGGAGTGGACATATAGTGTATAGAATCGGGAAATAGTCAAATCCATATTGCCTAGGTAGACGTATAGACGGAAAGAAATATATGCAGGCAGATGCTTTATATATGAGGTTGAATTTTAGATCGATTACCTACATTTCATAATTATATAGGTCTTCACAAATAATTTACATGATTCTTACTCTTAACACAAAACAAAACAGTTATTATGATAGTTCGAATAACGTTATATGAAATTGCTTACAACGATATCGTAAACCTTGAAAAAAAAATGCAAAGGCAAAAGCTAGATTTTATGCTATTTAAAGGTGTTTTTTTTTTTAATTAGACTTCGTATTGTAAATAAAAAGAATTCTTAGAAATTAAAACATGAGTCCCGACGATGGAAATCGTGGAATTTCATTTTGTAAAGTTAAAAGAAAAAAAGAGCATTTTGTATGTCATCGTAACAGGAGAAGTGATTTCAAAAGAAAACAGCATCGTCTTGAAGAATGCCTCGGGCTTTAATATTGCGGACTTTCCTCAAATTTTCATCATCAAATTTATTTTTTCTCAGAATGATTCTTTTGCATCTGTTTATGTTTATATTTTATCTATTTCTATTTCGGAGCTCAAATAATGTTCAATACCAACATCCTTCCTTCCTCGCCTAACCTCAATAAAGGGAGCTTTAGATTTTTCATGCATAACGCGGATTCTTCCAATTTTGGAAAATCATCCTTACTGCTGCGTATGAATGAGAAGGAGAGAGCAGGGAGAAGATTCCGCATCTTCCGTTGTGAAATCTAAAGCTAAAGAAAATTGAAAAATATTTATATTCATACCGTCCGTTCAAAATGTTTATTTCATGATTTCAGGCCCAAGATTTCGAGAAGAGCAGAAACCAAAAGAGAAAAGGAACAGTGAAAAATGGCAAATGACATTTACAAATATTGCCCAAAGAGACGGATCTATTTGTTAAAAACTACAAATGAATAAAACAACATTGCGTCACCTATATCTCGTTACATTTGACTTCTGAATGCCGCTCATGGACATTCGAAACTTAAAGTATGTCAACCATTTCCGAGTCCAGATGAAATTACAAGCTAGCAAGTACTTGTCCAGAAAACCGATAGCAGAGTGTCCATAATATAAATATTGGAGCAAGATAATGTTGAGTTATTGTTATGGCAGAAAAAATTACTAATTAATCAAATGAAACTGAACTGTAGGTTCAAGACCACAAATTAAATTAATGAAAACTACCTTTAGAATTTGAAGTGACACCATATTTCACAAACCTTTTTAATTCATGGCTGTCTATTCAACTTTCTGAAGATCATTATCTAATATATCAATGTAGGTACTTTTCAAATGTCTTACAAATTACTGTGTCTGAATAAATTTTAGACAACGATCGAAAACAATTATTCCAGTGAATAGACTCAAATTACTTTTTTTATCTGCTGTATATAGTGGAAACATGTGCAGTCATTCAAGTGCGCATAGGCATTCTGGGGAAGAGAAATTATCTATTGGAGTCGTTTAGGACTGTGGGGATATACTTTGTGTGACGGGCGTAGTATTCGCGGAAACTCTGTTTTATCGATGCATATTCAGATAATTCCTCTTTAATATGTTAACCATGATGATTGTTCATAAGCCAAGGGTCAGATAATGGTCAGAGTCGTCAGCAATTATATTTCCATTAAAAACGAATTTCAATCAATTTTGATTTGGGTATAATAGTGATGATACTTTTCTCTAGAATTTTAGCCATAAACAACTGCTACAACAATCCCTACACATAATTTGACCCCTCCCCCTCCAGTCCGTATTCCCCATTGAAAACACTTTTTACGTAATTATAGAAAGAGGGAAATGCATTTCGACCAAGCTCCTTACAGGGGGAAGGGGTACAGGACAGACGTCCAAACGTTTTCTCTTCTTCTTTTTTTTTTTCAACCCCGCGACCGGTCCAATATACAGGGCATCCCAAAAAGAACTATACACTTTTGAAATGGCTGCCAAATAAAAAATATATGATTTTAGGTAATGAAATTTACATGTATGGAAAGCTCATTATTCAAACTTTCATATGACACCAAAAAGTCAGAAAATAAGTCATGCATGAATGAGGAGCGTTCACTTTTGTAAAGGGTATGGAAATTAGGGTGCGCAGGAATTGCCCTACCAATTTGTATGGAAAGGAAAGTCATTTGGAGCTTATGCCATTGAGGATGATATGCAGAATTACTGATCAATTATGATGAGTTGGGGTTTGCTGAGTGAAATTTGTGGAATTGGGGATTACAATTTCATGCATGAGTGAACAGGAATATGTATTTCCTATTATAGCTTTGTAACTTTACAAGTTTTATTCAGTGGTGTGTTAGTGGTAGTCAGGATGGGGTGCAGAACCGTGAGATGCAGGGTAAGATTTTTGATCACTTTTGAAATAACTGTATGAAGATGATGTAATGCTTGATTGATTAGTTGAAACATTTGGAGACTGGTACCATGTTGATTAAGTGATTGCTAGCTGGGTGTTGATTGTCTAATTTATGTGACTGATTGATTGATAGATTGTCATCAACCATCCCAATTTGGGTAAATGTGAGTAGACCGGGATGCGGGGAGGTAGTCGGGATATTTGGAGTAGAAACCAATGAATATGAATGGTCAAAAACACACCCATGCAAAAAAAAAAGAGAGATAGATAGAGAGAGAGAGGGAGGGAGACAGAGAGAAAAGGAAAGAAGAGAGAGGGAGGAAGACAAAGAGAGAGAGAGAGAGAGAGAGAAAGAGAGATGAAAGAAAAGGAAGAAAGAGAGAGAGATTAAACACACCACTGAAGCACCTCACTAAATATACCTTGGAAAGTTACAATGTAACAATAGGAAATATGTATTCCTGTTCACTCATGCATGAAATTGTAATCCCTAATTCCACAAATTTCACTTAGTAAATCCCAACTCATCATAATTTATCAGTAATTCTGCATATCATCCCCAATTCCATAAGCTCCAAATGACTATCCTCATACAAAATGGTAGGGCAATTCCTGCGCACCCTAATTTCCATACCCTTTACAAAAATGAACGCTGCTCATTCATGCATGACTTATTTTCGGAATTTTTGGTGTCATATGAAAGTTGAGATAATGAGCTTTCAAAACATGTAAATTTCATTACCTAAAATCATATATTTTTTATTTGGCAGCCATTTCAAAAGTGTATAATTCTTTTTGGGACGCACTGTATATCACTATACCTTTTATTTCATGCACCAATAACTGATGGAGATGTAGTTATCCAAATTTGTTTTATAAAAAAATATATAAGGTACGGGAGGGAGTAGTATAAAAACACGACTTGATTGATAAGGTCATTCTGTTTGAGGGCATGTCGAAATTCTTATCAAGGAAGATACTATCTCGATCTTGTGATAGGGTATAGGTTGCTCGCTCTGCTTACCCTTTTTCGCTGGAGAATATCTCGATGCCTGGATTATTCATACCATCAATAATTCGAAGAAGATTTCTCTTCGTAATGATCACACCTATACTTGTAAATCTTGTTTCAGTGTTTACGTTGGGGTGTTCAGTCATTAATGGGGTTATATCGCATCGAGCGACAGCCCTATCACCTATATAGGTTACCGGGCGAGGCGTTCATTAATAATTATTGAGTGCCGTTATTAGCATTCTGGATTTTGTGCGAAAATCCCATCATAAATCTCTCTCCCTCTCTTTTTCTCTCAATCTCTCTTTATTTCTCTACCTCTTTCTCCCTCATAATCTATCTTTTATCTCCTTCTATTTCCTTCTACCCTTCTCTCTCTCTCTCTCCCCCTCTATCTAATTCTTTCTTTTTATCTAAATCTCCCCTCTCTCTCTCTCTCTCTTCTCTCTCTCTCTTGTCTCTCTCTCTGTCTCTCTCTCTCTTTCTCTATCTTTCTAATAGGGCCTATGATTATTTTCATACCTGTAAAAACTGACAAAGAAATAGAGCAAGATGGAACGTGGGGGTAGAGAAGGGGGTAGGATGAGACGTACTGAATAGATGCTGTGACCATGCAGTCACTACATTATTAATAGCATATTCAGTGTTATCATTATAAATATGTTCACATCTACGGTAGATCTTGTGGAGGAGGGGGGGGGGGCAGAAAACCCAAGCCAGAAGGGAGAGGGGAAAAAGAGGGGATTTATTATCTTCTTTTTTTTCTCCCTTCTCTCTCTCTCTCTCTCTCTCTCTTTCACCTTCTCTATCATAATTAGAAGACTTCTACCCTTTTCTCTTTCTCTCTCTCTCTCTCTCTCTCTCTCTATCGATCTCTTTCAACTGCTGAAACCATCATTGGAGTGTGTTTACGTTGCCCAACGTTCCCACGCTGTTAGATCACTAACCAAACACCTCTGTCTAATCTAAAACAACGGCTATAACCGGTCGTGCGTCCATCGTGCCCGTCTCTGCGTCTTACCTGCGTCGAAACCAGCAGAAAATCCTTGCGTTGGAACCAGAGAGGCGCACTTTTCAGGCACAGGAGCAAGGCAGCTGTTCTCTCGCTACAGCCATGGGGAAACGAAAGGACTCATAAAAGTTGGCGGCAGGGCAGTCTGACGCGGGTTGCAAGATGACAGGCACCAGTATAAGCACGCATGGGCGGTTGAGACCACGGCCTTAACAGGTATCTCCACCACCACCTGTCTCGCACATACGTCACGCTTCATTACGGGTAACACGTACACCCTCCTCACAAGCACGCTATTCCCATTACCAACGACCTACGAATGTTCTCACTACTTAATCTTCGTTATAACAATTAAATAAGCAAGAAACCAGGTGCGGCATGGGCCGAATCACCTTGGACCGAATATTGTCGTGTTACATAGCTTTCCATATCACCAATGACCTATGGATTTTAGTTTCTTCTCTTTATAACCAGGGAAGTATGAGTCCCTGCCTTAACTGATTAGATATGCAGGGTAAAAAACATAAAAGGGTCAAAAGGCCATGAACTTCATCGTGTTAATTTTTCAGTCATCTTCCACGACTTAAGAATTTTCTGGCTACTTAATCTCCGTTGCACGAATTAAATATGCCAGAAACTAGGTGTGTCATGGGTCGAAACTAGGTTGGACGAATTTTGTCGTGTTGTAAAGTTTTCGTTATCACTAATGACCTATGGATTTTATCTCCTTACTCTGTGTCATACCAATTAAATATTATAGTGGAAGGGCTTTCAAGGGAACAGACATAACTGAAATCATTTTAACCATTATCCTCGCAATCTTTACCATATTCAACAATTTACAAATTTGCTCTCAACTTAATCTTCGTTATATGAATTAAATATACAAGAAACTACGGGACGAAACTCCGTACAACCAATGTTGTCGTGTTATGTGTTGTACAGTTTTCCAATAACTCATTACCTATGAATTTTATCCTTGCATGATCTTCGTCATACCAATTAAACATGGAAAAGAACAGACGTAGCAGAGTCAGAACTCCGTTTCAACGAATTTCATGCTGTTAGTTTTCCACAACACTAACGACATGCGAATTTCTCCCTCCATTAGTTTATTATATCACTGACCACGTTTAGCAATACAGTCGATGGATAAAACCGAATAAATAATGCAAGAAACTTTGCTAAAATGAATAATATAATGATATTGTGTTAGTTTTATTCCCGCCACTAAAATGCTAACGACCAATACGAATGCTATATACCTTCCATCATCATCGTTGTTCCAACCAGGGTCTAATTTGGCGATGATTGGCGTGCTCTTCGCCCTTCCCAATCTACAGACCTACGAATGCTAACTTTCTTTAATCGTCATTTAATGTATACCGATAAATGATGTGTAGAAAACTTTACTCACCAGGGCTGAAACTCGACGGGGGCGAGCTAGGTCATGCTATTTATTCATTTACAAAAGAAGGTTAATTATGTGGTAAAGTCATTACATGAATGTTCCCAAAATGGAAATTACACATGCATGATTTAATAAAGCTCCTTGAATGTTGTTAATGGTATGGAAAACTCACTCAACTTAAAGAGAAATCTGAGCGGAGGGGCATTAAAAATGTAACAGGCATTGAACTTATTTTAACGCTCGTTTTTAATTACTTGGCAAGGTACCATATCAGATTATAGGTGTGTAAGGACAGATCGATTCGTTCTCGACACGATAAAATTTTATTTCATTTGTAAAATCCATTTCATCCTTTTTTATCAGGCCTATTAAAAAAAAAAAAAAAAAAAGTCGCCTTAAAGGGAATCTAGTGATGTGGGAAGATGTGGGAAAGATGAAGATAATTATTGTGAGCTTTCCTGTTATTTTCATGCTATCTAGGAAGAATATCATAATAAAAAGCTCCACAATAAAAGATTGCTCTTCAATTGCCCTAATAGTCATATTATGACCCAAAATATACCAAAACAGCTGATCTGTTTGGGCCCTGAACATTTTGTGTTGCCCCATACATGAATTTGTGTGTGAGTGCATGTGACTAAAAGCTGAATTGGGTTAATATCTTATCACTTTGGCGATTCCATAACCTCCAAACACAAAATAATAATTCTTAGGTGAACTGTTATCAAACGTTCTAAATCACATTTAGACTCACAGTGTCTTCTACATTTCAAGGTCAAGACCAGAACAATAATTTTACTTTAACTTATTTTAATGTCTGGTTAATGTTTATTAAGACACTTCCATTGATCTATGTCCTTTTGAAATGATTAATATGAGAGAATCACGTTTCTTTGAACATTGCCCCCCTCCCTCCTGAAGGTATATAGGTAACATTTTGTGATGTTAAAAATTCGGTTGTTCATGAGTAGTTGAGGTCAATATTATATTACGGTTGAAAAGTGTAACAATTAAGAACGTTTTATTGTGTAAACAACCCTGTTTTTTACGTGAATTATTTTGATATGATTTATTAATACATGTATATACCAAATCATTCGGGCCAATCTCTTACTCACACATTCACACACATTTACACACATACACACACACACACACACCCACACACACACACACACACTCTCTCTCTCTCTCTCTCTCTCTCTCTCTCTCTCTCTCTATCTATCTCTCTAGATGCATAAATATAACCTTTCTTTATTGTTTATCGGTATTTATCATAATTGATTTCTGATCATTTTTAATGCGTGTATCATGTGCTCTATAATCAATCAACCCCCTTATCATTATCTCTCTCTTCAAAAAGAAATATTACCCATAACCCCTTATTCCCGGAAGTGCTCCATATAACAGGCGGCACTTGCGGAAGGGTATCCAGTGCGTTGCCATGGAGATGAATTCCCCCCTGGATGACACGAGAAACTCTTGCGTGAAACTTTCCCATCGACGCAATATCTTTGCCCTCGTAGTAATAACACACCCCAAATAAAGCCAAATAAATTACAGCCACTCGATCACACTGATTTATAACACTTTTACGAGACATTTTGTTATTCCTTTCAGAGTTATTGGCGCTAAAAAATGCTCCTATTAGCGGAGCCATGACTTCAACGGGACGGGAAGGGGTGGGGTGGTTGACGAGCAGGGAAGTGGTGGTATACAGTACAGCATACTTATACTAAGTAATTACAACGTCTTACAACGTTTTATAATGTACACAATGTGTTTTGAGAGACTCATATGAAAATTATCGAGTTTGTGACATTAATTATTTTATTTCGTTCGAAAGAGTAACCCATATTCAATCCAGTGATTTTTAAAATTCATGTCAAAATCAGCTTGTACCAATTTTAGGTAGAAACAACTCTGGCTTTCTGACAATATTTTCAATCATTGTTTGATGCATGCCTTCCTGCAGGGCGTTTCATGAAAGGACTTGTCGGACGTTTTATCCGACAAACTGTTATAACCTACTGAAATGCTTGTATCTGATTGGCTGAGAGCAAATTTGTCGGATAAAATGTCCGACAAGTCCTTCGATGAAATACCCCCATGAATGCATTGATTAGAAAAACAAAGTTTACTTATTTTACTGAAATGAAAGGGTGCATTGGCTCAAACTTGGACCAAGGCAATTTTGGCACTTTTTTTTTGAAACCCAAGTGCCCAGTCATCCGTCACAGCACAGATGTAATTTTTGTACCGTTGAACAGAATATAAGATACTCCTTAACACAAAAAATGTTAAAGTCATACGAGTTACACACCTTAGGTATGAAGTTTTCAAAGTTGGGTTTACTTTTTTTCTGGGACGCACTGTATAGCACGACACAATATCTACTAAATAATTATGATTCGGAAATAGACTCAGGTTTGATTCCCAATGGAGAAATACACCTTACAATATTTAAGATATATGTAAGAGTAAGCGATTTGATTTTATGCGAAGTCATCAATTCTATAGGTGTATATGCCCATTAGCTTCATGGGGAATTTCCGTTTTGGTCTATACTTTGTTTAGTGCCTTAAGCACTAATGATGTAGATAATAATCAGCTTCCTGAATATTATTGTCATGATGACATTTGTCAGGATTATTGTTAATATTTGATGATGGCTTCTTCTTCATTGCTTACCTGACTTTTTTTTCTTCTTTCTTCTTCTTCTTCTTTTCTTTTTTGTTGTTGTAAAGATGGTCTCATTGAAGCGGGAATGTTTGCGAGTATTCGCCGTTCAGTGAGCCCCGTAAGTTTTCTGAAAGGGCTTGTTTAACTTTAATGCAGGATTTTAAAAAAAAATCTTCCAGCTAAGGCTGCAACGAGGGGGGGGGGGGGGAAATTGGAATTTCAGATTTTGGTACATTAAAAAAAAATTCCGTCACACCGGGCGAGCAAAAAGATACATCTAAAAGTCATGGACCTCCAGGAATTTTTAAATAAATAACACTGCAGTCTATGGAGGGAAAATAATTACTTTTTACTTCTTGATGTGAAGCATGTAATAAAAAAACGTTATTACATGCAATGACGGAATGTAGGGCCCTACATTTAAGGTTTTGCAAGCCTCATAAAGTTACTCCTAAAGATATAAACAGATGTAAATAATGGCTCTCAGTTTCACTTAATAATTACGCAGCTTAGCTAAAAATGTTTATAAACAGACATAAAATTGAATCTTGAATCTTGAATCTAGGCTATCGTGATAAGGTACACACAGCATTAACGGGGTTGCTTTCCAGTGGTGCCAATGTACATAACCTGTGTCGAGTGTTGCAAATTTTTAGATTAATGTCTTGTCAGCTACTTGGCACAACTTTAGGGGCTATCAACCTTTTTTTTTTAGAATCTTATTTATGACATTTTTAAAAACAACTTTATATATACCAAACGTTGAGTACTTTATAATGATAAACATTTGGACAAGTTTAAAGCATAAACTCATATACTGCAATTATTTTTGTTAATACAATATCTAGATCTTTGATTTCGTACCTGAAAAAAAAAAAAAAAAATTATAGATGACTGGTGGTTCAATTTCAAATACGTCAATCACATATATGAGGTTTTATCTCATCTCTGACAACGTATTTGATACTTATTTGATAAGTCTCTTCTTCTTCTTCTTCTCTTTTTTTAAAAATTCTATCCCTCCCTAGTACTGTTGGTCAAATCGTAAACAAATTCAGCATGCCAACCATTAATTTCAAAATACCCAGGTTACGCCCCTAATGACACAATATAGGTTCATAACTCCTGAGTGTGTATAGCCTGATTGTGGCAGTCATATGTGTTAAGTTGCTCTCAAATGAAACGTCAATGCATTATTGCGGGTGTTTGCGTCATGAGAATTGGGTTAAGCTATGCTTTGAGTGCGGACATTATAGGATTAATGAGAATCCTTTTGTGCTTTCTTGTACACTTGCTGGGCAATGACGGACGTAAAAGTCAGTCTCTGGTTAAATTACTCATTTAATCGTGGGAAGAACATTTGATAAACATTGCATGATATCCTACACCCAAAATGGGTCAGTGCAAAATCAAATGGACGACTTATTTCAAACTGTTAAATTCGAAATATGAGGTTTATCTAATATGAGACGTAATTATGATACTTTTTGATAAGTCTTTCTTTTTATTTTTTTTTAATTGCTGGTAATAACAAATTTTAAAATGAATGGAAGAAACATCAGGAGATCTACGTGGTTGTCATGCTACCTACCCTATCCCTGACGCCGACACTCTTAGTAGAGGAGCTGCAGATACCTTAGTTGTAACATAATTTAAATTAGCGTTGATAATGAGATTTGCGTTAGATCGTTTGGAAAACGAAAGATTAAACGAAAGAATTAATAGGTCTTCAACAGATGAACCTTATAGGTTGCCTCTATAGCTCCGTGGGTTAACTTGCCGCCACCCCCCCCCCCCCGCTCCTCCCTCTTGACATTATCATTTGATCGAGAAGTGTCACAATGTTTTAATTAACAGCCGGTCATGCCGATATAGTAGTTGTGATACTTATATGTCTGTCAATATATTCCCTTTCGTATCGGATTCATATGGGCCAGTTTGGACACCAGGGGGTGTTTCACGAAGTCGTTTGTAAAGTTACGAATGACTTAACGAACGATTGTAACATATTATTGGGTGCTGTGCTAACATATAGGCCTACTCCTATTAAGCACAAGAACTTATCAACAGTCGTTCTTGAAATTTTTTTGTAGCTTATGCCTCGGTCAATTATGCCGATACGAACTCAGTACGAACGATAAGAACTTCTTAAGAAGGCCGTACGAAACCACCGTTCGCAGACCGTTCGTAAGTTCAAAGATTGGTCGATGGTCTTGTCCAAGATTTCGTTCAACTTCGTATGAAACCCCTTTTCGTAAGACGATCGTACGAACGTCGCAAGAACGTCGTAAGAAAGCCATAAGAAACGAAGCTCCACCTATACGAATCTTTTCAAACTCCACAACTTCAAAGATTAGTATCCGAACGCATCTTTCGTACGAACATTTTGTGACCACAGCTTTACGAATGACTTGGTGAAACACTATACATGTTTGAGTATTTATTGCCCCGGTCACTCTCTTACTAGTATCTCGAAGATCCAAATCTTTCCTTCCAACTGATGTCCGGGAATTGGGAAATTAATTTTGCAGTAACCGAAGATGTTCAAGATGTAATAAACTTGTCAAATGGGTGTAATAACCAATATACAGGAGTCATGCTGTAATGCTGGCATATTTTCAAATTTGGCTTTGTTCTAAGGAAATTATTGCGTTCAAATCCCAACGCCCTACATTTTGTCTTTTTTTATTTTATTATTATTTTTTTTTTGACTAGCGTCATCGTCATCTGAGTCACAAAATGCATGGAGCCCTTGAGCTGTTTTGTTTAATTGCTGTAGTATTAGTAACAGTCAAAACCTTAATCCTGCTATCGGATTACTATTTTTATGTTTTAATGATGATTATGTTAAGATGCTCTATCCAAGGTTTTGGAATCACCAAATTTATTAGAAATTGACCCAAATCTGCCGAGAGTAATATGCACTGTACACACAAACAAAAATACATGTATGGGACTACACAAAATCCTTAGCAATTGATACTGTTTTCATAAAATTAAATACCATGAAAATAATATGATAGCCCTCATCAATTTTGTTCACCTTCCCACTACTCTAGATTATATTTAAATGGTAGTTTCCACTAGGTAGGTTCACATCTACGGTAGATCATGACTGACTAAACGGAGTCAAGCGAGTTTGGATGATAACGTTTAACTTTTTCTGAGTGCAAAGTGACCTCTCTTTTTAATTCATTCAAACAGGAATCTTCTCTAATTTAACTCATTTTTTCGGATGCTCCTCCTGTCCTTTACTTTTAGAAAGTATAATATTCGTAACTTCTTCATAGCATATAGCTCTGCGAACTTTGTCAGCCGGTTGTAATGTAATGATAAGTCGGGATAAATATTGTCGAATCTCTAAGAGCAGGACGCGCGTTGCTGCATGACGGAGCTGCACTATCTTGTTCAAGAACCCACTGCTATCGGAAATATCAACTCTCGGTATTGACTGACATTTTAATCGCCAATTCATGTTCTGCTATGCCCATGAATTCATTCAAAATGTCATAACACTGTTTCGTCTGTACGACCATCAATGTACAATTTGTCAATATACCAGAGAGATTAAAATGAGACAATATCCCAGACAATATCCGTCTCGCTTTCTGGCTTATTTGAACCATTATTAGTTGCGGATCCAGGGTGGGGCAATAGCAGTGCGTCCCTCCCATTTCTGTTAAACCACGAATTGAACGTACAGGTAAATATTTTTTTTTAATTCAGTTGTTCACCCCCTTTATTTTTTAGATTTTCTAGCCGCCGCTGAGTATTATGCTGCTTATATGCAATCATGTTTGTGAGGATTTGAATACAAGTATGTCATAGATTTTAAAAAGTATATCGGAAAGTTTTACTTTTAGATATTTTCCTCAAATTTTATTCCCCTTCCATACACGACGTCGATTTCTTTTCTTCTTTTTTTTTTATTTATTTATTTCATATAAACATATATACATCCTTTTTCAATACTTTCGGGACCCCGACTTTTGATATAAGACATATTTATCGAAATAATTTGCACAAATATAATGGTTCTGACCTCTCACTTTGCATTCTATCTGACAATAATTTTAAAATTATCAGCTTTATCAACAATTTGCCCCAAGTACGGTTTTATCTTCTTCCACATAATCTCTATAGACTTTTACCTGTTTACTCAATCACCGAATATTATGAAAGCAAAAAAAAAGTATCACTGTTTTAATCAATTCAGATCCGATGAATAAAAGTAATGATTGGTGCTAAATTTACCTACCAAACTGATTTGAAATTTGATAGAATTGATAATTCGATAACCAGGGATTCTACTCAGAGGGGTATGATTACAAAATTTGGATGCACAACCTTACCATAAAGAAAAGAGTTGAAATTTTTTTAGTAGGCAGAATATAAATGAAAGACCTTTGAAGATGATTTACGCATAGGGGGATACGCATTGATATAGGTGAATTCATAATAGGTGTCTTGAAAAGGACCGAGATACATTTTTTTCTTGAAGCTTTGGGGTTCTTAAAAGAACTTTTTGGGTCTAAATTGTATCTATTTCCATTATTATTGATTTTCTGGCATAATTTTGCAGTGTAGAGATACTGATGATAAAGACGAATTTTCGATACGTTCATTTAAAAAAAAATGGATTAAAAAAAAAATCAGCAAGTCATTCAGCTCAACCTTGAACAAGCATTTTCGTGGTATGTCATCCTTATCAGTGAGACGAAAACAACTGTTCAAACAATACAGACGTGCCCTTGTCAATACTTCATTTTTTTAATATACCAATTCAAGGGCAGGTCATGAGGTTGAGGGCTGCAATGGCAATCTCTTTTGTTTTGTTTATCTGTATGGCTATTCCCTTAATTTTTCAAGGATCTTTCACAAGATATTTTCCTCGTCCTGGCGGATCCTGTATCATGAGTATAAGGGTTACGTAACAACACTTTGCGTCTTCTTTGTGCTTTCATTTTATATATTTGCAGAGGCGGCGGAACGAATTTGAAAGTGGGGGGTCACGGTGGAAAAGGGGCACTTTTTCTGAAAAGGGGGCACTTGAGACCAGAGGCTTTAGGAGAAAATTATTCCGATAAGTAGGGGTGCGCAGAAAATTTGCCTTTATTTGTGCTTTAAAAATATTTAATGGCTTTGTATTTTATTAATGACAAACAAAAGGAATGCGAGCGCGAAGCGAGAGCCAAAAATTTTGAGACAATTTTTCATCATAGACCCTATTTAGTATCCACGAACGCGAAGCGCGAGCTGAAAATTTTAAGCTGAAAATCTGAGTTAATTGTGTATTACATAACATATTTAATATCTGCGAGCACGAAGCGCGAACCGGAAAATTTGGGCTCAAAATTGGAGTTAATTGTGCATCATATACCCTATTTAATATCTCCTATCGCGAAGCTGGAGTTAAAAATTTAGAGCTTAAAAATTGAGTTTATTGTGCTTTATAGACCTTATTTAGTATCTGCGAGCGCGAAATTTAAGCCGAAAATTTTGAGCTCGAAATTGGAGTTAATTGTGCATTATAGACCCTATTAAGTATCCGCGAGTGCCAAGCGCGAGATGGAAATTACTAGCATAGAATTTTAGTTTGTTGCGCACTAAAGAGCCTATTTAGTATCCGCGAGCGCGAAGTGCGAGCCGAAAATTTAGGTTTTAAAAGGCATTGAGTAACAAGGGGCACTTTTTTGTATCAAAAGTGCCCCTTTTCAGTAATGAAAGTGCCCCTTTTAAATATAAAAGTGACATTTTATTAGCTAAGAAAAGGGGCACTTTTTAATCACGAAAAGGGGCACTTTTAGGGTGGATGAAAAAGTGGGGGGGGGGTCACAGTGCCCCCCTTGCCCCCCTGGTTCCGCCGCCTCTGTATATTTGCATGGTTTTATGAGCTGAATTAACCTACATTGTGAGAGGGTTCTTGCCTCCTCCCCCCCCCCTTCTCCCTGGGTGTCTGACCTCACCAGGTAACCCAATCAACTCTTGTGTCAGGTACGTGCTCACTGCTTATGTGTCACTTGTGTGATTCATTACCTCCGTCGAGATGTGTTTCTCCAAACTATGGTGGTCCAATGACACTTTGCACTGTACAATACTTCCCTCGTTCATCGAGTTGACATTCTATGTGGGAGGTACATTATTAGGACACCAAACATTGGCAGTGAGGACATCAACCGCCCCAAAAAGCAGCGGACCAATTTCGGCCAAAAGTCCGTTTTATTGCTCTTTTCGCAGATAATTTCAATTGATAGCAGGTCGTATCTTATTCTAGTGGATCTGCCCCCTAAAGGAACTCATAAGAAGGTGGGATGCACTTTTTGCTCAGCCATTTGAAATATAACGTGTGATAGCCACGTGTTGGGGTGGACTGGTTTACATGCAATATGTGCAACGGTTAGGTCAACAGGGGTATTAACACCGGTTTATAGCCAAACTGTTTCTGAATTTAATTGGATTTTGCTTGGCCAACTGGGCGTGTTCTGTAGCGTTCAACATGTTTAAAATCTAGTCAAACTTGTTTAGAATTTTTTTCGATATACAGAATTTTCACTGCTTGATGAAATTGAGCAATGATGTTTTTAAAGATCCCCTATTCTGCCCACCCCTCTTGCCAAACATATTCCCCACTCCTTCTGATCTCTTCTCTTTCTCCAGTTATGTTTCTGGCTATCTCACTCGTACAAACTTTAATGGTTTTCCCCTCTCTCTCTCTCTCTCCATCTCTCTCTCTCTCTCTCTATCTATCTAGCTCTCTCTCTCTCTCTCTCTCTCTCTCTCTCTCTCTCTCTCTCTCTCTCTTTGTCAAATCATCTCCTCTTTATACTTCCAATCGCATTGTCACTTCGTCTCATCCGTTTCAACTCTTATTTCGCTATTCGATCTTGTGTCTTATCAGATGTTTGAATTATTTCCATATCTTTTAAGGGGGTTTTCCCTCACTGCAAAACATACGCTCGAGTTGTTCAACAGCGTACTATTATAATCACGAAGATAAGCTTTGCGTTTGTCATGTGGGTGACATTTGCAAAATTGATTCCCCGCTCTTCGTTGTCGTGCCATACTTGTATTTTTATGCTTGTATCTATCCCTATCGGTCACGTGACCTTGCTGTGTTGTCACTTCAATGCTATTGATGAATAACTTATCATTATTTCATTTTACTTTTTCTTACTTTACTTTAATACTTATATCTTTTCTTTCATTTACCGCATTTCAGTAGTTTGTAAATGCAAATTATATATTTTTTTAACGAATAATTCCTATGCAAATTAATTGATGTTAAAGACAGTTATACACTTTACAAGACCAATGTACTCTCCCAGGAGGGGGGTATTTCACGGCTAGCGGTCTTTTGGTGGTAATTATATGAAGTTTGAATTTTTTATAAGTTGTTCAAATAGGAAACAAACCATTAAAAATGAATTGATAATAAAATTTAAATCACACCTTTTTTTTTCATCCTATGGACCAATGTACTATTCCAGGTATTTTGGCGCCTACTTAATTGCATTAAACATGCTATTTAACAGACACCCTCATAGTATAGGCAAGCAAAATAGCCAAATGTGGCTCGTTCATGTGTATAGTGACAGACGGTTTTAACCCATGGTCAATTGCCTAGATTTGTATCGTATGACGTCCTACACGATATACATGTCGCCGAAAACACATGTGCCATTGAGAAATGTCTCGGCCAAAAGACATTCTACAACATCAATATTTACCCGAGAAAAGCGCACCCGCCTCAAGGGAAATCATTACCCTGGGATCATGCCACGACTTTGCATGTTATCCCTGGCGGTGTGCACTCGTTTAAAAACCAATATTATGTTTGGTTTCTTTTACCGTAGGCCCGAGGCTACAAGGGTAAACTTCGAAATATTATCAAGTTACTCTAGCTCACTTTTCCATTGCCCTCAGCTTGATATTTTTGTGTTCTCTGAAATTTATGACACAGGTAAAATATATCAGGTTCTCGATTTATCTTTAGTTGGTAGGATATTGCTGTTTCCGCGTACGTATCTTTGGGGCTTTTTGTATCCTGTTTCATAATTCCTGTGTCCTTTTCACCCCTCTTTATATTTTTGTTGTTCTTTCAAAGTTCCATTCTTTAGCTATATTAAGTTCGTCTACGTGTAAAGATTTCTTTAAACTCTTTTAAATTTCCAGCTAAATAACAATTTTTTTTAAAACTAAATTTGCAGTCACTACGTTATGGATAATTATTATACTTAATGTTATATTCCAAATATTCATTTTGAAATATGTTCACATCTACGGTAGATCTTGTGGGTACGGGCAGTAAACCTAGAAAGAAAGAGAGGGATAAAGAGAGGAAGATAGAGATAGGGGAGGGAAAGAGAGAACGGGGAGTAAAGGTGCATACACCGAGTATTATGAAATTTAAGATAGCAATAGAGTGAGAGAGAGAGAGAGAGAGAGAGAGAGAGAGAGAGAGAGAGAGAGAGAGAGAGAGAGAGAGAGAGAGAGAGAGAGAGAGAGAGAGAGAGAGAGAGAGAGAGAGAGAGAGAGAGATGGGGACACAATATCAAGAGAAAGGTAAAGGAAAGAGTAAGGGAGAACTGGTAAGATATAAACAGGAGTGAAGAAAATGGGCAACTATTTTAGGGAAACAACACGAAAAGAAGATTTGACAAAAATACAATCCTGATAATAAAAAAAATATTATTATTCCCCCCCCCCCCCACCGTCTTTAAATATACTCGTTGAGTATTAGGAAGCTGCAATTGGCAATGGAACAAGAGAGACAGATCATTGAGGAAAGCAAAAGTTGAGATATAATAACGAGAAAGAGAGGTGGGGAGAGGGGGGAAGAAGAAAGGGGGGAAATGGGGTGCAGAAAATGAACAATATGAAAAGCGGGAGTGACGAAAGAGGTGCTGAACCTAATTCCGAGATAAAATTCACAATTTATTGTTTGCTCCCCGGCAAGTATACTCATCGAGTGTAAAGATATATCAGCGCATAAATGAATGGAGAAGAGCCTGTTAATGGGAAATGTCCTTAATAGTAGTCAAATTACCCTGATTCTAGCAACTGTTTCCCCGACATCAAAAGCAAAGAAATCAATCCTCGCACTGAAACCTCTCACACCTTTTTTGTCAGAGTCACCCATCATCTTGATCATTTGGAGGGCTGCGACAGAGATAAACGAAAGGCTTTTACTCCGACTCAGGTTTCAGGTAATTAATCAGGCGAAGGAGATAGATAACAGAATGGATTCAAAGCTCGAAAGTGACTAATTAGAAGAAGGGGAATAATATCAACTTAAAGAAAAATAAAGGATTCGTGTTTTAAGTCTTGAGAGTATCGCCCCTAAGTGCAGTATAAGATCGTGGTGTATCACATTTGGCGCGCATCATTAATCTCTTGAAGATAAAAATTGGCGGGATTCAAAGCCCAGGCACACCTTGCGAGAGCACCTTTACATTTTGAATTTCAAAGAACAATTTATTATAATTGGTTATTCAACAATTATTTAAACCTTAAGCTAATGCAACAGTGATTCTGATTGCCCATTGCCATTTTGCGATTGCAAACCTTTGTCTGACAGAGCTTTGACCGAACTATGACATACTTTTGCCGAAAACGCGCCTTAAAATAATACTAAATTAAAAAAAAAAATAGTGTTCGGAGAAGGGTCTGACTGAGTCTTTTTGGAATGAGACCGGTGTGTCACGTTTTTCACATGTTTAGTGCCGGCTATAAAATTATAACAGTCACAGCATGCACACAGACAAAGCATGATTTTTTATGTACCTGTTCATGTTTGATGCTAAATCATGGTATACGATAGAGGTAAAGTTTATTAAGTCGATGAGTCCCTCGAGACTAGGGAAATGTGTTCTTCTTTTCTGCATGACGCTAGCCCCCCCCCCCCCCCAGATCCATCACCCCATCTCCACAAAAAATGGCTAAATACACCAATGCTAACCAATCATAGAACTTGAGGTGTTATTAGGGCAGCATCGCTATTCAATAGTAGATTAAACCATCTACACGTTCCTTATATAAGAATTGCAATACTCAAACCTGGTAGTCAATATTGGTTAGACCGGAGAAAACAATTAACTGCTATCTTCAAACGTTAATTTGTCACGGACCTGCTGAATATTCGGCCATTTGGTATTAAGTGCAATTAGCAGGATTAAGGTTCTCTGTTTTCCTGAATTAGAGTTAAAGCCAAGAACTCTGACCTAAGTTCCACCTTGTTCGGTTAAATTACGCCGAGAGGTCCACTCTTCGGTCAGTTCCCTTTCGTCAATCATTTTGAGTTTCAAGTGCTATAGAGTTCCGAGTGCGGCATTGAGTGTGATTACCAAAATTATAGAAGTACAAACTTTTAATTTCATGGTATTATTTTGATTCAAAGAGTACAAGCAAGGTTCGAGACACAAATTATTGTTACTCATTATCTTGGTCAGAAGACTTAGTGGTAAATACGAATCGCATTATTTTGTATATTAGGGCCGGTAGTTCATTTTAACAATTAGGCTCACGTGGTCTCGTTCAGCTTATTTTTCTCTTCTTACATGAGATATAAAACCAGATCCGCATTTAGCATCTTTATTACTTCAGCTATCAAAAATCCATTAGAAATCAGTTCAAGGCATGAAGAATACCAATAATAAGAAAGGCAACTCGATGTACAGTTAATGAGAGACCATGAACGCTAGTTCTCGCACCTAATGGAAGAGTTTTATGCCACCGAGCTCGGCGCGAAATACCACTTGTTACTTCAAAGGTTAGGCAAATTTAATCAGAGAGTGCGAAGCAAAATTAAAAGGGTATCGTATAACATGTCCATCTATTACTCTCATGCCCTTTGGGAAAGTTTGGTCGTCTTAAAGAGAAACAGAAGGAATTTTGACGTAACTTTTAAGGTTATTATGATTTTATAGTCAAGCGAGTATAGGCAAACGTCACAAATTTATTCAAGATCGAGTGAACGTGTTCATCCTTTGAAGACAAATTGTATACAGGGTATGTCACAAATAATTGATGCACATTTTAAATTGCTTATTGTTTAAATTCACAAGGTTAGACGCTTTTAATTAAATGTTTTGTTCGTTTCTTCACCAATGTTTCATAGCATGTACACATGGAACCATAAAAAAAGGAATGATTGGTTGGTGCCTTCGTTGGTTGGTGGGTTGGTTGGTAGGGCTTTACAGACTAAAAGTTTATCAATCAGATGGCATGTGAATTAAACAGAAACGTTTTATTTGTATAATGCCTTAACACTACTCATTTATTTAAATAGTGCTCATTCTCCAGTGGAGGATCCATTTTAACACAATGATACAGACAATGGGCAGTTTTCACATTATAGGGCAGGGGCCGCAGAGCATTTTTGAAAGTGGAAGGGCTGAGCCGAAAGTGTGGGGGGGGGGGCCTGAACAGGCTAAAAATCACAAATCTATGGTCATTTTTTCGTTTTTGTACACGTTCGCTGGAAAAAGTGGGGCTGAAGCCCCCCCCCCCCCCCCCCCCGGCTCCGCGGCCCCTGTATGTAGGGGGCGCATCTCCTGCGCCCCCGCATCTAACCGCCACTGCTCTCAACTAGAGGATTAAGGTTCGAATCCCAGGATTGCCCAGAGGTAGTGTATAGGGTATAACAAAGTGGTCTCTGTCCAAGTCCGTCTGAGGGAATAAATATACTGTACAAATGATGTGTTGGCTCAGTGGATAGAGCGTCCGCCTCGTAATCCGGAGGTCGTGGGTTCGATCCCCGGCCGCGTCATACCAAAAGACGTTAAAAAATGGTAGTTGCTGCTTCCCTTTTTGGCGTTCAACAAGAGGGGGATAGAGCAACGTCCTTCTGGTGCTGCTCAGCAGCTGCCGGGCCCACGAGAAAAGGGGCAAAACAATTATCCGGTCATCTTTGTTTCGGACAATGAAATTTCGAGCATTTTGGTTTTTCAAACTGAACAGTATATTTGAGTGGGAATCGCTGCTCGTCTTGACCAACTCATGATCCAGCATCGGATAGGGTATTCACCTTGATTTTTATCTAGAGGGCGCCTTCTACTCTTGCGCATCCTACGGCAATAGGTAGATCATATTTTTGTGCCCGTCTTCTATTAAATCAACCCAAGAAATATAGACGGCGAAACAGTATACATCGCTGTTAAGATAACTAGTCGGCAAACATCACAGAGTGACAGAGAAGCAGGTCATTGCTTACGAGGGGGTAATAAGTGACAAGATAATGAAAGTCCCAAGTTTCGTGCTTGCTGATTTTGTAATGAATCTTAGGCACTTGTGAATTGGTAGTGGTCAAGGGCTTGTATCGTGACTATCTCTCTCTTTTTTTCTCTCCCCCCCCCCCCATTGATAAGGAGAGTGAAAGGCATCGTAATGGGGGTCAAGATAAGTAATTAATGTGAAATTTACACTGCAAAAACGGTGGTGCCAAATTGTTGGTAAATTAAAACCACTTGTGTATATATTAGACAACTCTCATGGTAGCGTTGTCCTACACAAGCACCAGTAGAGTTGATTTAACACCAATCTAACACCAACCAAGGTTTTCGCAGTGTGCAGATGATATTTGAAAAAAACTCCGCACCCGTAAGACAATCATGATAGCAAATACGAAAGGATAAGCGAGTATGATGATTGCAAAATTATGCAACACACCTCAATGGTTGTGTCCGCTCGGGCATTGACAAGATCAGTAAGAGTTAGGAATTATTAATAAGTGATCCAGCAAAATCAAAATAGAATGTTAACATATTTCTAGCTTCCACGGTACCCCCACGGTCTTGAAATATATTCCTGAAAAAAAATTGCCGCCAAAAGATGTCAAAAATTTATTTCTGGTTGTCAGTTTATAGTTAGTCATGGGGATAAAATATGACGTTAAAATGATGCCGGGCATTTTCCTCTTTGATTGATAATTGCGAAGTAGATGTCGTCGACCTACATCCCTATGTTCCATCCAATTACTTTCGCAAGTTATACATTTCTACTCTGTCATAAACTTAAGTGTTTTGACATAAGTAGTGTCAAATCACTTCATGTCCGAATTTGGTATTGTCGAACGTCAACACCCCCCCCCCCCCTGCTCCAGTCACATTTCGTTGATTTGAGTAAATTTTCCGATTTTTAACATGTACAGTCAATAAATGATTTCATATTATAGGGGGCGCGTCCCGCGCCCTCGCCTGATCCGCCACTAATTCAAAGAGTAAGTTTATCATGTTCACCTTTTGCCATGCGGATACTTCTTATGCAATTCAATCGGCCCACAAATAGTGAATAAAATACCACAGACGTTAGATTCAGTCCAACCTAATAATAATACATTTAGACAAGAAAATATGTACAACTCTCGAACTTTTTATAAGTCACACAGTTTTATAATAATTGCCCTCCGATAAACCATTGCTAATATAAAAGACATAAAATAACCTTTAAATAAGCATAATAAATTGCGTATCCAAAATCAGTATTCGAGTGCATATACACCCAACGAAGACTTTTTGAGCTCATTACAAATGTAAATGTAGTTTAAAGCTTGGGGCTTGACAGAGTATAATTAATAATTCATAGAGTCGATCCTAAATGTCAATTAAAGCATTTCAATGGCGTTCTAATGACATGCCCCCTCGAGACTGGCTATCAACTGTCACTCCCAAATTAAATCACAAATTTGCAAGCTTTACCTGGGGAAAGTCCGAAGAGAGAAGAGGAAGAGAAAATATACAAAATAAATAAACAGAACGACGTAATGTTTGACAACATTTATGTAATCACTCGTACACTGTATTATGTATCAGGAAATCATTTTTTTTGCAGATGGCAGCGTCATCAGGGCTGCCATGAATCTTGATATCAAAAGACAAATTATTTTATCCAACGAACATACTTGGAATGAACAAATTTGTTCCGTATCAACTAATTATCGTTTCTGATGTATACTTTTGGAACTATCCCGTAAATATTTAAAGCAGAAAATTACAACGATTAAACAATGATAATTGTATCAACTATTCCGTTGTCTACCGAGTGAGTCAAAAAAAAAAAAAAAAAAAAAAAAAAAAAACTTTACACCTAGAAAAATGTCAATAAAAAGAAAACCAATTAATAAACCCCACATTATTTCACATATTCTGAAAGAGTAACTCCTCCCGCATCTTCTGGTACCATTTTCGTGTGGTATGTCTTTACGCTTGGATGAACACGACGCATTGTTTGCGAACATGTCAACAGGTCTGTCAGTGGAAATTTAATCTTCGATGTGTACTCATTCGTGCATTACTTGACGAGTCAATCTAATATTCATACAAAATGTAGTCAATATGTGTTACAACACAACTGCCAAGTTATTAAGCGGAAGACATTCTCGTTAAAAGGTTATGCTATTTTAATCAAGATGAAGTTGCTTTTTTTCTAGCTTTTTGTTGTTTTGATTTTACTCCCATTCTGGCACAATTCGAAATTGACATGTTCGCAAACAATGCGTCATGTTCATCCAAGCGTAAGACATACCACACAAAAATGGTACCAGAAGATGCGAGAGGAGTTACTCTTTCAGAATATGTCAAATAATTTGGGGTTTATAAATTGTTTTTCTTTTTATTGACATTTTTCTAGGTGTAAAGTTTTTTTTTTTTTTTACTCACTCGGTATAATTATGGGAATTGTTGGTCCCTGAATTGAATTTAAGACGGCATAATCGTAGTAGTTAATGGGTGAGTATATTCTAATAAGAGAAAGAAAGAGAGAGAAAGGGAAAGAGAGAGAGAGAGAGAGAAAGAGACAGAGGGAGAAGAATGCAAGTGGCTTAAATTTGTTGTTTAGAAATGGCTGATTATTCGAAATATTAATTTTGCAATATGTTCACATCTACGGTAGATTCTGGTAGAAATTCTCATAAAAGATAGAAAAAGGAAAGGAAGAGAGATAAAAGAAGGAGAGAGGAAGAGAGAGAGGGAGAGGGAAGGAGGGAAAGAGAGAGAGAGATAAAGAAGGAGAGAAAAGGAGAAAAGGGGTTAAAGAGGGAGTGAGTGAGGGAATGAGAGAGAGAGAGAGAGGAAGAGGGGTGTAACAAAGACCAATTCTTTATAGACATGATAGAGGTAATTAGATGTATTGGAGAAAGAAGAATGATGACAGAGAAAATAGAAAGAGAAAGAGGGTGGGAGGAGAGAGAGAGAGGGATAGAGAGGGTATAGAGAGAGGGAGGAGAAGGAGAAGGAGAGAGAGAGAGAGAGAGAGAGAGAGACAGAGAGACCCATTCTTGGAAGAGGTAAATCAGATGTAATAGGCAATGGAAAACTAAGAAAGCAATTGCACCATAAGACATGTAACTTGCAATCACAATTAATACAATACCACTGAAATAATGCCTAAAGGAACGCAATCCCTTGGAAAATTATCTGAAATATAAATCTTTGAGGAGAATAGCAAGAGATGACGATTTTTACCCCGGGGCAAGAAAATGCAATTGTCGAAATATTTCTGGCTGTAATTTCACTAGCATTTCAGTGGCTCTTGAAATGTGATTTCTGTCAATTTAAAATCTTTGACGAGCAATTTGTGGATGGAAATCAAGTATGGTTTTAAATCATGGTCCTGTGTATGCATAGAAGACATGGTAAACCGAGTTACAATGCATACAATCTGAATAAGGGTTATGCAAAGTTACAGATATAGAGTAACAACAGGACGATTACAAATGGGGAAAATAAAAATGGTCTCATATATAGTGGTGTCAAATTGTCTTCATCATTATAACCGTGGTCAGGTATTCCTCATGTTCTTGTCATAATTTCTCTCAAATACTGTTCTTTTATCTAATATTGAAAGTTATACTATTATGCTAAAGGCAATTTCCTCACTATACTCTGTTTTCCTGTTAGACCGTTACAATATTCAAAAATTATGATGAAAGATAAGTATGAAACCCTATGTCGGAAACATTATTTTAATATTTTAACAGAAAATAAATAACTTTACAGTGTATGTGAATTTCATACCACTTTTCGAAGAATGAGAGTGAGAGACAATTTAAAAACAGGTCTTACATGTCTTAATTCCAAAGTTTTTATTTAAAAACCCAGCTCATGTCAGAATTTACAGACTGATGCCGGAGATTTTCTTTTCATTTCAAAAAAGGATTTAGGTGATTTGGTGGCTTGGAGGTGTATGATGCCAAGAGCTCTCGAGTCCACTTACGGTAACGCCAGAGGTGTCAAGGGTGATATGGCCCCTTAGGCAGATCAGGCGCCATTACCCCATTCGCTAGGGTAAATAGTCCTCTTGGTAAGCCAAATCGTCACTATCTCCAGAAATGAATTTGGATATGATTTTACCATGGATATATAAGAGAGATCCATGATTTTACAAACCATTTTCGTGATGTTCATGGTTCTTTATATCATTAAATATTTTGCATCCGATATTAAAACTGATGTGGAACTTTTAGGTTTTTTATGTGTTTAAATATTCAACTGCATGATTCATTAACGTAACATTATTTTATTATTGATGATCCTTTATCAAAACGTGAAATGGATCATTAAAAATACAACGTAATTAGAATATCTAATTCTATGGTCTTAACAAAATAATGAATGATTAATCTGCCAATGGACCATATCCATATATTGTTTTGTTTTACGTCGTGAAGAAAAAGGACATCACTGAGACGTGGTATTCTTCACCTGGACCGTTTCACCAAGTCGTTCTTAAAGTTGCGCACGATTTACGAACGACTGGAGCATGTTCTTGGGTTCTATACTAACCACATTCTCAACCATTTAGCACAAGAACTGATTAACAGTCGTTCATAAGGTTGTTTGTAGCTTACAAACGACTTGGTGAACCGCCACCCAGGCTATAGTCCGGCATCCCAGAAGATTTATTCAAGCGAAAAGCGCCGGAACAACTGACCCCATAGGGGGTTGGGATGGACCCTGGGCCTGCTGTGCATATAGTGTCTGATCGAAAGAAGTGGATCAATTGCGCTCAGTTTCACGAATGCAAGTTCTACAACTGATTTCCTACAACTCCAGCGTAACGACACTTCCAAATTCTAACTGACAATGCTGTATTAGTAATGATCCGCCAATGATGGGTACTAGAATTTTCTTTCGGGTCAGGAGACCTTTACCGAAAATAATAGAGGCACAGCTACAGAATCTTGTGTCGTATACTGTGTCAGATACATATTAATATCGTGATATACAGTACACACGCACATACGGAATAATTGTGTATATAGATTGATTTCCCCTTAGGAAACCGATTCTTTGTTTGGAATCTGCAAAAATAAGAAGGCAATTCCTCTTTCTCACGAGATCTAGGACATGGATACCAAAAACGAGATATTCTTGAGGCAGGATGTTCGACTACTAATTCTATTTAGAAGCTTGAGTTGACGTTAATAGGCAGGGAATTTCAATTGGTCGAGACTTCCCTTTGTGCTTTTGAGAAAATGTGGTGTTCACTCTCTCATAACGAAATGTGTACCCACCACTGCTTTCTTGTCAGTCTGTTGAATAAGTGAACAGCTGACGTAAAAGGGTTGTTTCAAGACTAGAGGTCTAACCTACCAGCTCTACCTTCCATGGGTGGTGTTGCATAAAACTGTTTTCTCTTTAACCCGGATGTTTTAATCGGGTTAAAAACTCAGGCGCTTATGTAAGATCCGTATTTCTTTAGGTTATTTCAACCTGAGTTTTAAAAACTCCCTTAAAAATTGTTACTGACATAATTACTTTTGAAAACTGCTGGTATGTGTTTTTTATATGGCGAATGAAAAAACATAGTAAAAAAATCTAAAAGATAGAAAAATATTGTAACCTGGAGTTTTCTGACTTTAACGCGGAGTTTCGCACAGATTTTAACCGGAAAAAACTCGTGTAGAAGTTTTGATTGCAACAGGGTTCCAGCCGGTTCTAAACTTGCCGAGACCTAGCACGAGATTCCTCGAGTATCCCTGTACTGGTTTTTCGCATGAGGTCAAGTTTTTTCAGCTCGTCTGTGCCAGTGCATACTACTTCAGTATCCATATTTTCATAATGCCTGGGTACGTTTTGTGTTGTATAATCAAGCTTCATGCGTTTAGGTCCCATAAGGATAAGACTTGCTGCGCGCCAACTCTGAGTGTCTGGAAAGCAATATAACCATTAGCAATTATCCTCTTAAGCCTATAATTGATATCCTCTAAGACAAGATTGACTTCGCAGATGGCACTTCATTTATTAGATGTTCACGCAGTTCTCACTTTCGCAGGTATTGTCCAACTGATGCGTGACATCAGATCTGCTTGTGTGAATTTACCTTAATGACCCAAACCGGGTATTTAGAGTCCTCTATAGCTATCTCTCTTTGAGTCTGAAGTGCAATACTTACTCAAGAACTATCTGGTGAAGCAAAAGGGTATTATAGGAGTATCTTCGTTGCAAATAACTCCTGGCAACAGCAAGAATGTTAAATTCTTCCATTCTCTCTCATTTAGGTTGTCAACAGCCCTTGGTGTCCGCCCTCTATTGTGTTTAACTGAGATGTACACTGTGTCAATGGTCTAATTTAGGTGAATTTTTTGAATCATCGGATTCTGATTGGTGACATTGATGGTTTGTATACCCATACCATTCTTTAGCATCATCTTCTTTTCTGATGGCTGGAATCTCGAAAGCTTTCTTGACATCGACAAAGTCAGCACTGCAGGGCATTTTGTTTCAGTTTTACCCCCCCTGAGCCCCTCTATTGATCCAGATTTGGAGGCAACATTGGTTTCTACCTTATAAATCGTTCTATATTGATTCTCACCTCGGGACCATAGCTTCCTCGTTATCCGGCGCTGAGTTGTCATGAGCATAGTAATAACTGGATTTGATGGCACGCCCACCAAGCTGTATTCCCTTCTGTAGGTAACGTTAACTCTTCTAAAATTATTGGTCCTAAACAGAAGAAAGACAACTTAGGTGCAGGGTTCCACAAGAAAAACATTAATCGGCAGAAAAGGAAAGCCTAGATTCAGTGTGGTGCACAGCAAAATCTCTGCCGTGTATTCAGAGAAGTTGGATTGTTGGGTAATGATAAGCATCATTTTGAAACTGTATTCTCTGGTAACAAAGCAAACCAGCAATACAGAATGCCATGACCAAAGGCTTCTTATTAGTTTTTAATTATATTAATCCTATGTTTTTTTTGTTTATGGCTGTTCGTGGAGTCGCGAGCAGTAAATGAAATCTCCGCGTAAGGACAAGAAGCCGACCAAGGTTCCACGTCCGCTGTATTCAATCTAACATCTCAGTATTCTCTACATTAATTAACTGAAGGCCATGCAGATGAAAAACTCGCAAATTGTTAGGTGATAGGTCTGCGCTGCCGTTCGATAATAGATTTACAATGTCCAGTCTCAAGCGTGCAATGCAATCGTCCCAATGGCTTGGGTGGATATAGTGACTGAACTAGTTTAATTAAGGCATAAGTATGGACATGCTTTCGTGTATGAACAGTTGCAGCTCAGCCTCTAGAAATTTAAGGCTTCGTGTGGCGTCCAGCTCCTTTGAGCTTTCTTGAGAAAAAATTGGATCCTCCACCCTTTGCATTAATTTCATTAATTATAATTTTCGCATGATTCCAAGAACACATCGGTAACCCATGTGAAAATAAGTTTAAAATAGACGAATCGATACATTGCCAGTCCGTTCGGGTGAGGATTGTATGATCACAACCCTACTTTATGACAACGTACGATGAGGGGTAGGACTAGCGAGTAAGGCTGGTAGGCCTATTTTCTGAGAGCTGTGCCCTATTATATTCAGTAAGTGTCGATGGTATCTGGAAAGAAGCCTTTATCTTCTTAGAGAACATTCAGCTGCAGCATGTCATTCATAGGAGCAGTGTACGTAGGTTGGGGTACTAGCTGTCATGCTAGCTCACCGGCATGACATGGGAAGGGTTAACACAAGGAGGCTGTCAAAACACTCCTTGGGTAAACATCTTCGCAATGCTCCTTTAAATAAACGTTATTTGGGCAGTGCTTGCTTCACACAGCAGCTAGAACTTTTGATTCGTTTGATAGCGCCTTTTACCAAAGATGTTTAACACTTGTAGAAACTTCCTTTCGTGAACATCAGAAATAGTGATCCTGTTTAAACCGATCACCAGCCCTTTGATAAAAAGACGAATGTAGCTCTAATTTCAGCCCTTTTTCCCATAACTCATAATTATCTTGGTGGCTTAGCAGATCTATATTGTTTTTTAGAGAGGCTACAGCAAAGTTAAGGTAACGCTTTTCATCTCCAATCGCTTTGTTTGTCATGTAAAAATTGTCATTAGAACGCTTGGTTTTTATTTAGGGGATTGCTTAGAGATGTCTTTCGCATGTTAGTTTAAACATTTAAAA
This sequence comes from Paracentrotus lividus, assembly GCA_940671915.1. Taxonomy (NCBI): domain Eukaryota; kingdom Metazoa; phylum Echinodermata; class Echinoidea; order Camarodonta; family Echinidae; genus Paracentrotus; species Paracentrotus lividus. Next base: position 18,850,968 of record CALNVZ010003430.1, on the reverse strand, counting down.
ACTTTTTACATCTTCTTTCTTCGTGGTTCTGCCTATATGGGCAGGTCAAAGACACCAGAGCCTTTTAGTTTCTCCGATTGTTCGACTGCTTGCTTGGGACGTCTGCCGCTTGCAGCTTTCTATAGTTTACTAGCCTCTTCTCATTTTCCGACACAGACCATCCCATCCTTTGGTTTAGCCGTCTTCCCCTCTCTCGGCTTTCATTTCCTTCCACCAGCACATCTCGAGCTAGTTATTCCCCCTCCAGGATGTGCCCCCAAAGCCAGTTACTTCCTTTCGTCTCCTGATTGTTTCTCTCAAGATCTTACTGTCATTCACTTCTGTTCAGTACTTTCGTTCATTTTGTGACTACAGATCTTTCCAGCCTTAATTCCTTTCCATTCTCTCTCGACAAGCCACATTTCTATGCTTTCAATCCTCCTTTCATTCTTTGTTGCTTTCTTTTATCGTCGCACTCGATGTGTCGGTTGTCTTGATGCATATAAAGCAACCATCCAGACCAACACGCTTTGAAAGTCCTCTTTCTTCAGTCTTCGGCTTTAGTTGTGGCTTTGGCTCGTATGTCTAGACCCGGACCCCCCACTGCTGTAATCGCTGATCGGTCCCGAAAGCACTTTACCCCGCTATTGAGAATGCCGGAAACTTTCTTGGCTGATCACCTGGATGCAATTTCGAGTTTTATTTCTCTAGCGCTGTTATGCATCATTTGAGATGACACACCAATGATATGTGAATCTGTTTGTTGACTCTGAATCACTTTTCCTTGCCACTGATTGTGAAGTTGTTCATCATCAGGAATAACATTATTTTTTACATACGTGCGGAGAATGAAAAGGCTGGGTAGATATGAACGGGGCTTGTACTTGGATTGAAGATTTTGAGGAAGCCTAATGTCAGAATCCTCCCGACGAATTTTTAGTTTTCTCTTGATTACTCTATCTTCAATATCTGTTTAAAAGAAGGATCTAATCAAATAATAATTGGAAATTTCAACAACCCCCCATCTCAAGAAAAAAAAAAAAAAAAAAGAACCCCAACGCCTCACTTATGGGAATTGGAAAAACCAACTTATATATATCTGATCAAATTATCTCTTCTTTGAACTTAAAGAAGACAACATTTTAAATTTCCTTGAAAAACTGTATTACATTAATTTTGCCATGAAATAGATATATGAAAAAATATTAAAATAATTACAGGACCGCAATACAAATAATGATTATACGAGAAAACAAAAGGGGGAGGGAGAGGGAGGATGTCAGAGTAAGAGGGGTTAATTACAGAGAATGGTAACGGGAGTAATAGGAGAGAAGAAAAGAGAACGAGAACAGAGAGACAGAGAGAGGTGGCATTCGAGAGATCAAGGAAAGATAAAAGAGAGGATATGTGGAAGGGGACCGGAAGAAATTGTGACACAAGAGAGGGACTTGAAAGTTTTCATGGAAGGACATTATAAACGCAAAAAATAAGTACTTTTAGCAGACGATCGAAAGATAGAACAGAGAGAGGGTGAAGAGGAGTGTGGCCTTTGCTGGTGTGTTGTGTGTGGTAGGGTTGTTTGTCTTTGGTACGTCGTATATGTGCCTCTGGTTGTGTGTGTTTGAGGGTGTGTGTTTGTGTGCTGTGTCGTGTATTTGGTGCCTTGTGGTGGTATGTGGTCGCTGATGTCAGTTTGTCGACACCTTGATCCTTCCTGTCCGCTGTTTGCGTTTCGTGTGGGTAAGGGTGGGGCGTGGGTTGTGGTGGCATCATGATAGTGGAGACAATAGTGGGACAACTGGGGGTGGGTCGATAATGAGGTATGTATGTGAGTATTATAATGTTGATGTTCGGGTAATTTAATCCCCATTACAACACGTGATATGAATGGCTCGGAAATATTTACCGCTTTTTCAAAAAAATAGTTCTCCCTCCTTTTTTGAC
>CALNVZ010003430.1:18821236-18847327 GCA_940671915.1 Paracentrotus lividus | reverse complement strand
CGATTTTCCTTAAAACCATGTTACTTAAATGGCCCCAAAATATGAAAAAAATACATATAACTTATAAAACCAAATATGTTCCAGAAAGCGGAGGACTTGCTTTAGACGTTGACAAAGTTTCAGAGCAATTGAATATTTTAAACACAATCTAAACAAAACTTTAAAATTTGAAACCGAAAACGAGTAAAAAAACAGACAAATTGGTCGCAAATCGACGACGTCGCTCCGCGATGTTAACGTCGCTATCATCGATCTCAGGGACGAAAATGCCAGGAAAACTCATTGTGGTGCAACGTATACTATCGGTTAATCAAACTCAAAAAAGAAAATAAAAAATGAAGCCCTAAAAATATGTTGGGGACACGTTTTGTGTGATAGTGTCAAGTGCACCTCCCTGTACATTGTCTCATAAGTGACTTCCGGTAGTGACGTCACAAAATGTGTGATTTAGGCGGGAAGGCCACAGCTCAGACCCGGCAGCAATTCATTTTTGTGAGGCCCAGGGTCCATCCCAACCCCCTATGGGGTCAGTTGTTCCGGCGCTTTTCGCTTGAATAAATCTTCTGGGATGCCGGACTACTAATGCATTGGGAGAGATGTCTTGTAAGTGAGTGTTGCACCTGCAAATACTCAACCTCCTTCTGCCCTGGTCAATGCTGGTCCCGTCATTGTCCCACTTTCTCATCAGGTGGTCACCAGGAGGCCATCATCAAACATAACAAACCTGCATCTTCTGCGGCTGAGGAATACCCAATTGCGCCATAGGGGTGCATAGGTGAGCTAAGGTGTCACTTTAAAAACATAAAGAGCCAAATTAACCCCATTCCTGTTCCATTAGGGGATACGAGGAAGTATGGCAAGAATTGACCCGGAATGGTGTATGGCTCTCAACGGACAAGGAATGTGGTCAATTTGACTTTTCTGAGAGTGTAAAGGAGAGTACCTGGGAGTGACATTCCCTTTCTATAATCCTTTCCCCATTCTGCAATGCAAATGTTGATGCATTTATTATTCGGCAAGTCAAAGGAATGTAAATATCATTTTTTTGTTGTTTCCCATTTGACTTTAAAAGTGAACTAAGGGAATCTGCTTCAGACCCCACCCCTTCCTCCCTCCTCCACACCCATCCCAGTGAAGGTCCGACGTGGTTTATTGGCACGAGTGTAGGAGTTCCTTTCATTCACAAGGGAAGGGATTATTTGGAGACATCTTGAATTCATGAATGCATTAACTTCTGTCTAACCCCGACTTGGCTGTAAATATTGACCCCGTGATGTAGAACTTAGTAGGTATGGCATTTCTTTCATGGGTGGTGATCAAACTGGTTGAATAGATGACCAGTCGATACAGCGTGTATTTTCTGGTATCCATGAATGGCGTTGTGAACACTATATCCAGTCATTGCAGGTGAAGTTTGCTTGATCATTGCTCCCAAATACCCAACGGCAACCACCCTTCATAAAACGAGCAAGAATGTCTCAGGCGAGTGGCGCAAGAGAACACTTTTTCGAGCTATTTTTCTTAAATTTTGATAGGGCCTACCTCAGAGGAACGTTAAAGGACTCATCCGGGCTGGAGTTTGCATTATAAGAAAAATAAAGTAAAATCTAAAAAACACAACACTGAAAATTTCATCAAAATCGGATAAGAAATGGCAAAGTTATAAATTTTCTTAGGTTTTGAATTTTTTAGGAAACAGTTCTTCAAATTGGCAAACTGATGATGTCTCAGTCCACTCTAACTTTTTTGTATTTTATTGTTATGAAATACCAATTATCAAGATTTGCCCCAAGAGACATAAAACACAGATTAATCCTTGTGGAATGTTCAAGGTCACAAGTGCTTTTATCTTATTTCAGTATGAGGGACAGATTTTCTGTATACGCAATATATGAAAAAATGATGATAAATAGGATTTCATATAATAAATTACACAAGAAGTAGGGGACTGTGACATCATCGGTTTGCTCATTGAATATTCAAATATTCAAATGAGACAATAGACAATTGCAAGAACTGTTTTAAAAAAAATCAAGACCTAAAAATGCATAATTTGTTATTTTTCATCCGATTTTTGATGAAATTTTCTGTGTTGTGTTGATGAATTTTAACTTAATTTTACAAAAAACTTTTCTATTCAGCCCGGACTCCTCCTTTATGTGTTGCTCAAACTGACTGAAAATAACTTAATTTTATTTTTTAGGCTATAACTTATTATTTCTCTAGATTTTGGCGTCATTATACTAACTTTCAACGGCGAGAGATATTAAATGACAAAATATGCAGACCTTAATGTAAATTATAAATTCGTTGCTGCTGAATTTTCCATTTCTGATGGCTTTACGGCTAAAGGAGAATTGTCCCTTTGTAGATAGTTGTCTTACTGTGGATCAGAAAATAAATAAGCACATTAGTGAAGATTTGGTGAAAATCTGAAAGTTTCAGATCAATTGGAAGTCACTTACTACTTTAAACAGTGTAACAAAACTGCCAAACATACAAGCCGAGACACCAGTAACCTCTGCTGCTTAGCTCAGTAGGCCGCTAGGGACGGGGATTATACAAAGGAAATGGGTATAGTGTTGTGCTATGGAGAAGCACATGGTTTTAATAAACCATCCGGTAGTTGTTTATAAAATTTGAGTAGAAATCATTGATATCTCGAAGGTAAAGCAAGCAATTAGCTTGCATTTTGAAGAGAATACCAGACTGACCTAAGTGTTTATAATTTATGTTGGCAAAATAAGGCGAAAATAAAATTTATGAATATCATTCAATGTTAATATATGTATTATAGTATTGACATCCCATTAAATGTAAGAAGTCACTACTATGTTGTAAAATTGTATAATATCCTGGTATCAAACATTAAACATTCACTATTCCAGAGGTGACATGCTCTTTGAGGATTATCTGAATGAAAAAAGAAGCTTCAAATTCTCTTTTCTGTTTTTTTTAAAAAGGAGATCATCCTCAATCTCTGAGATCCTGAGTCAATCCAGGAGTACGGTTAATTTTGCGTCATTGTCACAACCCAGTTTCAAGTTATAAGGTTCAAAGAGTGTTTGTTTGTCACCCAACATAATGAACATATTAATCACAATATTATCCTTTCGACACATTGCGGAACTTGACCTTGTGAGAAACGATGAATTCGAGACGAGCTCTAGCTATATTGGAATTTGATATCTCCTTTAAGCCGAGGATGACAGAACGAAACCTGTTTGTCCTAGACAAGGTAATCCAAGTCAGGAGGTGTCTATTACAGATTTAATGCTAAAGGCGAGGGTCATATTACTCTGAAGGGATGGCTCAGGTTACAGACGGGGGGGACAGGTGAGGTAGAGGGACTCAGAAGCATAGGGGGGAAGGGGTAAAGGGAACTAGAGTTTAGAGATGGGGAAGAGGGGGCTAGGATAGCGGTTATTTTGGAAATATAATGTCCATGTTGGATCATAGATAGTTGGAGGAAGGCTTGAGACATAGGTTCGATGTAAACCTTGTTTGCCTTAAATATGTCTTACAGAGGTAATTTTACATGACATACGTTTATGTTGAAAAGGGGAAGGTTAATGTAACTGTCCTGGAGGTGAATAGTACTCTAGTTGTGCAGAGAGAGGGAGTGAGTGTGGTGGAAGAAGTAAGAGATGAGAGATAGAGTGTGGGAAGAAGGGATAGTTTATGGGAAAGGAGATGAGGGTTTAAGGGAGAGTAGGCGAGGGATGTGGGCTGTTTGCCCTAGAGCTACAGCTATCCAAGTCACGAGAGGTAATCATTCATAACGGAAACGGTACTGGAAGGGGATGGTCAAGATGTAGTGGAAGGAGGAGATGGCTTAGGAGTGCAGGGAGGGGTAATAGCGGGAGTAGAGGGAGAAGAGATGAGGAGAAGGATGAAGAGAAGAGAGTAGAGAGAGAGATGTATGAAGGAGAGAGGATGGTATTATAAAAGTAAGAAGAATGGAGATAGGGGAGGGGAATGGAGACAGAGAGGTTGGTAGAGGAGGTGTAGGAGAAGAGGGGGAGAGTGACGAAAAATAGAAGGGAAAAATCGGTAGGAGAAGGCAAGACGCGTAAGCAGGAGAAACTGATGCTATTACGAAAGTTAGGACGAGATTGTAGATGAAGAAGTGAGGGGGAGGGAGGGGAAGGGGGAAGAGGAGTATGGATAGGGTATAAGTGGAGTAAGAGTTGAAAGAGAAGGTAAGAGGGGTTAGATAAGAAAGGTTGGTAGAAAATTAGAGAAGTGAGACAGAGAGAGATATGGAAATGGAAAGAGGAAGGGAAAGGAAAGGGAGAAGGAGGAGAACAGAAAGAATGAGTAAACGTTCAAAAGTAAGAGAGAAAGTAAAAGATAAATGGTGCGTAGTGGTGAATGGAGAGATGAGAGAGAAAGGATGATGGAGAGAGAAAGGAAGATGGAGATAGAGAGGAAGAGTAAAAAGATTAGCAGGAGGACAGAGCATGAACAAAAGATTATTAAGTTAAAGCGAAAAATGAACTGAGAGGAAGAAAGAAGGAACGGCGGAGAAAACAAATCTTGACACTGACACTTCTGGAATGGAAATCTTGCCTAATCCAAAATAACCCAGATATTTGAAACTTCTATATTTGAATCAAATATTTCAACCAATATATGAATTAACCTGAAATACATCCCTCCCAAGCTGAAGGGATTAGTGTCAGAGAGAGACAATCTTTTAGAAATGTGATAAAGCCAAGTGTGCAATATCTTCTCTTCACTGGACTGGGGGCCACTTTCACAGGTCTGTTTATTAGGTTATGAGGTCGAAAGTAATGGAGAATATTAAATAGAGAATTTGATCTTTGGTGTCCATTTGGTGTCATCTCCGAGAATGATATCACTGGAAAGGGGCCCTTGCATCTTCATTCCCTTGAGAAGTTCATGAATAATATTACAGTTACAGTTTCAATTTGATTTTTGGAAAGACAGCATCGGTAGTTGACCTATGCATAAATTTGCATTGAGATGAATTGGAGTAAAGAGTGTTGAATAATGTTTTCAAACCTTCGATACAGTGTGTCCCATAAAAAGGGTACGTAAACTGCAATTTACAGACAAAATATCTGTTTCTCAGCAAGAAAATTAGGAAAATATATAGTCTTGTGTTTTACAGTGATACATTGGTTATGTTTCAAGTGTCACGCATGAATGAACACCAATGTCCAGAATTCTGTTTGCCAAATCATTATTGTGAGGGTGGCATGTAGTCTGCTATGAGTCGGGTTTGCCACTCCAAGACTCCGAGACATTTTGTATATTCTTATAGTTTTTATCCTAGCATAATAAGGTTTTATGGGGTTGAGTATTTCATTTTCCTGATTTATTTGTCAAAACATCAGTATTAATTTTGTTAATGTTGCAGGTCTTTTTTTCTGGCCAGGAATTTTTTCTGTGCTTTGTGCTAATGGTGTGGTCTAGGAAGACATTGAGCCGGAGCATCCTGCTTCCTCGGAAGGGCGGGGCGTCTTAATCTCTGGAGTCCAACATAAAGATTAAAGATTTTCTGCCAAATTAAAGTGGATTGAAATGAGTTACTTACTCTTGTAGGATTCAGGAGACGATCACACAATAAACTTTTCAATTTTCCACACATGTGAATTTAGATTTAATAAAATACATTTCTATTCATACTTCGAGAACATGTAAAATGCAAAAAGAATACTTTTGCAAGATATATAAATACAATAGTCAGTTCATTTGACTAATAATATATTCTTGAAGGGGAGGTCCATCCTGTTTTGGTTTAATCAAAGCAGAAAAATGAGACAAACATATCAGCAAGGGCTTGGAAAGATCTGTCAAAAGATAGGAAAGTTAGGAAATCCTAAATGATCGAACTTTGTCAAGTAACTTGCGTAGTGGTATCCCTTTTATTATGTTACAACAAATTTCATTTTTAACGAAGAATAAATTCTTTCAGAAGGGTACCTGCAATTGAGTATTATTAAGCACATGTTTATAATACACTTCTAAACTTCTATTCCATCATCATAAGAGATAAAAAAACTGGGCAATTCATGGAATTTTCATAAGACACAAAAAATAGCAGAGCAGCTTGTTAGTGACTTCTCAAAATCAAAACTTAAAATAATTTTTTTCATCTTTTCACAGATTTCCTGCAAACCTTTCCCGATAATCTGTCACTATTCTGCTCAGGGTGGACTTTCCCTTTAATGTTACATCAGCATACATGAATTTAAGAAAATATGTTTTGAAAGATAAGAATAAGATCAGTTTTGATTACTTTCTTCTACTGGGAAATTTTATAAGACACATATTGTGAATTACGAGATTCTATTTTGAATTGTAGCAGTAGGAAGGTTTTAATTAATTTATTACCAATCAAAGAAAAGGTTGGTTTGATAATATTGAACTTACAGCATTAAATTCCATTTACATGTAATAACAAGGTATGTTTTTAGACTCCTTTGACTTGATAATTACACGAGATTCCATTTGCAGTTTACGATTCACCTTAGAGATTGGGGCATCGTTTCTGGCAGTGTTAACACCACATACGACCTCTCCAATGTTAAAGACATTGCTTGCAATTTGTATCAGGTGTCAGGGGAATTCCAGATTACAACTGCACCAATGATACACTTCCATCTCGCAGTATGCCAATTCCTCTTTCTTACTTGAAAATGGATTTAATATCTTCATTTCCTCTAATCCAATTTACAGGGTCCCTTGATCCCCTATCAAATCAGTTAAACTCATTCATACCTTGGTTTGATTGAAAAAAGGGAGATAACTGGTTTCCCAGTTGTAAGGGGAATCAAGCCCCATCTTGAAAATTACCTTTTAAACCAAATATTAAATTAGTTAATCATCTTATTAGTAAGAATAATATTATATCTAACCAATAATAATTCCCACATCTCGAGGGACGTTTAAGAGGCCTGCATTACCGTTCCAGTGATTTGATTCATTTCAAGCCTATATTATATGCAATAAAATAGATCAACATAAACTGCTTTTATAAGTTACCTTTGGAGTATCATTTCTATTTTCTTTTGTTTTTTTCGTTTTGTTTTTCGACTGTGTTTTAGAAGGAAAAGGGTGAAGCTGGCCTCAATAAAACTCTACACATACTTAGACCAATTTTTCTGCAAAAGGTAATCAGCAAACTGTGCAAGCCATCGATGACTGTGATAAAAAACTTTATTTACCAGTTTCAGACACCTCTTATTTCCTCTCTTGCAAAATAATACAAATTTTTCCAATGGACAAACTTATTAAGGGTAGACTTTGAAAAAGGAGTAGGCCTATTTGATTCAAGAAATAGCAACATAGCCATCAGACTACAAACTGTCCATCTAAAAAAAATATATCTAAAAAGTTATAATGCCAAATTAAAACAAAGCCATATCACAGAATCTTATTAGTGTATAATCATAATCCTTGGTCTTTTTATGGACGGATTGGCAGCTAATAGAATACCAAAAAATGTCAGAAGAATACCTTTTTGCAATAATATTCAATAACTGTTGGCACCTTAATTAAACATAAAATGAATGACAGGAGATAATGAGAATCCATCAAAATAATATGACAGATAAAGTGTTATAGGAGGGATTAAAAGACCCACACTAAGACTACAGTCTGTGTCAAATAAAATGGTACAAGTGGAAAACATTTTTTATAGTATGAAATTGAATCACAGCCTACTATTGTTTAGTATTTTCATAAAGCAGGAAGACCAGACTTTCACCTGCAATTTTTTTCATCACATTTTTTGTTGTAATTTTTGAAATATGACTAGTTTTCTACAATCAAGAAAAATTCATTTTTCGCACGCCGTCCCATGCCTTTGTGTACAGGTTTCGCATAATGGCCATAAAGTACTCAATCTCGATTTGTTCTTCATCACACAAAATTTAACATAACTTTTGTTTTACGAGAGCAAATTATACAGAACAAAGCGAGCAAAATCTTTTGGCTTTATTTTGGTACCACATACACACATTATCTGAAAATATTCCACACCTCAATAATTTTTTTCTGACTGTACCATTTTTTTTATACAGACTGTATATGGAATTTTTACCTATTGTTTATTCATAGGTATTGATAAATGTATTACATGAATTTTAATATAAAACATGTCTTTCTATTTTAAGCAACAAGGAATTATTTTGATACAAAACACAAGTTTTTAAATGTACTAGGGCAGTACCAATACTTCAAGTAAATTTTATCGACTAGATGTAGGAGTGAAATAATAATATAAATGCAGCCAATTTAAAGAGAAAACCCAATTCATTCAGACCACTACAAAATTTAGAAATGTTTCAGGGTCAATTAAACACTCTTGTTCTTAATCTATTTCTATCTTATAATCTGCTGGCAACTGAATTCTCTCTTTTTCCGAGACTTTCCTCTGGAACCAAGGAATGCTGTACGCAAAGGATTAATTTGAGAGCTGTTCTGATTTCCATACAAACTTGATGGCCTCAAGGAAGATCTAGGATTCACGAGTTCAGAACAAAGGCAATTGCAGGCGAAGATGCCCCTATCGAGGGTGTAAGATCAAGGAAGTTTTGTATCTGTACAAGTTTCTTCTAGGATCGAGAGCTGAGGCTTTTTTTGCTCAATCAAGGAAATTTGTATGCTTGTCTTCCTTTATTGCTAACATACACCATTTCTCATTGTCCTCTGAAGGATGGATAGGGTTGTAAGCATCTTCTTCATCCTGCGGTGATTGTCAAGAGCAGGGGGGCAGTCTTGATCTTGTCGGAGGCGGGCTATCGCTCCTCCTGTCCGTTCTCCTTCTCATCGGCAAGTGCATGATCCATCATTTCTTCTATCTTGGTCATCTTCTCACGAGGTTTGCCGACCAGCTCGCCCCTCGCCCTCTCCTCCGCATCGATCTTGGTCCAATCAGAGAAAGTGACTGGTGTTACTCCTGGGGATTGAGATGAAAGAAAGATTATGCAAAAGAGTAGCGTTACAATTCTACAGGTCGTGGGTGGGGGACAGTTGAAGAGGTTTTATGAGGAAATAAAACGCCCGACACATAACCTATATAGATCATTCGGGTGTAATCTGCATTAATTATTGATAGAGTTTATTGAATATGGATGGGGTCTGAGTGCCATGTTGTGTCAAGGCACCATCATGTGAAGGTGAATACAGTGCTCCATAAGATGTTAGAAAACTGCTTTCTTCTCCACTTTAGCTGCATCATCATCTCTTTTCACAGAATATTTATAAACTCATGAAGCAACTCATAAGAAGGATTTTAAAATAATGCCATTCAAATGTGTTTGCATAGTATGTAAAACATCAAAGTGAAAAGGGCGCAGTGTATAATTGAAAAAAAAAAAAAAATTTAAAATGTTCAAGAGATGTTCAATAGATGTCTGAGTGAAATCAAATCAAATTTTATTGACATTAAATCCATAATTTTGAATTATCATCAAAACAAACAATACAAATCATACATGTAGAAAAAAGTTTAAGAGAAAGATGGAAAGAGAGAGAGAGAGAGAAATAAACCGAAGAAGAGAAAGAGATAAATAGATAGATGGATAAGGAGAAAGTGATGAAAAAATGGCAATAACTAAAAAGCATTAAAAGTATAGGTCACATCAATCAAGCTGCATCCATTGATGAAATAATAGCATTAGTGAGATTAAGAAGAGCTAATGAAAGGTTTTTGAGGGGGCACAGTGGTGAGGAAGGGAAGTTCCCTTATGACCATACAGTTATCTTAATATTACTGCAAATGTATCTTGGTTTGACACTTTGAAAAAGCATGACACTCTGCTGCAACCACAAACACCCACTTGACTCCTCTCTATTTCTATGTCTCTGTCTATCTGTCTCTGTCTCTGTCTCTCTCTCTCTCTCTCTCTCTCTCTCTCTCTCTCTCTCTCTCTCTCTCTCTCTCTCTCTCTCTCTCTCTCTCTCTCTCTCTCTCTCTCTCTCTCTCTCTCTCTCTCTCTCTCTATAAATTTGTAAATTGGGACCTCGTTGAGAAGAAGTTCCTTAATTACAGACTTACTATAAAGTTCTCTAACAAGATGATTAAAGCTTTCAAAGGTCTATCAACTGAATCCCTTCTTAAATTTCAAATGTTTTTCATTATCAATATCCAATTATAATTTTTGATTAAGATTTGATAATTTACATCATCATTGCTTTCTCTTTTTTTATAACAAGTCCATGCTTGAATGGTGCGACATGCACTTTAGCAAAAACAAGAAGCTTTAATCATTCCAGATCACTTTTCAACTCAGCAGGTTGACAATAAACAAGCTTATTTTCTCTCAAAGTCAATTTAAAATCCAATTGACATGCCCCAAAGCCATGATGAATGTCCCTTTGTTGTCTTAAATGACAGTTTCCGACCAAAATCCTTAGCTAGAATAGTCCATTGTACCTGTACTGTGCAGGGTTCTCTCACCCAATAATATGAAGCATTTTCAATTAATTGCTAATCAATTTCTGCCATGAATAAAATATTGTAATTATTTTTATCATCCATTGATCATACCCTTGCATCTAGGTGCTCTATTAATTTCAATCCTATTGTGACTGAATTAATATGAACTCTTCAATTTTTCAAATATACAATGTACTATTTGTTTCTCTTTTCGGGCCTTGGAAAAAGCAACACACAGAAAGTGGGAAAGTGCATTAACTAATCAGTAAATGTTTCTTTGGTGTTCAAATGTCAAACAATCAATTTTTTTTTTAAATAAAAATAAATGATATCAACTGTTCAATTATTTCATTATGCATATCTCTCTTTGGCCTTTGATATAGCAACACAGCAAATCTAAATCAATGAAAAGTACATTATAATAGATCAATAAATGTTGCTTTCAATTGATTTCTAATTGTGGAACAATTAATTTTGTTTTTCATATCTAATCTTTACCCATCCCTTTAAAAGCCACATATCCTAAATGACGAAATAAACAAATAAAAATAAATAAAAAACAAAGAAAACAAAACAACAACAGATCAACAAACACAAGATATTTTTTTATAATTTCCACACTTTTCCTTTTTTTTTCAGTGCAAACCTCATTTGAGATACTTGTATTGGGATAAATAAATGACAGATATTACTTCCCCTACATGTACATGTATCTCTTAACTCAAAAATAATGTAATACAAATATATAACACATTTTATTTCATACATCCAGACAGCCCCAAATGCTGAACACCTCTGAAAAACTTCTGATTCAATCTTTAGAGCTCCTAATTCACAATATGATTTACCAGCTTCCAAATAATTCTCTCCCTCGTGATCACAACTACCATTACCCAGGCTATCTCTGGAACAAATTCAATAGTAATTGAACAAACCTCTCAGGACACAGGCACTGCTACCCACCCCTGATGACTCCACCGACTTGGAGAAGAAAAGAATTATTTTCAAATTAGGCCAACATTACTGGAGGCGGAGACGAATTTGACAAGAGAATTGTCTCTTGATCCTTTCTGATGACGAAAAATATTTCTACCAGCAACGCCCAACTATGTTGGAACAAACACTTCCTCGAGACCTACTCATGTGGGACTAGGGAGATGCGGAAGGGGTGTGATATAAAAGTTATCCCCATTTGGTCCCGCGGTGCACCTTGCATTCGATAACTCGATAAACTGCCGTTGCTCCAGGCAACGCATCACACAAATCAAAAATGTTTGATGGAAAATGGATTTGAAGCACTTGAGAGAGATGGGGGAGGTGGACTAAGTCTTCTTTTCATTATGTGAAAAGGTTTGATGACGTGAGAGAGATCTAAAGATGATTTGTTATATTTCATTCAAATTTAAAAAAGAAGTAATATAGTTTTCCCTTTTCTTTTTCATACCATAAAAGGATATTTTTTTTAATTCTCACAATTATACAATCACATGTCTTTTGTGTTTCAAGGATATTTAATCTCATTGTTAAGATATATATTTGTTAAATCTGGGATAAAAAAACAAAACCTTCTTTATATTTTTTTTTTAACTAAAATATGTGGCACTATAAATTACACAATATGCAAATGCACATGTAAATAGGCTCATTGTATACAATATGTAAAATCCCTCTAATATATAAAATCATCTGCTTTTAGTAAACTTTATCATTTACTTTAGTGCCGTAAATGTTTGTTTTAATCAATTTGACATTCATCATTTTTGTTTGTTCCGAAACGTAAACATGTATCAAATGCTTTAATTCTACTCTCACTATTTTTCTTTGTTTGGGGAAAGGTTGTAATCCTTATAATAATACCCCTCTAATCTTCACCCAGTGGTCGTGATTAACCAAGTTTGGAACAGTGTAAAGACCAAAAAGACAGTGATAAAATGAACACAATGAATGATGTCTGAGTCAGTTCAAACTACTTGTAGTGCATGATGAAAAAAAAAAAATAAAATAAAGAAGTAAAAAAGTTCCAGCTTGTGCAGATGCAAAGCTATTGTACAGTGAATCGTTCGTTCAGACAACCAAAATGTCTTGAAAAGAGTATAACAAACATACATTTATATTTTATACATATTTTTTAACAGGTCAACTGTCTACTCCTGTAATGAAGTTGTCTTTTAGCACCCACTCAGTAACTAAAGTGGTTTCTTTTTCAAAAATTTTCCAAATCAGTGCTCCAAAAATCATTTCCACTTTATACACTGATAAAGCTACATGTGATTATAGCTCCAAACACGTCATAAAAACAAGAGATTATGCTGTCACAATTTTCCCGACCGACACGTACATGTAATCCTAAATCTTGAAGACCTGTATGCAAATTTTTCAGCTTACTCAGTATAAAGTTCTGTGATGGGCATAATTATCAATACTTTATAGCATTCTAGTTGGAATATGATAGGCCTTTGTTAAATTCCACACATTTGTATTTGTATTCTCTATATTTGTGCCATGTGCAATCTTTTGTATTTTATGCTTATTTTACCATTGTGATTGTATGTATTTTTCTTATTTATGCAAATGTGAAAATAAATGAATTGAATTGAACTGATGCTTGAACTGTAGTTTCATTATATCATACAATGTACAACTCCTTGTTATATAGAATTATAGTATTAACACACGCCCGAGCGTGCGTTAGCGGTGAATGCAGTGCACCGCGAGATAGCTTTGGATAGGGGTTGCGCTGCAACGAGCCGCAGGCGAGTGTGCAGCGGCGCCCCATCCGAAGCATCGAGCGATCACTAAATTTACGTTTAATCACACAATACAGGGAAGTGTGTTAACGCTTTTATAAAATTGCGACATTTTGCTAGATCTAGTAGATCTTGAGTTACTTACCAAAAAAATTCCAAGGGATTATCCCTTGGAATTTTTGGTAAGTAGCTCAAGATCTACATCACGATCGTCATCCAAGAAAGTAAACAAGACACGGAAAAGACCCGGATGTATGTGTTATCACTTTTTTTGCACAGCAAAATGCACCATGGTGCTTTGCATCGAAAATTCAGCATGCACACGTGATGCGTTTTGACCAACCACGATGTGTAAAATCACAGAGTCATTTTATAATAAACCATTAAGGCATAAAAATTAATCAAATTCGGTACAACCATTCAACAATTTTTTAAATGTCTAAACAAGGGTTTGAGGGATATATTCATGACTTGCAACTATGCCTTGAGTGGGTCTCCAATATCTTTGTCTAGATTTATCATGAGAAACGTGATCCTTGCAAAAGGGAGCATAAGATACTTTGGAAAACAAGCAAGTGTGATGTTAAGATGACGTGTCCGGTTCAACACTTAACATTTAAAGGTAGGTTAGAGTTTTCGTAGTAAAACGAGAATTGGCATGAAACTGATCCAATGAAGTCTCACTTTTTCTATATTCCATGAAAAAATATTGTTTGAGACAGTGTGATATTGATTTCATGATTTTTTCCGGTGAATGTTAGTGTCTGAGATTGATGGCATGCGCCGACCGACTTTCAGGCATGTGATCAAACTAAGTCCTGGGCCCCGTAACACAAAGGTTTCCAATCAATCGCAAAATTGCAAAAGCCAATCAAGATCGTTGTTGCACACGCTTTTGGTCAAAAGACTCACCAGCAACCAATCAGTGTAGTTCTTTCAAATTTGCAATTGATCGGAAACCTTTGTGTTACGGGGTCCTGGTCCTTGTAACATAAAGATTTACAGCCAATTGCAAATTGATAATAGCCAATCAGCATCCATGTTGCATACACCCCTTGCATAAAAGTATCACCATAAACCAACTAGAATGGTTGTTTCAAATTTGAAATTACATAGAGTCGTAACTTTTTCAGTTACAGGCAACTGTAAGGTCTACATTGATACATATCTGTCGTTTTTTTTGTTTTTTTCCGGTATGGTTTAATGGTATTGGGACTTTTTGAAAAGTCAGACCCTGAATAAACCAAATTGAACTTGAATAGAAAACAAATACGAATCCCTAAATTTCCGTCCATAAGCCCATTGAAAAAAAAAATGGTTTTCAGTGTTAGGTACCTTACCAAAAGATAAAGCCGCAGCCCCCTGCGTGAACGCCGCACAGCGGGATTATAGGCAGGATATACCGTTCCCCTATTATTCTTCCATTTACTTAATTGGAGGGGATTAGTACATCCAGTATAAAGTGCCGCTGTGCGGCGTTCACGCAGCAGGCCACAGCTTTATCTTTTGGTAAGGCACCTTAATCTCTGTATTACATTACTTCATATATACTTTATGTATATACATGTAGTACTTTAATTACAGTATTTTAGTGCTTTTGCAAATAATACAAAATAAGGTTTGTCAGCAAGATTTTTAATTTTTTCCCCCCCTGCTAGTTCTATTAAAAAGAATATAGTCTGTATGAATCCATAAAGGAAAACAGGGATTAAGACACCTCAGCAAACACTTTTTACCTTCAACAGAATTCATACTTCCCTTTAAATATTATATTTACAAGCCTCGCATTGATTGCCTTGAAATATGATTTGAGATATGATTTTAAATGAAAATAGGTTAACTCCCTCCATAATCCAATTTTAATTGAATTTGAATTTCTAATGCAGCAGTAAATGCCAATCTGAGTATCTGCACTGAACTGTAGGTCGAGAACAAGATGCACAAGTAGGAGGAAATGAATTGATAAATATTAATGATATCTTTAAAGTTATAAAAAATGGATCATAGATGCATACATTTGTGGAAGACGTAAGAAATGTTTGAATTATACATTCCTATACTCCCACATACATATCACAGTTTCTTGACTCTAATCTTGACGTTTCATTTCATCTGTTAGCTCCTTCCTCTTCTTATATTCCTCATCTACTCAGCATACAATGTTAACTTTATGAAATGCCTCAATTTTACGATGACTTTTGCCCCAACTCTTGCAAATGCCAAAGAACTACCCAGCACTTTAAAGCTTAGCAAACATCGTTTATTATGAAGCACGCTATGTAATACATGACACCTCTTTAAAAAATCATGGCCTGCAGTGTTTAGATAGGTTATTTGGAGCAAAGTAACAGTCAAGCATAAAAAAAAAGAAATGAAGAACAAAGAAAGGGGACATAGGAAACAGCCATAAAACAAACCAGGGGAAAATATGGATAGAAGCAAGAGGCACTGCTGCAAGATCGGTGACAATTTCCTGCCTGGTGTTTGATCAGCACTTTATCGTCATGAAAGAATGAAAAAAGAAAAAAAAAAGGGGAGTTATGGCAAACATGGAACCTACTGAATACTTTATGACGGTGCTTCAAAATTGTCACACCAGCCCTTTATGAGGTCCTTGGGAAAGTCAAACATACTCTAAAGCCAAATTAATGAGAGAGAGAGAGACTGGACAAAGAATGGTGCGATATTAAGCAAGGAATAGAGACTCTAGCGGTTGTAAATCTTAGCCTATTTTTTCCAGCACTGATACGCTCGGAGTATAATTGCTCGACTGAAGTAGATTGCTTTTGATGCAGAACCAAGTTCCTATTAAGAAAGGATGGCGAAATCACAAGCTATCAGACTCTGATTTATCGATAATAATAAATATTTGTAAACACTTTGCATCCATTCTTTACTTGAATGTTTATTCATTGAGGAATTTTCAGGAAGAGGTTCTTGGGAAAGTGCTCGGTAATTTTGTATAGAAGCCGTGACTTATTCATCACCACCAGTACAATGATGAATTTAATGGGAAAAGTGACATACTAAAAGTGGAAAGGAAATTCTTTTCGTATATGATATACTGATATTTGTAAACGAAGACCTGATGAATTCTAAACATTAATGTATACTCATTGGTAATCTTTCTGCACTTGATTAGAAAGTTATTATCTATCCCTTACATACTCGTACCAAACATGAGTCATTCCTCAAAGGTGGCTTGTTACATTGTCAATTTCATAAGAAATACAAAGAGGAAAATAAATCAAAACCAAACTATTTGTATTAGATGTAAACTGGTATTTGTAAATTAAAAACTGATGAATTAATCACACTAATGTATACAGTAAATGTAGGCAGTACTATTTAAGTAAGATTTCTTTAGTAAGGTACATGTATAATTTGCCCCAAATAATTGACATTTATTAATGAGTGATGACTTGGTGACTTGCAAAATAAATCAAGATCACAATTTTCTTCAACCTTATGCACTCATTACTTCTCTAAATTAATATATACTCCTTGTTGACCATTGTCAATCCCCAATAATGAATCTATTTCGTCTTAATGTATACTCATAAGTATCATTTATCAAAGCAGACACCCTTTACAAATGTAAAGTAGTAGCGACATTAGTAGCGCCTTAGCAGATTTAGTAGGCAAGAGATCTTATAAAGATTCATTGCCACTAAATCACTAAAATAGGGGCAAGAACAAGAATGATTGCAACATACATCAGCCGTAATACAACATGCATCCATTTTGTAATGATTTTGAGATTTATGTGTGACAGTTCCTTGGCTAGAATTTCTTTTTTTCGACATTGATTTAGCAAATAGGTTGCTCCCTCCCTTCCCTATAAAGACCTTTCCTCAGTCTCCTGCTGTGTCATCATTGCATGAATTACGAGTCTCAATGAGAATAATGAATGTGAATTCTGTGATCATGGAAATATTTGCGGTATATTAATGTTCGCGGATTTCGCGCGATGTTCGGCAGGCGCCAATTTAAAAACGCGAGAATGTAGTGTATGAGCATGCTTTTTTATGCACGTATTGGGTGCATTCAATTGCGTGCTTACTAAAATGCAGCGTGAATTCAAGAACCTGTGAACATTCTTTGAGGCCGCCTAGCCCGAAAAATTATTCATGCGAAAATAAAAGCGAATACAGTGGTTCATATTGAAGAACCAACTATGAATATTGCAAAAAATACTTTTAATAAAAAAAAACATAATGTGGGCCCAGCTACATTTATATGGATATCAGCTCAGTTACACGAGAGCCTAATTGTGGTATCTCTAGTCTCAGAGACATCTCCGTGACAGAAAAAAAGTATCGCAGACGTGTCCGATACTTTTACCATCGCAGAGACGTCTCTGATACTTTTTTCTGTCGCGGAGATGTCTCTGCGACAAGTTTCAAAACCGTCTGAAAGTAATTTCAAATCCATTTCAAATCCATCTCCGCAAAGTGAGATACATGTACCACCATAAAGGTAGATTGCCACTTGGAATCACCACAAAATTTCCATTTAGTCTATATCTAGTTTGTCTGATCAACTTTTGGTCTAATTGCCACTTCGCCTATTTGCCATTTTGTCAGGTTCTAATTTTGTCTAATGTCCATTTCATCCACTGTCCACTTGGTCTAAAATCACTTGGTCAACTCCAGTAACACATTGGTAATACACGTAATATTCATTTGGGATTTAGACGAAAATGCAAAGCAATTTGGCAAATAGACCAAATAAACCAAGAATTTTAAACAAAGGGGAAATGGGTTTAGCCCATGTGGTATTAGACATCCAGAGAATGACCTACTGCTATTAGACCAAGTGAATATAAACCATTATGAGGCCGTCATCATCATCTTCCTATTTTATTTGATGCAGAGCGAAAGGTGTTCTTTATGCTCTATCAAGTATCCATGGAAGATATAGATGGCCTAGTTTCATGCCCTAATTATCACCAACCCTCCCAGTTTCATTTTAATCATTGGCAATCACAAATCCCACATTTCTTTCCGTATAATCCTACCCTTTATTTTTTGCTTATCCCCTGTACATACATATACATATGATTTTAATAGTTCTCCAACATATTTACACTTTCCAATAAAATGAGTAAGAAATTATAAAAATGCTAATTTAGGCCCATGCATTTGTCCTGCTGATGATACTTTTCAAAAGAAGTATATATGTATATAGGTTATAAATCGAAAGCAATCATTTTTTCCACATATTTTGTTTTCCTATATCCCATATAGTATGTCTGCTTATCCCCTGTGCATACATGTACATGTACATACAGGATCTTAATAGTTTTCCTACATGAACATGTATTCACTCTTTCCACTAAAATGGGTAACTAATGATACAAATGTTACAGACTTTTTTTGCCTTTGCCCCATTGATGATAAATGTACTTTAGAAATGTAATGAGTAAAATAGGAGATATAAATTGTTTCATATCTCTGTAAAACAGTGCATTCATATCCAAACCATGAAAGATGCACTCCTTGGAAAAAGACAAAAATAAATTTTTCTGACAAGCCTCTCTGTCAGCGTGATAAACAAAAAAAATGTACTTCCAGATACTCCAGATGTCACATTTATCTTAAATTTGAGTACATTTGGTTAATCATTTCATTTCTGTGTAGGTTGAGAATTATTGGGACAGACGAGAACTGGACAGTATTTATAGAAACGCAAGTAAAAAAAACGTGGGATGATAACTAAAAATGGCCTAATTTTGCTTGAATTTTGGTTCAATGGTCAAGGGCGCATTAGAAGTATTTCTCTTTAAAGCTACCATGAACTAGTGCAAATGCATGTCACCGACTGACTTCAGTATTGATTTAAATTAAGCGATTGACGACGTTGCCCCATCATAAAGTGGGAGTAAAAGAAGGGGGCAGCAAATGTAGATGGATGATTGTAATGACAAATTAGTGAAAGATTCAAGGACTTTAAACTTGAAGAAAAAAATAGTCTGCTAAATATGGGGACTTTAAGAGAGGCCCTTTGATAATCGATAAGGGGAAAGGTCAAATGCTTGATCTTGATGTTATCCAGTGTCTTTCTGCTGTAATCTCATTGGCGAGAAAGACTTTGCAGAGGCGGGATATTATGGATTGATTGACTGCATTTTGACTAAATCTGGCCAGAATTTGAAATTCTATTATTGGATAACTAGGGATTATGACCAATAAATTGTGAACTTCCAACCACAAAAATGCTGTGCAAATTAGATTCATACTTTTACATTTGTAGAAAGCTCTTGTGTTAGCTTGACATTTACATGTACTATACATTTGATTTTCTTTCCATTCTTTGCATGTTATTTCATCATTCCTTTCGGGAAAAGACTCTAAACATATTCCTTAAAACCTTATTTATTATGAACCATCAGTGTAAGGTATACATTGTAAGCTGCTATCCAGGAAAGCTTATTTAATAATAATAATAATAATAATAATGTAATTTATATAGCGCTTCATACTGGTGTTTCTAAGCGCTCTGTTGTTCGGGTTATAAGTTAACTTATATTTCTTATCATTAGAAATCTTCAAGATCACCTTTAAATAATTGGACAATGCGACTTTGGACACCGATGTCTCAGTTTCCCAAATTACACATAGCCTAACCTTCAATTAAGCAAATGAATTGCGAGTAACACATTTTCACTTAATTGATGACATTAACAAACCAGTGCAACTACTTTAGTTTAAGAAAATACGTACTCCATTTAGAGGTCCATGACACTGGTCAATAATAAATCATCTCAATTAATGTCTACCCCAATAAGTAACAACTTTATGCTTGGTCTAGTTAGTGTTCCATCAGTTATCCAAGCACCATGAAAGATTGGAGCTGCCAATCACGATGTTCGTGGAAAAGTTACCTTTTATATCTTTCTCTCAATCAAATTATGTCATAATGTGATGTAAACAGATCATTAACACTGTGTGGGAGGCCCTTCCTAGAAAAACTTGTTCGAGTTGATAATTTTAAAGTGGACATTAATTGCCACTGCTCCATTAACCTATAACAGTTTAACAATTTTAAAGAATGCTAAATGAATAGACTCCTTTTCAAAAACATCACCTCCTCTTTTCTCCACAAGAATCTGTTTGTTGTGTGTCTTTTGTTACTGATGTGTACATGGAATATTATTATAAACTTTTTGTATTCACGAAATGTGCGATATCTCTTTCAAGTGTACCATTCAAATTGTGAATTGCAATTCAATTTATGTAGATTTATTTAAATGGGAATGAACAAGAAATATTTAAATTTCATAAGAAGACAAGCTTTCAAAGGAAATTGATGTGCCAAGATTTTTTTTTACAAGAAATCTACAATAAGGATATGTGAAGAAATGCTCTCACATTTTATAATCTAGCATTGAATTCAGTGTCAAAACATAGCAGATAACAATTATAATTGTATGGCCTGCCTTGTAGCGGTAGAAATGTACTAGCCCATCTATTATTGGTGAACTTGACGGTGACCTCTCTGAACTTTGAATCTCAATTACGACACATTACGAAAAAATGTTTGCTAATTTGCGAGCCTAGTTCAGGGAAAGAGCAATCTAAAAAATTGTGATTTAAAGAAAACCAAACTAGCTGTAGACAATGATTGAGGATGCTACTCATGTTATAGTGTAATTAAAAGCACATACGCTCTACAGTCATGACTGTGATAAATGAATGGTAAACTTATCTACGCAGAGTGGGCAATTAAAGGTACTTTATCATTGCGGTACCCCATCTCAGAATCTAAACTAGACGAGGCAACTGCTTCTCTGATAACTAATGATCCTACATGTAAGTTCAACTTCTAATTGACCCTTTAACCTTTGACACCCGATCTGATGAACCCAAATTTTTATTGAAGCACGATAAAAAGAACTTGCTAACATTTGCCCAGTAGGTTTATAACTACCATAGATCTAGCCAAGGCAGATAAGTTATATGATGGTCTTGAGCACTCTACAGAGTGGATTTGGTGCAATTCAAATCATGTCATGATCATACCAATATCCTCAACATCATTATTATTATACAATTGTGCAGTAGGCTTATACATGTATCTTCCAATCTGGAATTGAGGAGAGATAGAAAGAATAGTGCAATTATTATTATATCTACAGTAGATCTTAGGAATTGAGAGAGAGATAGAAACAAATATTAATTCCACATTTGTGCAGTGGTTTATATCTACCATAGATTTCAGAAATTGAGAGAGAGAGAGAGAGAGAGATGAAAAGAACACTATTTAACATTTTACAGAAGGTTTATATTCTCAAAAAATGTCTATAGATCTTACGAGTTGAGGGAGAGATAGAAAGAATACTATTCAACATTTGTACAGAAGGTTTATATCTACACTGTTTAACATTTGTACAGAAGGTTTATATCTACCATAGATTTCAGGAATTGAGGGAGAGATAGAAAGAATACAACATTTGTACAGAAGGTTTATATCTACCATAAATTTTAGGAACTGAGGGAGAGATAGAAAGAATCTGTTCAACATTTGCACAGAAGGTTTGTATCTTCCATAAATTTTAGGGATTGAGGGAGAGATAGAAAGAATACTGTTTACTAATGTACATAAGGTTTATATCTACCATAGATCTAGCCAAGGCAGATAAGTTATATGATGGTTTGAGCACTCTACAGAGTGGATTTGGGTGCAATTCAAATCATGTCATGATCACAATATCCTCAACATCATTATTATTATACAATTGTGCAGTAGGCTTATACATGTATCTTCCAACAATCTTAGAATTGAGGAAGAGATAGAAGAATAGTGCAATTTATTTTATATCTACAGTAGATCTTAGGAATTGAGAGAGAGATAGAAAAATATTATTCCACATTTGTGCAGTAGGTTTTATCTACCATAGATTTCAGGAATTGAGAGAGAGAGAGAGAGAGAGATAGAAAGACACTATTTAACATTTTTACAGAAGGTTTATATTCTACACAAATGTACTATAGATCTTACGAGTTGAGGGAGGATAGAAAGAATACTATTCAATTTTGTACAGAAGGTTTATATCTACATGTTAACATTTGTACAGAAGTTTATATCTACCATAGATTTCAGGAATTGAGGGAGAGATAGAAAGAATACTATTTCAACATTTGTATCAGAAGTTTAATATCTACACTGTTCAAACATTTGCAACAGAAGGTTTGTATCTTCCATAAATTTTAGGGATTGAGGGAGGATAGAGAAGAATACTGTTTACTAATTGTACATAAGTTATATCTACCATAACTTTTAGGAATTGAGGAGAGATAGAAAGAATACTGTTCAAGCATTTGCAACAGAAGGTTTATATCTACCATAAAATTTCAGGAAATGAGGGAGAGATAGAAAGAAACTGTTCAACCATTTGTACAAGAAGGTTTGTAAGCTACCATATAATTTTAGGGATTGAGGGAGAGATAGAAAGAATACTATATCAACATTTGTACAGAGGTTTATATCTAACAAATTAGAACTTAAGAATTGAGGGAGGATAGAAAGATTACTGTTTAACATTTGCCAGAAGGTTTATATCTACTATAGATCTTAGAAACTGAGGGGAGATAGAAAGATAATATTCCAACATTTGTACAAAAGGTTATATCTATATAGATTTTAGAATTGAGGGAGAGATAGAAAGAATATTATTCACATTTGCACAGAAGTGTTTGTATCTTCATAAATTTTAGGATTGAGGGAGAGATAGAAAGAATACTGTTTACTAATTGTATAAGGTTTATATCTACATAACTTTTAGGAATTGAGGGAGGGATAGAAGATTACTGTTTAACAATTTGCACAGAAGGTTAATATCTACTATGATCTAGAAACTGAGGGAGAGATAGAAAGAATAATATTCAACATTTGTACAAAAGGTTTATATCTACTATAGATCTTAAAAATTGAGGGAGAGATAGAAAGAATACTGTTCAACATTTGCACAGAAGGTTTATATCTACCATAACTTTTAGGAATTGAGGGAGAGATAGAAAGAATACTGTTCAACATTTGCACAGAAGGTTTATATCTACCATAAATTTCAGGAAATGAGGGAGAGATAGAAAGAATACTGTTCAACATTTGTACAGAAGGTTTGTATCTACCATAAATTTTAGGGATTGAGGGAGAGATAGAAAGAATACTATTCAACATTTGTACAGAAGGTTTATATCTACACAAATTAGAACTTAAGAATTGAGGGAGGGATAGAAATAATACTGTTTAAAATTTGTACAGAAGGTTTATATCTACAATAGATCTTAGGAATTGAGGGAGAGATAGAAAGAATAATGTTTAACATTTGTACAGAAGGTTTATATGTACCATATATCTTAGGAAATTGAGGGAGATTAGAATAATATGTTTAACATTTGTACAGAAGGTTTATATCTACATTTAGATCTTAGGAATTGAGGGGAGATAGAACATAATACTGTTTAAAATTTGTACAGAAGTTTATATCTACTATAGATCTTAGGAATTGAGGGAGAGATAGAAAGAATACTGTTAACATTTGTTCAGAAGGTTTATATCTACTATAGATCTTAGGAATTGAGGGAGAGATAGAAAGAATACTGTTTAACATTTGTACAGAAGGTTTATATCTACCAATGATTTCAGGAATTGAGGGAGAGATAGAAAGAATACAACATTTGTGCAGTAGGTTTATATCTACATAGATCTTAGGAATTGAGGAGAGATAGAAAGAATACAACATTTGTGCAGTAGGTTTATATCTACTATAGATCTTAGGAATTGAGGAAGAGATAGAAAGAATACTGATTAACATTTGTACGAAGGTTTATATCTACCATAGATTTCAGGAATTGAGGGAGAGATAGAAAGAATACAACATTTGTACAGAGGTTTTATATCTACCATAAATTTTAGGAACTGAGGGAGAGATAGAAAGAATACTGTTCAAATTTGCACGAAGGTTTGTATTTCCATAAATTTTGGATTGAGGGAGAGATAGAAAGAATACTGTTACTATTGTACATAGGTTTATATCTACATAATTTTAGGATTGAGGAGAGATAGAAAGATACTGTTACATTTGAACAAAGGTTTATATATACATAAATTTAGGAATTGAGGGAGAGATGAAAGAATACTGTTCAATTTGAGAAGGTTTTATCTACATAGATTTAGGATTGAGGGAGAGATAGAAGAATACTTTCAACATTTATGTACGAAGGTTTATATCTACATAAATAGAATTAAGATGAGGGAGGATAGAAAGATACTGTTTAACTTTGTACGAAGAGGTTTATATCTACTATAGATCTTAGGAATGAGGAGAGATAGAAAGAATAATATTCAACATTTGTACAGAAGGTTTATATCTACTATAGATCTAGAATTGAGGGAGAGATAGAAAGAATATACATTTGTACAAGGTTTATATTACATAATTTAGGATGAGGAGAGATAGAAAGAATTTCAACATTTGTACGAAGGTTTATATCTACCATAATTTTAGGATGAGGGAGATAGAAAGAATATTTCACATTTGTACAGAAGGTTTATATCTACCATAGAACTTTAAAGATTGAGGGGAGAAGAGATATTGTTACATTTGTACAGAAGGTTTATATTACAAAATTTTAGGAATTGAGGGGAGATAGAAAGAATATGTTAACTTTGTACGAGAAGGTTTATTCTACCATATATCTTTAGGAATTGAGGGAGAGATAGAAATGAATACTGTTTAACATTTGTACAGAAGGTTTATATCTACTTTAGATTTAGGAATTGAGGGAGAGATAGAATATACTGTTTAAATTTGTACAGAAGGTTTATATCTACTTAGATCTTTAGGAATTGAGGGAGAGATAGAAAATATGTTAATTTGTCAGAAGGTTTATATTAACTTAGATTTAGGATTGAGGGAGATAGAAAGAATACTGTTTAACATTTGTACGAAGGTTTATATCTACATAGATTTCAGGATTGAGGGAAGAGATAGAAAGAATAACATTTGTCAGGGTTTATATCTACATAGATTTGAGATTGAGGGAGAGATAGAAAGAATACAAATTGTGAAGTGGTTTATATCTACTATAGATCTTAGGAATTGAGGAGAGAAGAGAATACTGTTCATTTGTACAGAAGGTTTATATCTACCATAGATTTCAGGAATTGAGGGAGAGTAGAAGAATACAACATTTGTACGAAGGTTTATATCTACATAAATTTTAGGAATGAGGAGGAGATAGAAAGAATACTGTTCAACATTTGCACGAAGGTTTGTATTCTCCATAATTTTAGGGATGAGGAGAGATAGAAAAATACTGTTTACTAATTGTACATAGGTTTATTCTACGCATACTTTAGAATTGAGGGAGAGATAGAAAGAATACTGTTCAACATTTGCACAGAAGGTTTATATCTACCATAAATTTCAGGAAAAGGAGAGATAGAAAGAATACTGTTAACTTTGTACAGAAGGTTTGTATCTACCTAAATTTAGGGATTGAGGGGAGATAGAAAGATATATTCAACATTTGTAGAGGTTTATATCTAACACAAATTAGAACTTAGAATTGAGGAGATAAAGAAGATACTTTATACAGAAGGTTATATCTACTATAGATTTAGAATGAGGGAGAGATAGAAAGAATACTTTAACATTTGTACAAAAGGTTTATATCTACTATAATCTTAGAATTGAGGGAGAGATAGAAAGAATATTTTCAACATTTAAAGAAGGTTTATATCTACTATAGATTTTAGAATTGAGGGAGAGATAGAAAATATGTTTTAAACATTTGTAAGAAGGTTTATATCTACTATAGATTTAGAATTGAGGGAGAGATAGAAAGAATACTGTTTAACATTCTGTAACCGAAGGTTTAATATCTAACTATAAGAGATTTAAGAATTGAGGGAACGATGTAG
>CALNVZ010003430.1:18782569-18820561 GCA_940671915.1 Paracentrotus lividus | reverse complement strand
AGAGATAGAAAGAATACTGTTCAACATTTGTACAGAAGGTTAATTTACATTAACTACCATAGATCTTAGGAATTCAGGGAGAGATAGAAAAAATACTGTTTAACATTTGTACAGAAGGTTTATATCTACCATAGATCTTAGGAATTGAGGGAGAGATAGAAAGAAGTCTGTTTAACATTTGTACAGAAGGTTTATATCTACTATAGATCTTAGGAATTGAGGGAGAGATAGAAAGAATACTGTTTAACATTCGTACAGAAGGTTTAATATCTACTATAGATCTTAGGAATTGAGGGAGAGATAGAAAGAATACAACATTTGTGCAGTAGGTTTATATCTACAATATATCTTAGGAATTGAGGGAGAGATAGAAAGAATACAACATTTGTGCAGTAGGTTTATATCTACAATAGATCTTAGGAATTGAGGGAGAGATAGAAAGAATACTGTTTAACATTTGTACAGAAGGTTTATATCTACAATAGATCTTAGGAATTGAGGGAGAGATAGAAAGAATAATGTTTAACATTTGTACAGAAGGTTTATTCACCATTATCTTAGGAATTGAGAGAGAGAGAATAATACTTTAACATTTGTACAGAAGGTTTATATCTACTTTAGATCTTAGGAATTGAGGGAGAGATAGAAATAATACTGTTTAACATTTGTACAGAAGGTTTATACACTAAGATCTTAGGAATTGAGGGAGAGATAGAAAAATACTGTTTAACATTTGTTCAGAAGGTTTATATCTACTATAGATCTTAGGAATTGAGGGAGAGATAGAAGAATACTGTTAACATTTGTACAGAAGGTTTATATCTACCATAGATTTCAGGAATTGAGGAGAGATAGAAAGAATACAACATTTGTGCAGTAGGTTTATATCTACATTAGATCTTAGGAATTGAGGGAGAGATAGAAAGAATACAACATTTGTGCAGTAGGTTTATATCTACTATAGATCTTAGGAATTGAGGGAGAAGATAGAAAGAATACGTTTAACATTTGTACAGAAGGTTTATATCTACCATAGATTTCAGGAATTGAGGGAGAGATAGAAAGAATACAACATTTGCTACAGAAGGTTTATATCTACCATAAATTTTAGGAACTGAGGGAAGATAGAAAGAATACTGTTCAACATTTCACAGAAGTTTGTATCTTCCATAAATTTTAGGGATTGAGGGGAGATAGAAAGAATACTGTTTACTAATTGTACATAAGGTTTATATCTACCATACTTTTAGGAATTGAGGGAGAGATAGAAAGAATACTGTTCAACATTGTACAAGAAGGTTTATATCTACCATAGATCTTCAGGAATGAGAGAGAGAGATAGAAAGAATACTGTTCAACATTTGTACAGAAGGTTAATTTACATTAACTACCATAGATTTAGGATTCAGGGAGAGATAGAAAAATACTGTTTAACATTTGTACAAGAAGGTTATATCTACCATAGATCTTAGGAATTGAGGAGAAAGAAAGAATTCTGTTTAACATTTGTACAGAAGGTTATTTAATCTACTATAGATCTTAGATTGAGGAGAGAGATAGAAAGAATACTGTATTAACATTCGTACAGAAGGTTTATATCTACTATAGATCTTAGAATGAGGGAGAGATAGAAAGAATACAACATTTGTGCAGTAGGTTTATATCTACATATATCTTAGGAATTGAGGGAGAATAGAAAGAATACAAACATTTGTCAGAGGTTTATATCTACAATAGATCTTAGGAATTGAGGGAGAGATAGAAAGAATATGTTTAACATTGTACAGAAGGTTTATATCTACAATAGATCTTAGAATTGAGGAAGATAGAAAAATAATGTTTAACATTTGTACAGAAGGTTTATATCTACCATATATCTTAGGATTGAGGGAGAGATAGAAATAATACTGTTAACATTTGTACAGAGGTTTATATCTACTTTTAGATCTTAGGAATTGAGGGAGAGATAGAAATAATACTGTTTAAAATTTGTACAGAAGGTTTATTCTATCTATAGATCTTAGAATTGAGGAGAGATAGAAAGAATACTGTAACATTTGTTCAGAAGGTTATATCTACTATAGATCTTAGTGAGGAGAGATAGAAAGATAAACATTTGATAAGGTTATATCCATGATTTCAGGAATGAGGATAGAAGAATACAACATTTGTGCAGTAGGTTTATATCTACATTAGATCTTAGGAATGAGGGAGAGATAGAAAGAATACAACATTTGTGCAGTAGGGTTTATATCTACTATAGATCTTAGGAATTGAGGGAGAGATAGAAAGAATACTGTTTAACATTTGTACAGAGTTTATATCTACATAGATTTCAGGAATTGAGGAGAGATAGAAAGAATACAACATTGTACAGAAGGTTTATATCTACCATAAATTTTAGGACTGAGGAGAGATAGAAAGAATACTGTTCAACATTTGCACAGAAGGTTTGTATCTTTCCATAAATTTTAGGGATTGAGGGAGAGATAGAAAGAATACTGTTTACATTAATGTACATAAGGTTTATATCTACCATAAACTTTAGGAATTGAGGGAGAGGATAGAAAGAATACTGTTCAACATTTGTACAGAAGGTTTGTATCTACCATAAATTTTAGGGATTGAGGGAGAGATAGAAAGAATACTGTTTAATAATTGTACATAAGGTTTATATCTACCATAAATTTTAGAAATTGAGGGAGAGATAGAAAGAATACTGTTCAACATTAGTACAGAAGGTTTATATCTACCATAGATCTTAGGAATTGAGAGAGAGAGATAGAAAGAATACTGTTCAACATTTGTACAGAAGGTTAATTTACATTAACTACCATAGATCTTAGGAATTCAGGGAGAGATAGAAAGAACACTATTTAACATTTGTACAGAAGGTTTATATCTACCATAGATTTCAGGAATTTAGAGAGAGATAGAAAGAATACTATTCAACATTTGTACAGAAGGTTTATATCTACCATAGATCTTCAGAATTGAGAGAGAGATAGAAAGAACACTATTCAACATTTGTACAGAAGGTATACCTACCGTACATTTTAGGAATGGAGGGACAGATATAAATAATACTTTAATACTTAATACTAATACTCCGTTAGGGTTAGTGGTGTCTATATATCAAACATGCATTTGGCTGTCTCAAACCAAACAAAAAATCCCTCACAAACAAATGAACATTCAGACAAACAGACAAATAAACAGTCACACAAACTTTACTCCCTCTGCAAGCAGGGATAGACTCTTGTCCTGTCCATTATGTCTGGTGATGTCTTCATGGCCTCTGAGCCGATATCATCAAGCATGCACTTGGCTGTCTCAAATCAAACAAACAATCCCTCACAAACAAATGAACATTAACACACAAAACCAAAACAAAACAGTAACACAAACTCTTTCTTACCTCTCTCTGCAAGGAGGGACAAAACCCTGTCCTGTCCGTTAGGTTTTGTGGTGTCTATGGCCCCAGAGCCGATGTCATCAAGCATGCACTTGGCTGTTTCTATACTGTCATTCAACGATGACAGGATCACTCCCTTCGGTCCCCGCTTGACCCATCCGCTGCAGTACAGACCTGTGGATGTAAAGAAAGTGCTTTATCAAGATCATAAAAAGCTTAGGCTGTGGAAAACAAATTTTATAACAAAGAGCGAAACTGACCAGAAATATATAACATGAAAAAAATTAGCAAACCCTCATGTCAGTGTCCGACAGGCGCTCAGTCTGTAGAGCACCCACCTAGCAATCATAAAGTCTAAGGTTTGAATCCCGATGGAATTTAATTTTTTTTTCATTCATTTTTTCAGAATACAAATTTTGCTACATTGGCTTCCCCTAGCTTTCCTGGCAAGAGGCTAAGGGATTCAAGGCATTTCTTTTTAAAAGGTACCTTTCTTCAACACTTTGGTGGAGAGTCATAAATATAGAGTGTAGGTGTTTTTTGGGGTTTTTTTAAGACCGTTGATGCTGATTTTTACATATAACTTATCAACTATAGTAAGCATACCTTGTACTCCACATATACATGTATAACGAATTAGACACACAATTTGGCTTCAATTTATTCCTATTTCATGTGAGATACATATCAGGGGTAGATGCCTGGAAAACTAGACTTTTTACCTACTTCTGAGGGAAACTATTCTACACCAATTCTTTTTTCAAAACATACAGGTATATCACAGACTAGAAACAAATGCATTTGTTATATTGACCATGGTTTTCTTTAATTTTTAAGAAAGTTTTTCATATTGAAATAGTATTCTGTAATATTGCTGTAAAAAGAAATCTGTTGCGAAAGGATTTGGTTTATAAAATACAACTTTAAAAAAATGACATGAGATACATTAAGAATCAAAACCTTTGACTACTGAATTCTCCCATTCCATCCTATGGGTTAATACTAGTAAAAAGCTTTACAATACATGTACAACTTAAAATCTTTGAATGCCATATAAACCCCTCACAAAAAGTTTCGCAAGTCGACTTTGGGTCATGATAACTTTTCAGGTACGCTTTTGTTATTCCTGATTTTCATACCATTGGAAAGATAATTTATTCCCCTTTTGATTGATATCCTATTTGTAATGATTGTATCACGCTTCAATGCACAGAATATCAGAATATGGAGAAAAGTAAAAAATCAAATGTTGTAAAATGCATCTTTATTGATCACATTGAAGTTCCGCAACTTCACTTTAGGTCCTGATAACTTTGGGGATATTTTCTAATTTTTATCGAATTTTACACCATTGTCAAGTTAATTTATTCCTCTCTTGATTGATACCTTATTTGTTAGGGTGATGTCATGCCTGTGTCCACAGAATCCCTCAATACCACTTGAATACATGACAAAGTAAAAGATAATTTTCAGTTTAAATTTCTGTAACACAACACTGAACCTTGATACATTTTAAAGTGGGAATTTAATCATTGTCAATTTTTATAGCATTAAAAAGTTCATTTATTCTTCTTTTTATTGATACCCTATTTGCAATAGTAACATCATATTTGAATGCACATAACTCACGAATATAATGCAAAGTAAAAAGTGAAAAGTTGCGAAATGCATTGTTATTGCTCGCAACAGACAATAATACTCACAATAGGCATTCAATTTGCAACATTTAACTTCTGACTTGTCCTAACATTCAGGTGTTCTGTCCATGCAGGAACAATACTATCGTTACAATTAGGGTGTCATTGAAAAGAGGAATAAATTATCTTGACAATGGTCTAAAATTCAATAAAAATTAGAAAATACCTCGAAAGTTATCAGAGCCTTAAATCGAGTTGCGGAACTTCGCTTTGATAAATGCATTTTGCCAAATTTGACTTTTTACTTTTCTCCATATTCTGATATTCTGTGCATTGAAGCATGACATAATCATTACAAGTAGGATATTAATAAAAAAGGGGAATAAATTATCTTTCCAATGGTATGAATATCAGGAATAACTAAAGCGTACCTGAAAAGTTATCATGGCCCAAAGTCTATTTGCGAAACTTTTTGTGAGGGGTTTATATAGATATCCCCTGTCGGAAATGTGTGTAGGATTTTTGCAGAATTTCACCGACCTTTGCACAACCTTAAAGTTTAAACACCAAATTTAGCACAACAGCCTAGGTGTCATTTCAGATGAAACTTTGCACTGCATGTCTTTGACACATTCAGGACAATCGGTTTAAAAAC
Organism: Paracentrotus lividus; assembly: GCA_940671915.1. NCBI lineage: Eukaryota > Metazoa > Echinodermata > Echinoidea > Camarodonta > Echinidae > Paracentrotus > Paracentrotus lividus. The sequence continues at coordinate 18,814,854 of CALNVZ010003430.1, read as the reverse complement.
CTGTCGGAATCCTTACCTTGAATTCCCTCGACCCTGCCTAGTTCGTTCTTGATTACTCCGTTCTTGTGGTCAAACGGGATGAAGTCGTCCACCTGGACGCTCTTGTAGCCTATACTCCTGAGGACCAGGCCACACGGAATGGTCTCACTCTCCCCGGTCGTCACTAACTTCTCCTGACCATCTACGTTCTAATGAAGAAAAGAAAAAAACAAAAAGAAAGAGAGAGAACAACTTGAAGTCTACACTCTGGAGTATCGTGAAGCGTTAAAGAGTCACGTTGTCCAAGAAAAGCGATGAATTAACACCAAAACACGACGAGGATTTGGCAGGAAATGCCGATGAAAGAAAGAAGGCAAGCGGAGTCAAATTTAGACCCTGGAGACCTCAATGTTAGGGAGTGTATTCAGTCGCGACAAACTGAACCAGATATTGTTGCATTGAGGAACTGGAGTAGAGTAGACCAAGTGGGTAAAAATAGCACTTGTTCTATGTCCGGTATGCATTTAGGTTGTCTTTTCCATTTGGGAGATTTGATTACAGGCTTTACAGATACAGTAAACATACATGTAAGCCTGTAATAGCTGTTGACAAGAGAGAAAATCTCAGAAGGACAGCGCAAATATCAGTATTTTGTCATAGCCATGTAACATAAATCCTATAAAAGAATAAATTGAAAATGAGGGGTTTGTATCATTGTGGAAAACGACTACATGTAAGTTCCATTAGAAACAAAGAACATACAAATTCATCAAGCAGAAAAAATTTCTTCAAGTTGCATCTAGGGAAATTTTGAAAGAGAGAGAGAGAGAAAGAAAAAATAAGAGCAAATGAGATCAGACCGGGGGAGGAAAAGGGAAACTTAATAGAGTATAAAATATATAATGTACTGATACAGATTGGCGTGGGGGGGAATAATGGATGGAAATTTTGAAGAAAGAAAAATTATGCAGATGATACATGTACATTTAATTAAGGCTATAGATAACATGGTATTATTTTCTTCCAAACAATAATAGTTTAGGAAGTAAGTTTTGCAGTAATCAATATCATTTTCTAGTTGTTAAATCTGTGAATAGAAGGCTCATATTATTTTTATGCAAGAAAGTTCTTGTTACAGCAACCGTGTGCAAGTGAACTTCAGTTAACCTTCAAATTTAACTGCAGGCTATAACTCTTCCCCAGAACGATACAGATACAACAACATAAACTAATTTTTTTATTATATTCATTTTAAACTAGTTTCTGGCTAATGTAAGAATGGATCAACGCTTTTTCTTATATTCAAGAAATCCCAAGTGTACATACAATCCACTTTCATCATTGCTTTTCCCCCAGAAAGCCCAAGAAATGTAACATTTTCTACTCATGTTACACCAATATGTCTTAACTTTGACAATCACAAATTTGCTTGAAAATGGGGGGGGGGGGGGGGGGGGGGGGGGTGGAGGCTAGAAATTTATATTTGTCTTTTGAGGTTTCTTCAGTAAATTATCTCCGATTTTTTGTTTGATATGTTTCTAAATTGTTCTCAAGTTACTATTAAAATACACCAATAGTTTAAATTGTAACTCTATAGGATTAAAAGGAAACATTGAAGAAAGGCTTATTAGATTTAGGTGGTCGGTGGTTGTCTGCAATTTCAGCCGCATATGTACATGTATTTCCGGTGCTGTCTTCTTCAATTTCAAGGGGCTTTATTATCCAGGGCTGTGTCATAGCATGATTCTTGCAATTGTAAATACAAGAAAAGTATATTTCAGAATACTTTTCAAACTACATGTATAATAGCACAATTAAAAAAGTTTTAGAAAACAAGGCTAGTTCTCGGTAGCAGCCTCTAGTAAAGCCAGACAACTACTGCCCAAATGATCAACAAAATCATTTATTTATTTATTTATTTTTTTTTTTTTGGTTGTATTTTCACATTCATGTATCATAATATAAATATGTTTATAGGGAAATAAATGTATGATGCAATTAAGTACCTTATTCTACACACTTTGTTTTCAACTGCTAAAAAATTGTCTTTTCTATCTAAGATTCTTGCCTCTGCTGAATGTTAAATATTCTGAGGAATATGTACATGTATAGAGAAAACTACGAGAGAAAAACATGTATTTGGCAAATATGCTACATGTAGCTTGAGTCAATTATGTGAACATGTCAATTTTCATTAGACAAAATTGAACGGTACATCAGTCCACCGACCACAGTTTTAATACAGAAAATAAATGTCTATTTTCATTTTCTGTCTATTTTCATTTTCTGTCTCAATGAAGTGTAGATTTGAAGGATTCAAATCATTTTTTTTTTCTTTTGCAGAAGCAGAAATGTCTCTTCAATGATGATAACACCTCACAGAGTTAGAGTTGTTAACTTCTCTCTGTGACTCTGAATAGGAAACTAGATAGATGGCATAATTTCAATGCTATTACTAAGTTTATTCAAATAAAAGATATCTTAAGCCCCAACAAACCACAACAAAAATTCTCGATTATAAAATTCATGAAATTGTTGAAAATTATTATGCTAACTACTATACAAGCAAACATGTGTATATATAAAGAAAATGTTCATGTTTTTTTAAACTGATGAAAGGTTTTGTTGGATTTCAGGGCTATAGGCTTTGAGGGGGCGATGGTACTAACCACTTAAATGAACACACATTAATTAGTTGGGCAAATGTTCCCTGAAATGAAATCACAAAGAGAGCTCTTGAAAGGTTTGTATGCCAAGTGTCATGAACTTAAAGATGTTATTCAGTACTGTTAGTGATGAGGAAATTGGAATGAATTGTACTGAAGATGTCAGCCATTGTTCCAGTTGTATGGACAGTTTCCTGTGCTTGATTGATGGCCCATTGATTAATGATATTCTGTAAATTTAAATGATCTAAATGTAACGTCAGATGAACCCGATTGCTAATTTTGTCCAAGGTTTGTGCAAACTGCGTTTCGAGGTCAATAAAGTCAGAAAGTAGAATTTCAACCGTAATGCATTGCATTGTATAGATGTATTGATGTATTGATGTTTGGCACAATATGCAGGCATGAGACAGAGAAATTTCAAAAAAAGAGGAAAATTGCTACCAGTGAGGGAGCGTAGCGTCCGAACTTCCTGGGGGTGGGTTCGGGAAAAATTTTGCAATTTTAGGTATACAAAATCACGATTTCTTTGGCTGCAACTTCGTCAAATCAATCTCGTGTTCCAAGTCTACACACAGTGAGAGCAGAAAATATTTCCAGAATACACAATGAAAACACCTCCGCTATGTACAGGCAAAAAAAAAACAAAAAAAAAAAATGATTTTTTTTTTTTTTTTTTTTTTTTTTTTTTTTTTTTTTTTTTTTTTTTTTTTTTTTTTTTAGAATGTCAAAATCCGCGGAAATCCGCGGATCCACGGAGAAAAATCATGCCTGAATATGGCAGTTTATGAAGTCATTAAGACTGCTCAAGACATACTTAATGTACATGAAATTTTGGTCAACTGCAAATATTACTTTTACAATGTTTTGCTATTCAACTACTGTAATTGTGGAAATATTCGCGGTACATTAATTTTCACAGATTTTGCGCGAAGATCGGCAGGCGCGAATCTCAAAACCTGCAAATATAGAGCATGCTTTTTTTATGCATGTATTGGGAGCGTTCTAACGAACATGCAGCGCGAATTCAAGAACCTGTGAACATTCTTTGAGGCCGCTCAGCACAAAAAATTAATCGCGCGAAAATAACAGCGAATACAGTATTGTTCATTACCAATTGTCTTTCCTGTACAGTACATGTAGTTAATTGTATGTCAAGTTTGTAATTAGGTTTTAGTTTATTATAATTGAATCTGTAATGGAATACATTGTAAATTAATTTTGATTATAATCCTTCTGTATAATATGTTAAGAGCAGACATGAGAATACCTTTCTAGCATGATGAGCTATGAAGGTATATTAAACATCTCCAAATTATTTGGGAAACCAGAATGATACAAATTACATCAGCAGGAAGAGCAAAAATCACTGACAAATACAATTATTCCTGGCGCAAAATGTCAAGCAGTTCTTGTGTAAGAACAAATTGAATAAAAATAATCATTGAAATCTTTAAATTGGCAATGCAAAGAAAATGTATTTAACAATTTTTTAAATCATTCACAAATTGGCATATTTGCAATGTATTTTGTAATCTTCATTAATGATAAAAAGAGTAACTTCATTCATTTATTTTGTTTTTCTTTATTTTGTTTTTTAGGTTGTGGGAGTAAAATCGAAATATAAATAGTGCTGGCTCAAGGAGGAAAAAGTGATTAGACCTTTGGAAAATATTGTACCTCTGAAAAAATAGGATATGTATTACATTGTTTTCCAACCTCGCACTACAATGATTCCCCTGTAGATATTTCTTTCTTCAGGTAGACCAATACTCTAGAGATTTCTGAACTTGCATGACCTTTTCATCAAACTAAATTTATCTAAAAAGCTGGAGGGTTCAAAAAGAATCTATTGTATGATATTCTTTCAAACCTTATACACTCTTTTAATTTATCTTTTCATCTCAATTTTAGTGGGCGTTGTAATATTTTGAAAAGAATTTATTACAAATCCTTTTTGAGACATTAACCCTGTTCATATGCGCCAGCTAACCATATTCTTATCCCTGTCATATACTTATCATATACTATCATATACTTGGATAATACGTATTGGGTGTTGCCAATAAACAGCTTTATATTGCAGTATTCTTGTGTGAACTGGGCTAATACTAATATATTGTTTTTAAAAAAATAAAATATATATATATATATACATTTTATATATATAATTATAAATTAGATTTACTCTAGATTTACAAATTATATCATTATATATTATTATGATTAGGTAAAGGTTATTTGCATATTTTTATGCACCAAAACTAACAATGTGTTTAGCATGGAATAGGGCATTCGATCTGAGGAACATTGCAATGTTGTTTAAACTGTGTGGTTAGGTTCTTTTGCATATAAATTAACAAAGTGTAACATTAACTACATCCTTCAAATGAGATACATGTAACATACATACATAAATACAAGATTGCAGTTTACCTCTGATTTGTGAGGGGCAATATTACATTTAAAACCCAAACTACCACAAAATCAGTACATCTTAAGAAACTGATCTTGTTATTTGCATTTGAATTAATAGCATGCGTAACATGAACTGTAGTTTGAGATGTGCTAACACATTAACAAATGTCGGCTCACCTCCAGTTTACAGATGTCAAACTTAACACCACTGACTCTTCCATTCTCTACAGATGGGGTGGACGACAAGACCTCGGAGGGACTGCGGAAGAAATCCAGGTGCCACTCCCCGGAGGCTGCATCTTGCCTGGCCTTTTCTGGACCAGAGGTGGCGCCCTGGGCAGTTTTCAGCATGAGTTCTGAGATTCGTTTCTTTGGCCTTGGTAAATCTGTGATAAGTATTGCAATAAAGAATAGGGTCTGTAAGAGCAATATAAAAGTAAGTGCCATGCAAGTGGTTATAAAATTGAAATGACAATAGATTACAGGACATTTCTCTTTAGTTCAATCTGCTAATTGTACAGAAATAAATCATACTTGAAGGGTTCTGTAAAACTTTGCAAAGCAAACATAACACATTTTGAATGAATAATACAATATGAGGAGAGCAATATTTACAATAAATGTATTAAGCACTTGCAAACTTGAAGAGATAACTTGTACAGCAATACAAAATATTCCTTACCATACAAAATATTTATTGATTATTCAGTTCAATCAGACCAATTACTTTACAGAATAAATCATGTTTGAAGGGTTTTTTTAATACATGTATATGGCAAAACAAAATATTTCTTTTCTCAAACATGATCATCAAAATTAAAATAAAAACCTTCATCATACAATGTATCATATCTTGATGAAAAATAAATTAACATTTAGCTTTAAAGAGTATAATTGAACCATTCTTTGTTTTCCTTTCCTTTCATTGTTGATAATAGTATTTTAAATACTTATGTTGCCCCCTTACATAACTATGCCCCCCTCCCCCCCAGCGGTCCAACACGTTAAGCGAATGGACCCATAAATATACTTAAAATCCTGTTTTGGTCAAGAAATGTCATATTTCGGGTGAGTTTTTTTTTTATTAATTTATATTAATGCTTTAAAAAAAAAAAGCAACTCATGTTTTTCCCATATGGATAACCTTTTGTTTTTAAACCCCTTAATTAATGTTCGTTCTAAAAAAAATACCTCACTCGACCAATTTCAAATTTTGCCCATTTGAGGGCAACCATACATGTACCATTTTTTTTTCTTTTTTTTTTTTTGTTTTTTTTTTTTGGGGGGGGGGGGGCTTTGTTCATACGAACTGACTTCAACTATTTCACTATATTCACATTAACCTGAATACTAGAACATGAAATAGTAATTGAATTTCACATGTGGTCATGCAGCCACTTTAATGTCTGTCTACAGGGCTTCTGCTCCAATAACCTTTGCCAACCCGAACATGATTGCCTTCCCAATTCAGTGAATTCCCAAATATGTACATTGTTAAAAGTTAAAAACAGGAAAACATACCTTTAACTGAAGGAAAGCAAATTAATTTGTATCTCGAATGCTCACATGAATCTTCCTTGTTCAATTCTTTTTCTTTTTTTTTATATCTAAATTGTAATACTGCCTCTACTTTGACATAAAAGGTAATAAAATGTGGAAATTAAAACATGTTCTTCTAATATTTGCTTTTCTTAATTATATTAATGTTGAATTATATGATAAAACCGTGATTTCCTGTTTTATACATGGTCGTTGAACGTGCGTGTCTTCATCTATTTCTTCTCCATTACTCTTCATTTTTCTTTGGTCATGTAGTTAATTTTCCGATTCCCTCCCTCCTCTCCCAACTCATCACTACAAATTTCAAATTCTTCCCACTACAAATAAGGTGATATACAGAATTGTCTATCTATCCAGTTAGGCAAGCAAAGTAACATGCGATAAAATACACTGTACAAAAAGTTCACCGGACTTCTGATATTTCATGGCAGACTTCTACAGTAGAGTAGAACGATATATTTCCTTCATTCAACTTTCAGTATTTCCAATTATGATGGTGATAATGCATAGAAGAATGCGTGCTTTCTGGAGCAGCATTAAAGTAATTCTAGTGTTATAGTCATGAGATTGAATCATGAAAGAAACTCTCTCAAAGTGATTGGAAAGGTTGATACAATGCACCCTAAAATAATTATTTTAATGATGCGAGGTTTTGGAATGTAAAAGGATTGAGAAATTTACCAAGATTCTTCTAACATAAACCCTGCACTATCAAAATTGCATGTATGGATACATTGCGCATGTGCGCACTTGTGCGGACCGGCCAGCATTTCAGCTCTTTTTTTGTCATTTATCATTAGTGAGGGGGCATCTGAAGAATCTTTTCTATTGGATTTTCCATACAATATAATTCTTCCTAAATACCTCGAAAATAATTTGAAAGCTCACAATTATTTTCTTGACCCATGGTTCACCTTTCCCACTACACTAGGTTCCCTTTAAAGGTCTTCTAAAGATGGGTCGTTTTTATGATGTAAATGGAGGTTGCTTTGCATTAGTAATATATTGACCTACAAAATGTAGTTCTAAATTGATTTGGTTACATCGTAGGAGGGTGTTAACAAACCCATTTTATGAAAATTAAATTTTTTTAAACATGAAAAAGTATAAAACTGTAGAACCCAACGATGATAATGAAGAGCACAAATTTCCTGATCTATACTACTTAAAAAATAAAAAAAAGACTCTAAAACATGTATGCAAACAATGTTTTTAATAGTGCAACAATATCAATTTCTTTGAAATTTCCAATTAAAATTCCAGGGTTACTTTACTTTGAACTTTTAGGCATAGTTATGTACATGTATATTTGGTTTACAGAAGTTTTTAATTCATGCAAGATGCTTATTGTTCTGCAATGAAATTTAACACCTGATATTTTGCACGTTACTGTACTACAGCTAACACAATAGTGCTCATTGTGCAAGAATCTAGAAACATAGGTACATGTATGACCACGAAATAATTGAACAAAAAAGACTTTTAGATGACTTTTGTTCTCTGGCATGTAATAAAGCAATATACATACACTGTGTATAAATTATGTACATGTACATGTACATTGTGTGTTTTGTTTATATCAAATTATCAAATTTTGAAACACCCTGTATAAATTTACACACATTTGCAGAAGTTCGAAATGTATACATGTCATTGTAATTGGAAATCTTGCAAACATCTTCTGTTCCTATCACTTTTTTAATTTCCAACCTATTTTTTTTTTTTCACGGATCATTGACATCTTTGACTTTTTATGGAGCACCCTGTACACATACACGGTACGTATAAAACACCTATTAAGTGCACTGTATTTGTGTCATTATAATTAGTAATCTTACATTTTGCAAACATCTCCTGTCCCCATCACTTCGTTTCATCTCCTTCAACCTATTTTTTTTAATTTCACGGACCATTGCCGTCTTTGAATCGGAGCTCTGCAAACATGTCCCAGCCACCTTTCCCAAATCCTAATCTCCCTTACGAGTTTGGGATTCTCATTCGTAATTGAAGCGGACATAAATGTCGTGATCATCCGTAATTGGTGAGCATCCATCTAATCCAGGATTTATGTGTTTCAAATATTAATCCTGATGCATTCAACACACCTTTGATGTCGTTAAACGGGGAGTTACGGATGCAGGGGGGGGGGGGCTGATTCTTGCATGATGACTCTTCAGAATAGGTCGTCATTCAATAACCAGAAGGGCATTTGTATACATGTAGTTTTCTAGAATCCGAGTCAGACCCCATTCCCATGGGTTTATACCCAATTGGTCTAACATCAGTTGGTCCAATTCACTTCTTATCTAGTAACATATGGGGTAAACCCATTTTGTCTACAAACAAATTTGGTCTAATTGCCACTTGGTCTAATAGAAATTTGTTCTAATTGCCAATTCGTCTAATAGCCAAATTGTGTAATTGCATTTTCGTCAAATATCAAGTAAATTATCAATCAATCTTCAGTCCATTACCAGTTTATTAATGGAATTGACCAAGTGGTGTTTGACCAACTAGACATTAGACAAAATTTAAGGGCATTAGACAAAATAGAAATAGGCGAAGTGAAAAATAGACTAAAAAGTAATCAAACTAACTAGTTACAGACAAATGGGAATTAAACGTAGACCATTTGGGATGAGACCAAACAGGCTTTAGTCAACATGGGATTAGACCAGTTGGCAATTTACCTTCCCATGGATGTGGTTCTTGAGAGCTCTTGGTTGGATTGGTCATAAAAGTGAACTTCAATCACAAAGAATATCTTTTGCTCTTTAAGGCCACATCAGAAATGTGAATTTTTGGAGCAGTTCGGTTTTTGGAGCGACCTAATTCGCTTTATTGTGCAATAAGAAAAATAGTGTGCCAGGAGGCATTCTTCAACTGGCATTGATCCTGTAACATGCTCTGCCTGCAAAAAATTGACTGACCGATGGCTACCTGCTATAGCAACAACAGGTTAAGAGCACTCTCTTTTGAGAAAGGCAGAACACTGAGATAAGCGATAAGACATACATGTACAAACTGAACAACACTCTAGAGCAATCCAACTATAAAGAATACTATAAAGATGTTTTTTAGAATACATTTGTAGGTCCATAATGATATGACAAAAGGACTCCTGACTCTGAGAGGACAACGCAATTACAGGTGCATGTATACATACTATGAAACTACTTGTTCTTGTACAGTTAAAAGAGTAATCATTGCCTATTCAACCATTTCCCTCTCCCATCTTTTGAAATTTATGTACTCTCTGACCTAAAAAAATAAAGTGTTTGTCTAATTCATAATCCACACATGTACACAGTTTGTAATTACAATATAAGTTCACAACCTTTGAAATTAGAACATTTACTTTATTATCATATGTACAGGAAGATAAACAAAATGTCAAGTAGCATGCAATAAAAATGGTTGAGTTAATTTATGGTGCATGAAGTTGTTTTAGACCTGGTATTTTGCAGACTACCTCCCCAGAGCATAATAAAACCCAATTAAAAGTGATAGAATACACATTATTTATTCCCCTGGGTTGGAAGATGGTATTTTAGCAATTGACAAAAAAAAAAGCAATTTGTCCAAAGTACTGTAGATGCGAAAGTATTCTTAACCTATAGAAGGTAAAGGACAACGAACGTAGAGGGCGTCAACAGCTTCGCGTGTTGCTCTAAGGAAGGCCAACTCCGCTCTATTTTTGTGACCAAGAAAAAAATAGTGCGGCGGTTTTCGATGTTTGTAGATTTGACAAAGAACAAGAAATACGGATTTGTTTTATTCATTTATGTATCACAAAATATATATTGAACTCAAAATATAATATTTTTATTTTGTTGATACTTTGAAATATTTTTTAGGTAAAAAATATCTTAAATTTAGAAACATTCTTTATTTTGTATATAACGAATATAAAGTTATTGGCGTGGTTGACAGCTTTCAAAGGAAATATTTCGCTGCGAAACTGCAAGTTACACATTATCGTCTGCTATGCTATGGCTGTTGTAGAGTTGGTGTAAGGAGTAACGTTAACTGCAGGAATATGAAGGTCAGATTCTATTTTATTTTATTTTTACCGAGAAACAGATACGTGAAGGTTTTTGTCGAACGCTCGATCTAACGTTAACGTTAGACCTAGATTTCTAATAAAAGCATAGTAGATTCTAGAGTCAGTGACGGTACTGATCGACATTCACGGTACTATTAAAAGCAGCCGGCTACGCCGGGCGACAACTAACCTGACGTAGACCCTATAGCTAGGCCTAACATGTCTGTTAAAAGTTTAAAATATCAATGTCAATGGATCTTTTAACGTTACTTAGATCTAGATCTACTTCTTATTAGATTTATTTATTTATTTGTTTGTTTCTGATGACTGGGCCCACCTCGGCCTCGGGCATCATCATCTCTTCCCGGAAAAACAAGTCAAGCCAAAAAAAAAAAATAAATAAAAATTCAAGATCAAACTTAAAGGGGAATCCAACCCAAGGAGAGAATCAACCTTACAGGAAAGAGGAAAATGATAGGAGCAATCTAAAAAAAGTTTCATCAAAATCGGTTATACAATAAGAGAGTTATGGAAGTTTGAAAAGTCTAGTTGTTCCTTCTATGGGGATCCTCAAATTGGCATCATCGGCTTCAAAATGGCCGATCTCATGGACAACTCTCCATTCATTTTGTACACAAATTTTCAGATTTTCCTCATTTTCTTTCAAAATATATATTACCTCCTTCTGAGCTCAACATATGTTGTGTGAAATATATTTTCCCATGACATATTTTGAGCTCAGAAGTAAAAAAAGACCAATTTTGAAAGAAAATGGGGAAAATCTGAAAATTTGTGTACAAAGTGAATGGAGAGTTGTCCATAAGGTCGGCCATTTTGAAGCCGATGATGCCAATTTGAGGATCCCCATAGAAGGAACAACTAGACTTTTCAAACTTCCATAACTCTCTTATTGTATAACCGATTTTGATGAAACTTTTTTTAGATTGCTCCTCTCATTTTCCTCTTTCTTGTAAGGTTGATTCTCTCCTTGGGTTGGATTCCCCTTTAATCTACAGTAGAAGTCTAGATCTAATCTAGATGTAACTTAGATCTAACGTTAGGACTAGAGTTCTAGTTTCAGTTAGTTGGCGTTTCTTCTCGGGGGTTTAGTTGAAAAGCAGAACCTAAATTTTAAAGCAGAACAACTTCTCTAACGAAGTAAGTTAACTGTAATAAAGTTCGACAGAGATCATCATCAAGTTAAACTTAGTCTTACTCTATCAATAGATCGATCTGGATCTAGATCTAAAATTCTAACGTTAGACCCTCTAACGTTACTCTGTTTACGAATCTGACGATATAATCCAGGGTCTTGGCCTCATTTTTAATGATCTGATGATTTAGGAAGGCCTCCTTAGCCTTAACGTACGTTAGGTCAAAAGGCAGGCTATCATGAGCCCCGGCCCCCGCTAGGGCAGGCTAGGAAATTCAGCTCGATAGACCCAAGCCAGGTGATCACGCTAGGGTCGTGCGCCGTGGGCTTAGGGCAAGGAGGGGGCGCGGCGGGGTATCTGCGGCAGCAGCTCAGTTGCTCGAGCTGTGATCAGATAGGCCTACATACACTTCACCTGCACCGGGGGCTTAGGCGCAAGGGCTGTTGGCGCTGCGCTGGCTATTCAAGCTAGTACCTGCGCTTCAGCGCAGCGCTCATGCACACACGTGTGTATGCGGCTCAGCCAAAAAAATAGTGCGGCGCTTTTCAATCCCGACATGCTTTGCATGCGGCACAAAATTGATCTTGCAAAAAGCACTGGAATGTAGTGGTCTGGTAAACTCGCTGATAACAAAAATCACTGACCTAATAAAGATTATAGAAATTAACATTTTGATTTACAATATGAGAAAAATATTGGTTTATGTAAAAATAATATATTAATTAGAAAATAATTTTTTTTTTTATTTTTTTATTTTTTAAATAAAAAATATCATTTTGTTATCATGATCATTATTTATCTGTCGAGGAGTTGAACCGCTGTTTGATTTCGTTGGCATGCCAAATTAAATGTGCGCATATCTCAGCTGCATGCGCGTATGCAGTTGGCCTTCATTAGAGCAACACGCGAAGCTGTTGACGCCCTCTACGTTCGTTGGTAAAGGATTTTTGGGGACAACTATATTTTCTTCCTCAAATTGGCATAAATCATATTGTTTTATTTCCCTCCTTAAACATATAAAGTTCCCAAAGCATGATCTACATCTGTAATTAATAAATAAAAATGCAAACATAGTTTTAAAAAAAAAAAATTAATGAATTTGTGTTTGAAAATATACATGTAAGTAGATATTTTTGTGTTGCCAATTGTATTAAACTATTGATTTTTGAAAACCATTTAATTTACCGCACCAGAAATAAATAACTATTTGTCAGAAACTTTTTCCCAAGATTTCTACTTAAATGTGTTTCATGTATTGCAATTGATTCTGTTTTCAAATAATAATGCCAAAGTGTCACAAAAAGGAGACTCATTTTACGTCTACCTATACAAACAAAATACATTGTACTAGCTCAGTCAGTTGAGTGGTGGTCTTAATGTACAACCACGAGGTACCCGGGTTCAAAACCAAATTAAGGGGCTTCAATATTAAGGCATTAATCCCCATTATGAAGTCTGTTGAATATGACTTCAAGCCATACATGTAGGTCACTTTCATGAACCTGGAAGTGAGGAGTTGACAAAAACAAAAACAAAATCTTTTTTATTTATATTATGTAGTAAGCGAATATTACATGTGCCATGATTATAAGAAAACATTAAAACAAACTATTGCTACCAAAATATTAAGAAACTCAATACACTACCCTCAGCAACACACAGAAATTTTCTCATCAATTTTCTCAAATTTCTTAAATCAAGAAAACTTGCCCCACTTCTCCGATATGCAATTCCTATTAAAACTCATCAACAAGGGGGTCCTTTTTTACGATGGGAAACTGCAGGGGTAAAACGCTAGCAGTGATGCTAGAAATCTGTTAACTTTCTGAGTAGGCGGTGCTGCACTAAATCGAGCTATTTCAAATAGCGCACTATTTGTGATCCGATGAATTAGCTTGGTCAGAACAGATCCGACTTTGTGGTCAAATAGCAGGCTAATTTGGAGGAAATCCAAGCCCGAGTCATCTTAGGTTTGTTTTTTTTTTAACTCGAGCTGGTTTGCGGTTTTAGCACGGAATAGTGCGCTATTTTGCGTAGTGCTGCACTAGCTCGAGCCAAATCCAAAATCGTGGACCAGTGCGTGTATATGCTAGAGGTAGTTGTAAACCAGTTGCGCAATACACATCAGGCTTGTTTGTTCATGGTCAAGTCAGGTCGTTAATGCAAAATTTTAAATAGCTTGAGCTAGTGCAGGACCGGTTTCTTTTTTCTGTTTTTTCCTGATCCACCTATTAGCGCGCTATTTCTTTAGCTCAAGCTAGTGCAGCAGCGCCTAATGATGCTAGACATCTGTTACCTTTCTGAAATAGATATTGCCTGTTTCTTCTGTAATTTGAAACCAGAAGTGATAGAGGAGAAAGGTAAAGGGTCTAACAGGATGCAATTTGGTATTTCTAAAGGGCATTCTAATCTCAACCAATGGAAAAGGTATTCTTGCTTAGAGCTCATCCACTTATTTTTACCAGTATCACATTTCTCACATCTTATTCGTCTGATTTTTGTTTGAAAAGGTTTTGGCATCGAGTAATCAAAAAAAATATATAATTTTGTGGAGGCTTGGTAAAAATGTTAAAGGTGAAGCCCTGGAAATTCATTTCATAAACATTATTACATGTACATGCTTCACAATAAGTAAAACAGTGCAAGCAAACGGAAATACCAGCTTTCTTCCATCAAAAGGCCTTATGTTAATATACATGTAAGTATACCCAGGCACGCTTATGTAAATAGTCATATTCAGTCATCAACATCTTGGCAATTAAAAAAAAAAACTAATTAGCTTAAAAGCCACAGGTGATTCCAATTTGACCTAATGGTTTGCAATTCCTTCCTATTACAGCATTGGCAGGAAGATAATTTTTTTTTTTCATTCTGTTTAGTTTTGTTTTTGTTTTATTAGATCCCAAACAAATGCTTTAAAAATGAAGAAAAAGCTAATAAGTCTTTATTTTGCTTCTTTCGTTGTCATTGTTTCAATGCTGATGCAAAAATCTCTTACAGTAAATACAAAACATAACAATACTAACAGCTGACAAAACACAAAAGTTGTATTTCAAAGTTTTGTTTGATTTTGTAAAAGAATGACATAAAATGAAAATCTTTGAACAAGTATGGTACTGAAAATAAAAGCACTGAAAATACAACGACATACTGCAAAAGCAATGTATTATCCTCATCCTCTGAAACACGTCACATTACCAAGAAAGGTGGAAAGCCTGTTTTCAATATCGGGCAAAGGAGGAATGCAATTTCCAAGGTTTTATTTGTGTTAAATCAATACAATTAGACAGGTCTGACAATTCATTAGTACTTATAATTATCACCAGAAGGCCTTTTACAGTCCAATTTTCTCGGGAAAACTACAGCGTTCAATCATTTATCGCTTTTCAATCATTCTCTTTAGTAATCTGTCTCTCCCTCTTCCTCCATCTTTCTCTTCATACCCTGTGACAATTAAGTTTGAATCATACATTTCAGCCTTTCCTCTTCTATTTCTCTCTCTCTCTCTCTCTCTCTCCAATTTTTTATAAGTGTGATTTCTATTTTCAGTTGTTCTCTTTCTTTCTCTCTGTATGTCTCTCTGATCTGTTTTTCCTTTCCCTTTTACTTTCTTTTCTCTATCTCTCCCTCTCTTCATTAATATAGGGTCTGTGCCCAAAAAAAAATGGTAGTTGGGGAAAAAATAATTTAGGTGTGAAATCCTTTCTAATAATGTGTGTATGTGGTACAAAAGTTATGCTATATTTCGTGCGACGAGGAACAAATCAAAATTACGCGCTTCTATTGTTCTGGAGCGCTGAATTCATGGCCATTATGCAAAACCTACACAAAGGCATGGGACGGCTTGCGAAAACCGGATTTTCCTGATTGATGAAAATACCAAACAATACCGGGTGGTGATTAATCTTCATACTTTTAAAAAATGCTTTTCACTTGTCTATCATTTTATTTGACACAGACTGTATAAGTGTGAATTTTGGTTTCAAATCCTTCCTCTCTGTACATGTATGTCTCTCTGTCTATCTGTTTTCCTTCTCACTTTTTTAAAAAGTTTATGTCTCTCTTTTTCTCTATCTCTCCCTCTTTTCATACTCTGTGATCATGTTTCAATTATCCTTTATTCAGTCTGTGTCTATCTCTCTGTCTCTCCTTTTGTCCCATCTCATGCTCTTTTCTTCTTTTTTTCTGGCTCTCTTGCTTTCTCTTCTCTGTCTTTCTTTCTCACACCTGCCAAGCTTTAATCTCTCTTTCTCTCCTCCGTGGCATTTATATTTTGGATCATGCTTTAATCAAGCTCTCTCTCTTTTGTTTGTGTTTTTTCTTTTCTTTTTTTATCCATTATATATTTTTTGTCTCTCTTTCTTACTCATCCTCTCCCTCTCTCTCTCTCTCTCTCTATTTATCTCCTTCTATCTTTCTCTTCATACCGAAATTTCTTCCCATTTTTCTTTAGTCACAAGGGGAAGTTCAACCTGGAATTCAATTGATTAAAAAAAAAAAAAAAAGCAAAAAATGAATTAAATATCAGTGAAGGTTTGAAGGAAAACATCAAAGTGCAACAAAGTTATGAATATCTAAGTTTTCATTTTGTGACATCACTTGTGAGCTGTACCTATCCCATACAGTGTGTAATTAATGTAAATTCCATAAATTATCTTTTTTTTTTAATAAGAATATTAATTATTTCACCTGTTCTTTTGATATGTTATAGATTCTATGTTTGTATACATGTACACACCTAGAATAGATATATTCCTTCATCAAGAACAACAAATTCATGGAATTCAATTAATATAATTAATTTGTCCCATTGCATTCATTAAATGTGAGTTCCTTGACAGAGCTGCAGCACTAGTCAAGTTTGCAGTCAAAAGAGTGAGACAACTGAATTACTTATATATTTTTTTTCTTCTTCTTTTGTGGGAATTACATGTAGAGTTGAGATTTTTCTTTTAAGAAGAAATATTTTAAGCTCATATTAAAAATTAATTATACTGGCATGGAACTTCAAACATTAAATACAATTGTTCGTTGTTATATGTGTTTTTTTGTTTTTTTTCGTCTTCTTCTATATTCTGAGTTTTATTATGTAAGATAGCATACTTAAATATGGAGAAGAGAAAGAGAGAGAGAAAAAAAGGAGAAAGTCACTGGAAAATAGTCAAATATGATTGATTGCTAATAAACCTAACAAGAGAAGAAAAATAGATCTACATCCAAATGAAAGTTGGAATGAGTGCGCATGTGTTGGTGTTTACAAGCAGTTTGAGTGAAACATTGTTTATATACCAAGGGTGTGAGTTTACATATACACTACCGTTCAAAGGTTTTGGCACGTCACCGCGGTTCCGATCCACCGCGGTGTGGAACCGCGTAGGCAAACCGCGTATCTAGACCATGCTCCCGCGGTTAGCCCAAAAGAATATTCGCTTGGGTGCACCGAATGTAGAGAGGCGCACGCATTAAGACCCCGCCCCTTCGACGATAAAAAATGCTAGGCGCTAGCTTAGAAAAACAATTGCGCCGACTGTGAACAGCGGCTTTGTTTAAAATTCGGGCCATTGTAGGCGTCAGCAATGCATAATTCAGCTGCACGCTCGTGCGCGATTCCCTCGCATATGCGCTATGCTATTATGCGAACTAAAGTTCACACGACGTATCTTACCAGTCCTTCAGTTTCAAAAGGAAAAGATAAGTTGAATCTTACATGAGCACAAGCTGACAGATCCCTATGCCTTCAATTCTCCTCTTGAGATGAATTATGTTTGGTATTTTGCTTTAATTTTGTTCTGAATCTCATGAACAATTTATGATTTTATCTAAGAATGTTGAAATCGAGATTTTCATGGACAATTACGTTCATATCAAAATGATAAACGAAATCCCCCTCCAAAACCTTCAATCAATACAATTCATCATTCAAATTACAAGACGGGGGTCCTTTGCGTCAAGAATCAGATCACTATTACCTATCCTTTATCAACCCTTCTTTCCATTTATTATCGAGAGAGATAAATTAAATAAAAGATATATAATAATAATTAATATAATAAAATTACCTACTATCTGTACTGCGCGGTACAGCAACGTGGATCCTTTCCTTCTTTTCCCTTGCCCACGGAGTCTATTTTTTAAAAAAGCCACCCTGCGCATGTTTGATTCTAAGACGCACAGACTCCACCTGTATATTGATTGGCACAAAAATAATATCCCATCCACTGGCAACAAGCAAGATATAATTCCCCGTGTCCATCAGGCGAAAAAGTAAGAAAAGGATGGAAGGCCTCGGTCACAAGCACCTCCCATTTTGGTTGGCGGTACTTCCCTTTAAAAACTCCTCTGTTTAACGTAAAATTCAAGTTTGAAAAAAAAAAAATTAAACATCAAACAAGCAATCAGGCGTGTGAACATGAAATCGGAAGAGGATTAAAAATAATCCTCAACGTGGCAGTCCCAATCTTTGAGAAAACACGACAAAAGTTTTGCATGTACGACAGTCCAGAGTGATGTAAAATGAGCGCAATGAACTTGACAAGACTTGTTTTGTGACTTATAAATTGACTTGTTTTGTCATTGATGCTTGATTCTTCATTATAATCCTTGTAATGACGATGGCAGTCTTGTCACCCCCTTCCCGTCCGCGCCTCCGCTTGATTTTCTCCTTAAATGTTCACTTTTTAATTTAAAACTCAGCAAAACAAAGTCATTTCACGAAAAGTCGAAATCCATTTTCCCTAGCTCCTGCTCTCGTTGCTAGACAATGTCACGATTCTGATATTTGATACCCGCGCGCCAGATATCCAGATCAGAACATTGTTTATGGCATCTGTGTATAAGTGTAAATTACACTGCCGGAGTAGGTCAACGACTTGCTTATTTTTATCTGGAGGTTTGCAATTTACGTTATTGTAAATTTGGACATAAAAGAAACAAGAATTCTGGCATGACTTGTCTACGAGAGAGGGATCGGTGTAGAACTTGGAAGAAAAAAAAAATCAAACTAATAGTACAATAATTCTTTTTCATTTCCTGACATATGATTATAATATTTTTTTTTATAGGGATATATATTTTTTTTATCCATGAATGGATGTTGATGATAAAGTGGAGGTGATAAAACAAAAAGACGATGATTACGTTGTTGATGAATATATATGTTGTTTTTGATATTGATGAAAATATGTTGTTGATGGAAAATGGAATGTAGGCCTACGATGAAAGTTGAATATTAGTAATGACGATGAACAATGACGAGAGAGAGAGAGAGAGAATGAGAGAAAGAGAGAGAGAGAAAGAAAAGGGAAAGGCGAGCGTGCGCATAATTTTGATCGCTTCCACAGATATATTCATTTTATTTATTTGAATAAAAGAAAACAGAAAAGAGAATAAGTAAACTGACAAGAACAAGGCACGTGTGAATAAAAAAAAAAGAATCTTTCCTACATTAAATTGTTTGGAGTATCGACTCAAATTGGTTGTTTTTAATACGATATAATAGGCTTTCTCACAAGTAGAACAACTTTCTTTTTTCTTTGTACACTTCGTGTACGGGCTGCCGCAGTAATTTTTACACCCTGGTCTATCTTTCTTGGAATTTATAAACAACATGAAGAAGGAGACCAGCTTTAAAAGAAATATCATGGCCTATATCCCCGCATTTGAAAAAATCATCGGGAAATATAAAGCAAAAGTTCTTTCCATTTCTTCTGCCTTGAATAATTCAAACAGCTTTCGTTACTATGACACCAATTGTTTTGATATATGATATCGCGTGCGACCAGATCAAAACAATTAGGTCATTGACAGCCAACCGTGTCGGGGCATATATCTTTATGAGACGGAGGTAAGGTGGTGGGGAATCTAAGATAGTCTGGTTTATTATCAAATAGGAACCTCCTGCAAATAAACTAATAATTGTCGATGTACATTTATAGGCCCAAAAGTTATAGTGAACATGCGTAATGCATATTTGTTTCTGGATTCACCATATAATTCAGGACTTATTTCAGGACTTAATTCAGGACTTATTCAGGAATAATTGTAAGCAAAATTTTGTTTGTTTTGCAGTTTAAAATGTTCACTTTACGCTTGTATTTTATAATACATGAAACAGTACCCAAATATATTATTGCTATTTCGCCCGCCAGTGTATACTTACAGGATAATCAGAATAATGAAAATACCTACCTGGTTATATGCTCGATCGGTCTACCCGATCGTCTGGTAGCTTGTAATCTTACAAGCAGACTTGTCCATGGGCTGGATGGTACGTTGTATTCACTCCTCTGGGGGTTATAGTTTCTTTAAATATTAATTTGTTTAATTGAGTGATGGACGATGTGTGATAATATTAATAATTAAATATAACGATGATGACGATGTTGTTGTTTGATGATATTAAATCTGTTTACATTTGTATCTGAAGCGTGCGGTGATATTAAGCCTACAATAAAATTGATATTGCTAATTGACGACTTTTGATAATGATTATGATGATGAAGTGATAAAAAAAAGACTAAATATAGTAATGATAATGACGATTGTTGATTATTGATAACATATGATAATGATGCGTGGTATAAGACGATAAATCTTGATATTGGTAATGACAACGACGATGATGGTGACAAATGATAATGACGATTGTTGATAGATCATGATAATAATGTTAATGATGCGTGGTATGACGCTAAAACTTAAAATTGATAATTACAACGACGATGACGATGAAGAATGAAGATTATAAAGCAAAGTTTGGCAATAAAGTCTATAAAAATACAGCAAGCATCATTTCCTGAGATCGTCGCCCAAGGGAAAGGAGAACACAACAGGTATACCCAGCTATTGGGTGTCCGGACAGGTCGGGTGTCCGGCTCTATTTTTATTGGCCATTTGAATAGGTTTACAAGCAATATTTTTGTAGGTTTTTAGCACAAAATGGTAGAAAATATTGTGGAGAACAAATATTGATGATGATAAGCATTATTTAATTTATATTTTTGGCTTATTCTAAGGGCAAAAAACATTGCTTCAATTTTGTTAAGTGTCCGGACACCCAACCTCCCATCCTACTGTCACCATTGTAATTCATCATTTCACTCATCACTTCATGGACGCATTTCATCATGACTTATAGCGGTTTATGTTTATCATTGCTTGTTTGTATTGTCAAAATCATCAACTCATCATATCTGTTTATGGAAAAAAACAACAACAAAAACGACAGCTCGGTCGATGGATTTTCTTTCAATATTTATATCCCACTTTAATAGTGTAGGAATGTAGGCCCACTCACAAGCTTCGCTTCTTCTATCATGTATTTTATGTATCTCATCATTGATTTACGTTTGTACTCGTTTTCTGTTTTATAAATAAATTGAACTTAAAATTGAACTCTTCCCTTTCTCCCCACCCCCTTCTTCCTCTCTCTTTCTTTCTCTCTCACTCTCTCCCCTCTCTCTCTGTAGCACTCTTTCTCATCTCATGAAAGTTCTTTTTACGTCCGTGAGAGAAGATAAGAGATAATAAGAAAATGAAAGAAAAAAAAAAAAGAAATATGGTGTGTAAAAGAGAGAACGCACTCGCTCTGGCCAAGATAACAAGTTGCCAGGAATCGAATGAAGACTTTTTTTTCACCTTGCCAAGTAAAGTTTTAGGGGAAAGGACGCATGTTAATAATCTGGTCTTGCTTTGATTTTTTGAAAAAGTCGCACGTTCTTCCCGCGTCGATTATCAAATCCATCTTGCTATGATACGCATAATTCTGTCGTCTTGCTTTGGTTATAACATGGATTTGGTTATAGGAAATAAGACACACGTTCTTCCCTCATCGATTATCAAATCCATCTTGCTATGATCAATATCCCGATAATTTCGTAAGTTATCCAATAATTTCCTTTTCAAAATTTTCAATATTCTCATGGTACAAGACATTTGAACCAACGGCGCGTGACCCAGTTCTAGCTGACACCAAAGCACTGCGTTTTTACTTTGCGTGCGCGCTGAATTTTCAGTGTTTCTGAGCTTCAGTATCTTCGGTGCCGCGCTCGCAAAGACTCGGCGCACGCGTTTGTGATTATATGGAAATTAGACACCGCGGTGCTTCGGTTTCACACCGCGGTGCTTCAGTTTCACACCGCGTATCTGACTTGCGGTTTTTTCACCGCGGTGGTCGCGGAGCGGTTAACGGTTATCGGTTGGTGCCAAAACCTTTGAACGGTATAGTGTATCCTCTTGGTCTACTACCTGATGGTGTAATTCTCTGATTGTCTAACCACATCGGCTAAACCCATTTATTTATTTGAACTGCTGTTTGGTCAAATTATCACTTGGTCTAATACTCACAAGGGCTAATTTTCATTTAATTAATGTCCTGATGCTCTACATGTAATTGCCCCTTTATTTCTTACATTTGCTCATTTCGCCACATGACAATTTAGTTTATTACCTATTCATATAAACATATACTAGACTAAGTGGTGTTAGACCAAATGGATATTAGACAAAATGGGTACATCCTAATTGCAATTAGACAAAATGGTACATAGGCTGAGTGGTAATTAGACCAAATGTTACTACACAAATTGGTTGCAGACAAAAAGGCCCATATTCTGCTATGAAGACTAAGTTTGTATGCGTCGCAATCTTGTACAACTCTATTGTGTGACCCGCATCAGACAAAAGGATCGCAGTTCATCGCACAATAGATTTCACGAACTTGCGACGCATACAAACTCAGTCTTCGTAGCAGAATATGGGCCAAAGAGATTAGACCATGTGGGATTGGACCAGATGGGTATTAGACAAATTGGATGTAGACCAAGTGGCATGGACACTACACAATGCGTCCCAAATAAAAGTAAAGCCAACTTTGAGAGCCTTGTATCAAAATTGTATAACTTATGTGTCATTCATTTTTATATCATGCCAAAGAGTATTCTCATAATGCCAAACTTATGCCTGTGCTGCAATGGATTACTAAGCACTTAAGTTTTTTTTAAATTCTGTCAAAAACATCTTGAAAGAAGTTTTGGCAGAAGTAACCCTCACTTTCTGATCATTCATTCATTGTTTGAGGTCAACCTTCATAAGGGATGAAAGATTACTTGGACTTTTGAAATGTAAGAGTTGCTTTTGCCCAAACTTGGTACAAGGCACTTTTGATGTTTGTTTTTTAAAGCACGAGTGGTATCATTGAATAAAATAGGAGTTAAACAACTCTTTATTATGAAATAAATGAAAAGGTCACACAAGCTACAAAATTTTAATGTGAGGCTCCCAAAGTTGGGTTAACTTTTTTCTGGGACGCATTGTACACAAAGAAAGTCAAATAAAATGACAAACTGGCCTACCTGGAATGATTGTCTCAACGCCTTCAAAGTGCTTTGGATTGATGACTGACCGGCAGTCTGGTAACTTTATCATTTCTCTAAGTTCTTTTATTGTAAATGAGATGTTTAGAGGACCTCTCCTTCCGACTACATGAACTTTCTTTACTTTGCTCTGCCTTAGAGCTTCTATTGCATCGGAGGTAATGTCCGTTTTCTGTTGATGGAAGGGAACACATATATTCAATCATTATTGCTATAATTACCATCATCATCATTATCACCATGACCCCCTTCATCACCATTATCATCATCATCATCATTAGTACCAGCATCACCATTACACTATCATCATCCTCATTATCAATCATCCTCATTATCAACCATCCTAATTATAACCAACACCATCATTACCATCACCATCCTAATCACTAACATCTTCAACATCATGATCGGCCCCCCCCCCCCAAAAAAAAAGAATTGTTTGCCCTTCCTTGACAAAAATAAAAAAGAGGGTCGGTCTCCCCCCCCCCCCCTAACACATGGACAGTCAAATCGCTAGATATGGAATCACGTATGTACATGATGCGCCACCGCCGTGTCCCCCAGGCATGGCCGCACCGCAAGCCTGAATATGCATGCACCTAGCCTAGCCTGTTGCCTGCACTGCTGAGCTGCGCGAGTGTGCCCCTTATAAGATTGTGTACAGATTCAACACGTATCACACAATGTGAGTAGAAAATGAGAAATGATTTGACATGTTTATTGACTTTTCCTCACATTGTTTTAGCTGAAAATCGATTCATTTGGGAATCAAAATGTTCAAAATGTTGTATAAATGGAGAAATTAATAGAAAATATGAGAACTTGTGTTTAAAAAAAAAAACTTTCTAGCTGAGTAGAACCCTGGTAAGTCTTGCCCAGGAATATTCAACATTTTGTCTCCTTCTGCACCATAACTCTATCTATTTGTAATGGGAAGGAAATAGATGGTGAAACATTATAATTGAAATATTTATTGGCAACTAAATCATCATTGGATATAAGAATGATTAATAACATAATTTTATTCAAGTCCTTAAATTATTTAACATTCTAATACTCGGCCTCAAGATATCCGCAAAGTGGGCAGCAGTGTTCCAACCGCCAGCCTGAATATGCATGCACCTGGCCTAGCCTGTTGCCTGCACTGCTGAGCTGCGCGAATGTGCGCCGTACAAGTTTGTGCACAGATTCCATGCACATCATACAATGTGAGTAGAAAATGAGAAATGAGTCAAAATTTTTATCCACTTTTCCTAACTTTGTTTTAGTTGAAAATCAATTCAAAATGTTCAAAATGTTGTATATGGAGAAATTAATAGAAAATATGAGAACTTGTGGTAAAACAAAAACAAAAACAAAACACGACTGGCCATTATCACAATTTTTCGGTCGGTTGTGAAGGGCAAAGAAACAATTTTTTTTTTTTTTTGCCTCATCATCAACATCACCATCATCATCATAATTATCACGATAATAATCACTAACATCTTCATCATCATCTCAATTCTTATCGTTGCCACCTTAAGTATGATGATGATGATCCACAGCACTTAAATTGTGCCATATTTCTACTGAAAATGTTCAAAGGTGCAGGCTCACCCAATTAATTCATTTAATACGCATCTGCTATTAAAATAAAGGAGTTTTGAGGCTTGATTAAAAGTGCTTGATATTGTCAATTTCATGGAGCGAAGGAGGGAGGGAGTTTCAAAGGCATGGAGCAATAGATGAAAAGGCATGGTATCTGCATGTATATCCCCTTAGGTGTGTGATGGGTACCTGAACAGTAACACCCGTACCACACAAGCGCAAACCAGGACATAGACGGCGTTGTTCTATGAGGGAGGTCACATATCCTGGATCTAAACCATGGACAGTCTCAAATGACATTCTCCTTATTATCATCATCACCAATCACCATTACCATCATCATCCTTATCACCACGACCATCGTCACATCAGCTAAATGTATCTCTATCATCCCTAATGCACCATCACATACACCACCATCATCTCCATCACCATCATTACCATCACCATCATCATCATCACCATCATCATCATCACCATCATCAGCATCATCACCATCACCATCATTGTAACCATCATAAATCACTAACACTTTCATCATCATCATTATCATCATTACATATTGAGCCATAACCATCCTCTTCATCATATTAGCTAAATTTGTATCTCTATCATCCCTATTTTCACATACACTACCATCCTCATCATCACCACCATCATCACTACCCCATCCCCCACCCCCCACATCATCATATCCTTACCTGTAATATTTCTATAGGTGTGAGCAGTATCCTAGCCACGTCTAATGCAACGTTTCCATGCCCTATAACAACAGCTGTATCTGTGTCCAACATTGGATTGAGCTGTATGGGATAGAGAGGGGGGGGGGGAATAGTAAGATGTGATAGCAGGACACATTTTGTTTACAACTATTCAAATTTTGTTTAAGAAAAAAAGGAGTGATATTCAAATAAATGTACTTGGCTAGCTAGTATACACATAGAAAAAAAATATTAGAACAAACTACTATTAAAGACTGGAACAAGAAAGCAACTCATTGTTAACTAACTTCAAACCAACTTTCTCAATTATACTAAATAATTTATGAACAAAGTCTACCCACACACAGCATGCTTTGTCATCAACTACGTTAGCGTGGATGTGTCTGGAAAGAACTATGACAGAACTATTCAGATTCAGATTCAGATTGCTCATATTCATAAAAGCATACATCGGTATTGTAAAAAAACTCTGACTTCCTGTTTAATCAGACGATAAGTTTGCATTGAGAGTGTTCAATTAAACCTGAACTTGAGTTAAGAACGCAGTTCAGAGTTCTGGCCAATGGGTTTTTTGTGTTAAAAGTGACAAGTATCATGAACCATGTGGCAGGAGTCAATATCCTCTGGCAATATTTAAACTTTTTTTTTTAATGCTTCAAAAAAAAAAATCTCTTGGAAAGCAATGATCAAGTTCCCCAGCCACAATTCTAAGATGTCTGAAACCTAAGACCTCAAAGCCATTGAGGTAAAGCAAAAACCTAATCTAGACATATTCTGTTACATTTACCTGTGTATGTTCTGGAAGTCCGTTGTACCAGCCAACAAACTTTCTAGCAGAGTAGAACCCTGGTAAGTCTTCACCCGGAACATTCAACATTTTGTCTCCTTCTGCACCATAACTCTATTTATTTGTAATGGGAAGGGATTGAAGGTGAAATATGATAAGTTAAATTATATTTATTGGTTACTGTATAAGTGGTTATTTTCGCGGTGACTTTATTTTCGCGAATTTCGCGAGTTGGTCTTCGCGAAAATTTCCACTTCAATACAAGGCTATTTATAGTAGTGAAATCATTACCAAAATCGCGAAATTTTGCTCTCGCGAATTTCCCCAACTAGTCCAAAATCGCGAAAATATCTGGACGCGAAAATATTGGCTTATACAGTACTTAATCATCATTGGATACGAAAATATTGACTACATTTTGTATGAAAATTAGATTGACTCATCAAGTAATGCACGAATGAGTACACATTAAAGAGTAAATTGCCACTGACAGACCTAAAAAGGCATCCTACTACTTTTGAAAAGAGATTATTTTATCTTTGACGTGTGCTCACTCATGCCTGACTCTACAGATTTATCTCATTTCCATACCAAATGTAGTCAATATGTGTAACAACACCCCTGCCAAGTTATCAAGCGTAAGACATTTTCGTTAAAAAGTTATGCTATTTTATTCATGATGGAGTTGCTTTTTTGTCAGCTTTTGTTGTTTCAATTTCATCCCCACCCTGGCACAATTCGAAATTTGCATGTTCGCAAACAATGCGTCGTGTTCATCCAAGCGTAAAGACATACCATACAAAAATGGTACCGGAAGATGTGGGAGGAGTTACTCTTTCTGAATATGTAAAATAATTTAGGGTTTATAAATTGGTTTTCTTTTTATTGACATTTTTCTAGGTGTAAAGTTTTTTTTTACTCACTCGGTATAGCTGGGGGTTACCCAATATACTACGGATGCGCCATGTGCGCGTATGTCCGTGCGTTTGTACATTTTCCTTTGTTATGCATACAGGCGCACACAAGGAGCATACGTAGTACAATGGAAGCCCCCCAGCAATGGCTGCCACCTTGACAAATAAATAAATCCAATCTATAACCCCGCAAAGTGTGCTGCTGCGTTCCAACAGACACCATTACCTTTCAGCAAGCTACCATAAATCAATGTACTGGGTCATGTAACACAAAGGTTTGCGATCAATTGGAGTTTCGAAAAGACACTTATAGTTGGTTATTGGTTATGTTTTTTAACAAAAAGCACATGTAACAACGATCTTGGCAAAACTAAAACCACTGTAAAAATAACCATCTATTTAGAATTAGGCCAAAAAAAAAATTGTTGACTTGGTGTAACGGGCCACTGAAAATTAGGGTAGGTACGGCGGATCTTATATTTGCATTCATGAAAGTAGCAATTTATACACATACAATGGCGTAGATACTTGTGTAGGTCCTCAGACCTTCGGGATGATGAGAGGGGTAGACCACAATATTTGCCCGTGAACTGGACGCCATATGCAGCCATCTTGAATTGTCCATGCAGCTCTGCAAGCGGTAAATTTGCGTAATGCCCGCCTGCTGCACTTGGCGTGCGAGCTAGCTGGCCAATACAAGGCAGGGCGAAGCACAGAACGTACAAAAGCAACGAACATCTGGGTTTTTTCCCCACTGCGATATCGATATCGGATAAAATAAAATATAAAAAAGCGTAGGGTCGGCGATATAAATAGGGTCGGGCGGGTTACACCAAGTCAACAATTTTTTTTAGGCCTTATCTTTAATTTAAATGAAGCAATACATAAAAAGGAGTACTCAAATGTAGGAAAATGAATCATGAAAACATGTGACACGTTACATTTTGATATTTTGAGGTTAACATAGATGAATTAAATGAATTCCCTTACCAATACAACAGCACTGTAGGCATCTAAAAGTTCCTTGACCTGTATATCTTTGCCTATGTTGACCCCACCTACAAACGAGCATCGGCCTGCTGTAGCTAGTGTTGTAAACTGGTTGATAACATTCTGGGAAGGCAAAGAAAAAGATGAAAAACTGTGATAAAAATGCCAAAATCACATCTGATTGATACCCTATTAATCAGTGCCATTTCATTTTGTAGCAATGATTTTCTAAATGGTTTGATTTTATTTTCTATTTTTTTTTTTTTTGAAGGTGCATCGCTTATAGTCCAGCTAGACCATGTAACCTTGCTTTTTTGATATATACAATTTTTTGATGGTTCTTTGTCAATTCGAGGGTGCTGATTCCAAATCCGATGGGTGCCAGCGCGAAACCTTGAGCATTTTTCAAATCGCGAAAAATTCAAAATGGCCGCCAAGATGGCCGCCAATAATATGAGTATTTCAATGGTAATTCGAGGTTGTTTTGGTGTTTTTTGTCAATTCGAGGGTGCTGATTTCAATCGCGCAGTGCCAGTCGCAAACCTCGTGGTTTTACGCAAATCGCTAAAATTCAAATGGCTGCCAAAATGCGCCAAACTGGAAATCAGTATTCCAAGGGTATTTCTGAAAATGTTTTGGTGGTTTCTTCATAATTTGAGGGTGCTGATTCAAAATTCGATGAGTACAGCCGTGAAACCCAATAGATTTTACGCAATCGCTAAAATTCAAAATGGCTGCCAAAATGACCGCCAAAACTGGAAAAGTTTTCCAAGGGTTTTGGGGGGTTATTTTGGTGGTTCTTTCAATTCGAGGGTGCTGATTCCAAATGTCATGAGTGCCAGCCGCGAAACAACAGATTTTACGAAATCGCTAAATTCAAAATGGCTGCCAAAATGGCCCCAATTGACAATTATTTTCAAGGTGTTTTGGGGTTTCTTTGCAATTCGAAGGCACCAATTCCATCCGATGGGTACCAGCCAAACCTACAGGATTTATGTAAACGCTAAATTGTCTGCCTAAAATTAAAATGTGTATTATTTCAGAGGTTGTTTTAGTGGTTCTGTCAATTTGAGGGTGCTGATTCTAAATCCAATGAGTGACAACTGTGAAACCCCGCTAAAATCCAAAACGGCGCCAAGTGAAATGAAAAAGCGCATTTTATTGTTATCTAGTTTTTTAATATTTTTTTTTTTTCATCAAAACTGATGAGTCAGAGGAACAAAACCTAAGCATTTTTGCGCAAATCGTCAATATTCTGCTCAGACCACGTTGAAATTTTTTTTATGTGTATATCCGAGATTATTTTATAGCTTTTTGGCAAGTTCATGGCTCTGATTCCAAATTCGATGGGGCTACCTTTCAGGGAAACCTTTATTTTATTACGGAAATGACATGAGCAGGTGAAAAGGCCGACAGTCGTGAAAAAGGCTTATTATCCAAATGAAAGCAATTCCTGAAAATGCCTATTTCATCGGTATTTCTTATGTTATCTAGTATTCTTGTCAATTTAAGGTAGGCCCTAGGGCCTACTCATTACATTACGGCCAGTCCTAGAATAGAACATTTACCATTTCCTGATAGCAAAATGAGTCATATGATTCAGTATGGATTTTTTTTTTCATATTGTATATCGCATGTTTGTATGACATGCAAAGTATTTCATGCCTCACTGAACTATTACAGACATAAATACAGTTTTGTTATAATTTAAAGACTGGGTTTGTGAGTGCCTGACATTAAAAAAAATATTCTTGGATCCCCCCCCCCCCCCCTCGACAGAATAGAGGCTGTAAATGAAATACTGGGTTTCCCTTTTAACCCGTTCATGGTTTATTGAACAATACTTTAGATAAACTAAATGATTGAACACGACTAAAATAAATTAATTGTTCTGACTAGATGCACGATATAGGGGACATCTTATACATGTCAGTGGCGGATCAAAGGGGAGAGGGTGGAGGGTGCGGGCACCCCGTAATATCGGAAGATAATATAAAAGGTATTCCTTTTGTACACGAACCTTTGTTTATTTTGTCACGCTCCCCGTAAGATTTGACTTTATCCTACCCTTATATTGTATGACTTTCTTGAAGCCGAATGCCAAAAAAAAATTAACAACTGAGGGAATGATTTTGATAAAGAAACGAATCATGTTGAGAGCATTTCGTGTGGTGGTGGGGTAGCCTAAGTCAATGCTGTAGCACGATTAGCTTACCTATAACAGTAATAGCCAAAAGAGTCTCACAACTTATTGGCAATGTATGGCATATGACTTGGTTGCATTTCTTCACTTTCTTTCTCTTTTCTTTTTCTTTATTCTGTCCTGTGTATTTTTGTGGTTGGTACTTATCGGATTGGAATCCGCGCCCTCGAATTGGCAAGAAACACCAAACACCTAGAATATACCCATATAAACGCATTGTCAATTGGCGGCCATTTTGGCACCATTTTGAATCTTAGGCGATTTGCGGTTAATTTGTTGGTTTTCGCGGCTGGCATCATTCGAATTTGGAATCAGCACCTCGAATTGATAAGAAACCACAAAACCCAAAATACCCTCTGGAATACTGATTTCCCAGTTTTGGCGGCCATTTTGGAAGCCATTTTGAATTTTTAGTGTTTCGTAAATCTGTTAGGTGTCGCGGCTGATACTCATCGAATTTGGAATCAGCCACCCTCGAATTGATAAAGAACCACCAAAACAATCTCGAAAATACCCTCTGGGAATACTGATTTTCCAGTTTTGGCGGCCATTTTTGGCAGCCATTTTGAATTTTGCGATTTGCGTTAAACCACGGTTTTCGCGACTGGCTCAGCGGATTTGGAATCAGCACACTCGAATTGACAAGAACACCAAACAACTCAGAATTCCATTGGAATTCTCATTTCATATTTGGTGGCGCCATCTTGGCGGCCATTTTTGAATTTTCGCGATTTGTGAAAATGCCAAGGTTTCGTGTCTGGCACCATGCGGATTTGAAGTTCAGCACACCTCGAATTGACAAAGAACCATCAAAAAACATTGTATATATCAAAAAACAAGGTTCAAATATTTTCCTATGGTGCCTAGCCTGGACTATATAGACACATATTTAACAACTCTAAATCTGATAACTTAGCTCCCAAGTTCTGTCTAAAAGGATCATCTATTGTGCAATAACTTCAGCTTCTCTTCTAAAAATTGGCGACACTGCTATTTTTGTTTTATACTTCACGGCTACTTTACACAAAAAATAAAGGGTTTAAAATGAACAAGACATAAACAATATTTTAAAGCATTACCTATTGCCAAATTGTATGGAAAAAACATCTCACCAGATTATACATGTCATTTATTTTTCCTTTTTTTTTACTCTTGGTTTTTTTTTTTTTCATTTCCTAATGTTAAACTGTAAATGGTAATACAGCAAAAAAAAAATTATACAGTCTGTGTCAAAAAGAAATGGTACAGTCAGGGTAAAAATAATTTAGGTGTGAAATCTTTTCAAATAATGTGTGTTTGTGATACCAAATTAAAGCTAAGAGATTTTTCTTGCTGATGCACTTTGTTCTGTATAATTTGCTTTCGTAAAACAAAAGCTATGGTAAATTTTGTGCGAGGCGGAACAAAGCGAAATTCTGCACTTCTGCTGTTCTGGAGCGCTAAATTCATGGCCATTATGCGAAACCTACACAGAGGTATGGGACGTCGTGCCAAAAATGGATTTTTCTTGATTATAGAAAACTGGTCCTATCTTAAAAATCACAGCACCAAATGTGATGAAAAAAAATTGCAGAAGAAGGTCTGATTTTCAAGCCTTATGAAAATACCAAACAATACCAGGTTGTGATTAATCTTCATACTATAAAAAAAATGTTTTCCACTTGTACCATTTTATTTGACACAGACTGTATTTGCTTTTGTTTTTCTTTTTATCTATGTTGTATTGCAAATGTTCCTTTTATTAAATACTCTGTATGATACATATTTCACATGTGCTTTTTAAAGTATAAAAAACAATTGAATTGCAAAAAAAAAAAAAAAGTAATATGCTCAACACCTTAAGCTATTGAATCAAACCACAAAGACATGGCTATTGTCGCCAATG
>CALNVZ010003430.1:18714267-18764692 GCA_940671915.1 Paracentrotus lividus | reverse complement strand
AAACATTGCGAGTGTTTTTTTATTGGTTGCTTTTTTTATTCTAGTGAAATGAAATTTATTGAAAACCTATTCTCTGATAAAAAAAAAAAATAAGTACATACAGTCTGTATCAAATAAAATGGTACAGTTGGGAAACATTTTTTTATTGTATGAAGATTAGTCACAACCTGGTAATGCTTGGTATTTCCGAATATAAGCTTTCTTCTGTAATTTTTTCATCTTAGCTTTAGTGCTAAGGGTGGTATCTCACTTCGCGGAGATGTCTCCGCGACAGAATGGAAAATTTCGTCTCCGCAACGGATAAAAAGTATTAGAGACATCTCCGAGACATCTCTGCAACAATTTATGAAAAAAAAAGTCTGAAGTAGTCCCAAATCTGTCTCTGAGAAGTCTCGGCGATGTCGGAGACGACTCTTACACTTTCTATCTGTCGCGGAGACAAAATTTTCTATTCTGTCGCGGAGACGTCTCCGCAAAGTGAGATACCACCCTAAACAATTTTCAAGAGACTTGTGTCATCAAATATTAGGATTTCCAAGTTAGGATTCAGTGGCACATATTCTGGAGTGAAGATTGAGTTTATAATTATATAGACTGAATTTTCTGCGAAGCTATTGTGCGATCCTTTTGTCTGATGTTGACAGATGCATCAGTCAAAAGGATTGCACAATAGCTTTGCATGAACTTTAACTCTTACAAATTCAGTCTCCTGATCAGAATATGTGCCAATTTTTATGGCCAGGGCTCAAGTTACCCTAGGCAAAAAAAAATTTCATTTTACCTCACATGTGTCGTTTGAAAATTAATGTAGCATTGTATTTCGATCTTCAATGAGGTTCAAAGGCCTCATCAAATATAATGTAGGCCTATATATTCACAAATAAATTTTTTTTAATACATCCTTAATGAGAAGGAAATTCAAAAATACTGTGAACTCACAAAATATTTCCTAGTACATTTTTGCCCATTCTTGACCATTTGTCAAAAGTTATTTCAGTGGTACAGATGTCTTTATTGTCCTGGAGTTGGAAACCAGCTTTTATTCAGGGTTAGGATAAAACTACCCCCCCCCCCCCTAAATATTCAAAGTTTTTTTCTTGTTTACCCTACACAGGAGATGGCAGAAAAGACGGACCAAGTATGTGATGTGGTGGTAGTAGGGGCGGGGCTGTCTGGGCTGACAGCAGCATATCGTATTCAGCAGACTCTACCGGGATGCAAGGTTCTTGTCGTTGAAGCAAAAGGTAGGTAGGGTCGGTTTTGGTGATCATATTCTCAGCAATACTTTGAAATAGAACTTTGAATTATTCTCTGTAAGTCAGACAATTTTTGAACATCATAATCCCCCTCCCATCCCCTAACCTCCCCTCCCTTTCTCAATTGATGACTTGATGTCTGAATAACTATTGAATTATTAATTATAAGTAGGATTGCCATGAAATAGCAAAGAAGATACCAGTGGAAATGAATACAGTAAAAGTGGAAATAGATACAATACAAAGCACTCTAGAGGTACATGATAATATGAAGCACAAAAAAAGAGTTGTGTTAAAAACTAAAGTACCCACCTCCCATTTCTTTTTGTCAGATCGTATTGGCGGGAGAACAATGACTGTAGAGATGCAGGGAGCCCATGGACCAGACTCTTGGGATCTAGGTGGCCAGTGGGTGTCGAGGTAAGAACCCAAGGAAAGATAATAATGGTACCGATATTCACTGGAATTCTGCTAGCAATGAGCCATTCATGTTTACTGCATGCAGGTTTTTCCCCAAGTGCATCACTTTATTGGGTGTTCATACAAATCAAATTGTTGGGGATTGTTTTAATATTATGTTTCAAGCTCTTAGATTGCAGTTTGTTAAACTCGGCAACTATCAGTAAAAGACAATTATTGAATTTAGCTTTAATGATACCATATTCTCCAGCAAAACATTTTATACTGTTTAATGAAATGGAATATAAATAGTTATTAAAGTAATTTATATTTAAATTTATTACAGGAAACAAGATGTGAGAAAGATATCCTCGTTTCAGAAATGAAAATGCTGATTATGTTATTGATTTGGAATAAGTTTTTTAACATTTTTTGCTATAATTTTTTGCAAGCTGTCAGCATCATGTCATGTGGCTTCTCAATGAGCTTGGAATAGAGCATTATCCTCAATTCAACAGAAATGAAATGCTGATTATGTTATTGATTTGGAATAAGTTTTTAACATTTTTTGCTATAATTTTTTTTGCAGCTGTCAGCATTATGTTCATGTGGCTTCTCAATGAGCTTGGAATAGAGCATTATCCTCAATTCACAGAATGAAATGCTGATTATGTTATTGATTGGAATAAGTTTTTAACATTTTTTGCTATAATTTTTTTGCAGCTGTCAGCATCATGTCATGTGGCTTCTCAATGAGCTTGGAATAGAGTATTATCCACAATTCAACAGTGGGAAGAAGCTTTTACAAGCGGGCAAGGAGTTTGCTATAACAGAACATCTTGATAATATCCCCTCTTTACCTTTACTCTCTCTGGTTGACCTGAATAGATTTATTACAAATGTAAGTATATAGGATTTTTTTCTTGAAACGATTTGAAAGGGTGATTGAAAGTACTTTTGTTTATAATTGAATTTTAATTTCAAATTCATATGACTTTTATATTGATAACTGAGAGGGATTAAACTCTTTATTTGCCTCTCAAGTAATAGCTTTGTGCTACGTTGCATTTCAACAAGGTTTAGTTTATCAAGAATTCTTGAGGTTATCTAAAAAAATTCTGGAAGAAAAAAAATGCCCCCAAAACAAGGCAAGGAGAGAATAGGTTACAGCGTGGATAATTAGTCTAGTCAGTGCTTTGCATTGTTAGGAAAAACGCTTTATATCTTTCAGAAAAGTGCTTTACAAATCCCAAATTTTATTGTTATTATTGTCTCCCCTGTCTTGGTATACAGATGGATAGCATCGCTAAATATGTTCCTCGTGATGAGCCATGGAAGGCATCTATAGCTGAGGAATACGATAGCATGAGCATTGAACAACTCGTAGAGAGCTGGACGTACACAACAGGTATGGTTAGCCGTATAGACCTTATGCATATGAAGTCATATTCTCATAGTGCCCTCCCTCAGAGGATATAGGAATGTGTTTACGGAGTTGTCAGAGATGCTCCAGCTGTTTTTCACAAACGCATGCAAGGCAATGGCCTCAGCCCCCAACTATAGAGGGCTACGACGTCAATGCATAAGGTCTATTAGTGATGTATTCATGTTAGTTTAAATTTAAATTATTTGGGCTATTTACCATTTTGTCTCATTCCTATTTGGTCCAATACCCATTTCATTTATATCCACTATGCTGTGTGTATTGGTAGGGATTAATTCTTTTTGTATAAACGCTCTTATTTCGCTTGTAATATTCACATTTGTCCATAGATTGCATGATTAAACTGATTTTTATGCTCATCATATATAGCCCTGTCATTCACCAAGTTATGTAAAAAATATGAAAGGGTTTCTCCAAAGAAAGAGTAGTTTTTACGACTGTTTACAAACAAAAAAGACTTGTATGCACACTCCAACTGTAGCGAATATTACATTTGTCGTTGAGTGCGTGCAGTGGGGCTGTCTCACTGACCACGCGCTATACACTGCATAAAGAAAGCATCAACAGGACTTCTAACTTCTCCTATCCATCGAACCTCAAAAGGTTCAAAGAATTCTTTAATAACATAGCCTAGTTGGTATTTTATTATTAGAAATAGAGTATTTCATGAGTCAAAACAATCTAGATATCCCTGAAAAGTAGTCATAACATTTGGATTGTAAACTAGACCACTGCTACATGCAACAGATCACAGCATTATCAGGACGATATCATTACTTACGGGGGTGACAGGTACCATGAGCTGGAAATGATGGAAAAATCAGGAAGGTTTGTTGTTGTAATATGGTGGAAACCATGCCAGTTTGTTCCCATTATAATGAGCATGGATGAAATATAATTATGTTTCAGTAAGATCTTGTACTGAACAAAGTTTCTGTATTTGAAATCGGTTGCCATCCGAATGATTCGGTACATGTATGTTGTGAAGGATTTTTTCTTTTCTTTTCTTTTTTCAGTCGCCAGAGACACCATAGAGACAGGATGGCAGGTAGTGAGTGGGTTAAGATTACGAGAAGTGAGCGCCCTCTCATACATCTTCTATGTCAGCTCATCCGGGGGAGTTGAAAAGCAGGTGGAAACAACCGCTGGTTCGGCACAAGAGTTGAGAATAAAGGTCAGATATATATTTTGTCTTAGATTTATTATTCTCTCACTTCATTAAAAATAGTCATATTAATTGTCCCAAAATTTTGTTCGTATTAAAGTAGTGGTTCTAGGACAACTACCCCCACCAGAAATCTACTCCGTAATGCTATATCTAAAATTTATTTCTGGGGGAAGTTGTCTTGGGGGTTAATTGTCCAGGGGGTAGTTGTCCTGATGTGGTATATATGCACTGTCTGCATGAAGTTGGGGGAACGTTTGTGTATGATTGGCCTAGTATAAATCTAAATTTAACCGGCCAAAACACCATGACTACTTTTAATTTGTTTAAAATTTATGTAGTCTCCTTCACATATGAAGTATGGTCAGATTACACTACTGTAATTACAACAGATAATAATATTGATTATAATAATCACTCTAAATAGTGAAAAATGAAAAGAAAGAAAAAGGAACATGTATTACACACTGTAAATCACACGAATATGCAATAATGTCCATAAGGAATGTGTAAATATTCATGAATCCAAACATTCCATTACACTTTCACAGGGAGGTTCACAAGGCATGAGTCATCAACTAGCTGAGAGGATTGATATTTCCAATATCATACTCTCCGAGCCTGTCACCGCTATCGACCAGACACATCCTAACAAGGTCAAAGTTCACTTGCAGTCGGGCAAGCATGTCATCTGCAAGCATGTCATCGTTGCTGCTCCCCCTCATTGCGCAGGTAATAATGATCAAGGGCGTAGGTCAAAGTTCAATTGCAGTCACTGGCAGCTAGTAAACTACATTTGTATCAAGGGCATAGGTCAAAGTTCACTTGCAATAGGGCTCGCTGACTTTTTATGCCTCCGCCACCGAAGGTGGTGCCGGAGGCATCATGTTTTCGGGTTGTCCGTCCGTCCGTCCGTCCGTCCGTACGTCCGTCCGCGTCCGTCCGTCCGTCCGTCTGTCCGTCCGTCCGTTTGCTCGTTATCGCGATATCTCAAGAACCACTTGAGGTATACACTTCAAACTTAGGGATAGTATGATCACCATAGTGGAAGATGATCTGATTAGATTTTTGGAGTATGCAGGTCAAAGGTCAAGGGTCACAGAGGTCAAAATTGTGAATTCCATGTATTGAGTCGTTATCGCGATATCTGAGAACACTTGAGATATCAACTTCAAACTTGAAATAGTATGTACACCATAGGAAGATGATCTGATTAGATTTTGGAGTTAGCAGGTCAAAGGTCAAGGGTCAACAGCCTCAAAATTGTTGAAATTCCATGCATTGAGTTAGTTTGCGATTATCTTGAGAACACTGAGATATCAACTTCAAAACTAAACTTGGGGATGGTATGTATCACCATAGGAAGATGATCTGATTAGATTTTTGGAGTTATACAGGTTAAAGGTCAAGGGTCACAGAGGCAGATTGTGAAATTCCATGTATTGAGTTCCGTTATCGCGATATCTTGAGAACCAGTTGAGATATGAGCTTCAAACTTAAGGGTAGTATTTATCATTGCATAAAGATTGATTTGAATAGATTTTTTAGTATGTAGTCAAAGGTCAAGGGTCACACAGGTCAAATGTGATGAAATTCAATGTATTGAGTAGTTATGCCATATAAGACAATTTATTAGATTTCGAAGGGGGAAGGTAAAAACTTTAGGAGGGGCTATGATCTTATAAGTCTGGGTCACAAGGTCAAAGGTCAAGTCAAGATGTCATTATATAAAGGAAAATGAATAAGATGAATGTGCCATATATTTCTGATCTGGCAATGGCGGAGGCATATATTTCGACCGCGCGCGGTCGAGGATTCATCTTGTTATTCTAGTGTTGCGCATCTTTTAAAACTATTTTCGTGAAAAACAGGCATACCGATATGACGCAGCACGATTAAAAAAAAAATATTTGTCAGACTGTAAACGCCTCAAAAACATGTACAGAGTCAATGCAAATGGAGTTTTCTCACCTTATTTATAAAAACATGATTATTTTCACTTTCATTGGCTGAAATTAATGTGTTTCTCAATAATTATGCTGTACTAGTACTTGCCCGTATATGGGAGAATAGAGACACCAATGTTTGAAGAGCTGAAGCTTTTCTGTGTCGGAGTGATTGGTTGTTCTTGTATATCACAATAATGTTGTATAAACTCACAGGCTCTTCTCTCTATCTCTATCATTCTATCTGTCATTTTTAGGATCAATACAGTACTTACCAACCCAACCTACTAGGAGGATACGACTTACAACATCTATGCACCCAGGTCATCTATTCAAGTTTGTTGCAACATATAAAAAGGTAAATCAAGGAGTCTTCCTTTTATTCTTGTTTTTATTTTGAACAATGATTTTGAAATTTCTCCTTCCCCATCTCTTTGTCCAGCCCCAGTCATTGGGGCGAAAGTGGGTTGATGCACCCATAAAATTGATGAGGATGTTGTTGGATTTTTACCTAAGTATGTGTTTACTTAATCATTCACCCTACAAAATAAAAATTTGGTATAAAATATTTAAGCCAATTATTTAATGTTTTTTGTAAATAAAGATTAAGATATGAAAGAACAATATGTTTCAATGCTAAAATTTGTTCTGAATGTCACAATGTTTGCTTAGAACTGTGCAGTTGGTAGGAATCAATTTTAAAATACTTATCTTATTTTCCTTCCCATAGGCATTTTGGCGAGAGGCAGGTTATTCTGGTGAAATTGTGTGTAATGGTAGTTGTGCCACTGTGCCTGGATGCGACAAGGCACCAATACAGTACGTCCTAGATGCTACTACATCGGAGGGTAACCCCGCCTTGGTAGGCTTCATAGGCAATCCTGGCCTTTGGGGACAAGTAAAAGTAAGGGATTCTTTTCATCTATACACATATTATCAATAATAGCTGTAATGGTAGATAATAGATGTGACAAGGCAACCATACAGTACGTCCTGGATGCTACTACATCAGAAGGTACATTGTAATCCCGCCCTGCTAGGCTTCATAGGCAATCCAGGCCTTTGGGGACAAGTAAAAGTAAGTGAGTTACCTGTTGTAATGTGCTTGGAGAAGTAGTAATACTGTCCTACTTTGACCAAAGGAAGCAGTATAAAAAATTATATTCTGTAAAAGAGGAAAATGTAATATTTAAAAAGTCATTAATGCATTGTATTGCCACACCTAACATGCGTTTTTGTTCTTTGTATGATATGTTTATCGTTAACCGAATAGTGGTTGTAGTATTTCCCACTTCCCCACAAATTATTACTTTTGTTAAATGAACGTTTTGTATCTACAATTTCAAAATATTGTTAGTGTTTTAATTATAATTGAAAATATTGATTGTTATCAATGATGTGTAATCTCCTGTTATTGTTACAGTATGAGACTCGAAAAGCGGCCATTTTGAACCATCTTGTGGATTTCTTTGGAACTGCCGCAAAAAATCCTATAGACTTCATGGAAAAGGTAAATAATTTCTATGTTTAATCAACATTCCAAATTTCAATAACGATTGGTATTTTTGGGAAGTGTGTAGCTTAATATTTGATTACGCTACATTGCTTGGAGAGGTGTGCATGCAAATTCACATAGGAATTGTAATATCAGGGGCAAAGTCCAGACCTGCGCCCCTCCCCCCATGCCCACACATTCGGCTGAGAGATGACACATAACCATGCATTTTTAGTTTTTGATAACTTCTTTATTATTTCAAATGAAGACTCAGCTGAAATTGTAACATCAAAAGGCAAGAATGTGCAGTTTAATTGTTCTACTGGGTAGACTTTATGATGCATTAGTGTAAGGTCAGTGAAGCATATTAATTGATGAGACTGAATCCACACACATAAAACTAAATCAAAATTAATATCAAACAATATAGATTTACATCTAAACTAAACATAAATAATAGATAACATCAACAACAAAAAAATCAAACGCATGATTTAATGACAATAACTATGCAATGCAATGGATATTTGATATCAATATTTTATTCCCGTGTATAATTGTTATCACTCGTAGGACTGGGCATTAGAGCCATACAATGGAGGCTGTCCAGTGAGTCTAATGACGCCTGGTGCCATGGCATACTGGGACACAATAAGGATACCCCATGGAAGGTTAGTATTAAACCTCACTTTGAAAGTTTCACTTTAAAAAAATTGTAGGGAAAGATGAAGATATTTGATCATTTCACATCTAGGGCATCAAACTACAGTGTATCACTACCCAGGTGAAGGTAGAATGTAGAAGGCTGCATTTTGGTCCAGACTGGCCACATCAAGTAAGGAAAAACAAGGATTTATTTAACCTTGTGGGTTCAGCATGTCCTAATTAAAGGCTTATTTCTTCTTAAAGACGGTTTTGTTATCCTGGAAGCACATCCTGGAAGACAAGAAATCAGCATGGTGTTTCATGCACTACCACCCCTGTATTCAATTGTTTGAAGAACAATAGCGTTTTTTAAGCAGGTGTACTGGCTCCTTGCTCTTATTTATAGGCTGCAAGGGTGTGTGATTCTTATAATACTAATGAATATTCAGCCAGCTGCAAGAAGCTGCATCCTGGTTGTATTGATTGAATTGAATAGGCTCCTGAAGTGCAGCCTGTCTTCCCCTCAATCAAGATAACAATAGAAACCACTCTCTGGAGCTGGATGCTAGTGATAGTTTTGATACACTGATGCCTCGCCTTGTACTAGATATGTTATCAAATTAGGTAAATCTTTAATGAAATTAAAGAGGTTGTATGACCCATTTTTATTTTGTTTTATATGAATCTATACTTTTTACAGCCCAAAGAGACATTTTTGTTACCTGTGCAATACAAAACCATGATATTATCGAAATTAATTCCAATTTGAACAGGATACACTGGGCGGGCACTGAGACCGCTACCCAATGGATGGGCTACCTGAACGGAGCCGTCCAATCAGGATTGAGAGCTGCCGACGAGGTGACCCTTGAAATCCGACACCCCAACCGTCCACGAGGCAGCCAGAGCTCGGAGACCGGAGATGAAGGTGATGGACCGGGCGGAGATCTATTGGAGTCCTTGGACGGGAGGCGTGACGAGGAGGAGGAGGCTTGTCAAGGGTACGAGGGCTCTTTGATCTGGACGATGGGGAAGTTGGCTTTCGTGGCGGCCCTTGTCGGATTCGCTATGAGGAGGGCGTGGCTCGCCGGTGGTAAAATTAACCTTCCGGGGTTATGAATGAAGTGTGTGTAAAAAAATGTATTCTGTAATACCCCATTCACACAGTGAAACAAATGAACTATTAGCTTTACAGGGTAATGTTATTTGTTGGTTACATGTATCTCTTACTGGACTTGTATGGGGTCTTGTCAGTGCTTTTGAGGGGCTGGCTAAAATTTTTGAAATATCTCGTTTGGATATTACATGTAGGTGCTGATACCTGAGCCACATCATCCTGGTAAAAATAAAAAAATATGCAGGATACTGATATTCGTTGATCGTCTATTATTGGCCTGTTGTGGGTTTTGTCAGTATCACTTGAGGTACAATTCTAAGATTTCATACTGTCTGATTATGAAATTACATATATTTGGTCAAACCTCAATACAAATAGACCAGAGAGACAGTAGACATTACTTTTTCCAACCAAGCTCTTGACAATAGTCAGGCCAGTATTTGAGTTTGTCTAGCTGTATGATTGGGGTATGCATTTTTAGGTGGGTTGTTGGGAATGGAAATTGAAAAAGCCAAAATATATGTGTTTTTTAATTCCTAATTAATGGTGATGTACATATATATGTGTGTTGTATCAAGCTGAAATAATCAAACAGAAATTTATCTGCGCACACATTCAAGCTGTAGCATCGAATACAGTTGTTTACTTGCCAAAATTGCACTGAAAGGCTAGCTCTTACTCTATTTCCATGTAAAGAGTCCGAAAGGTGTAGTGCTAGTTTTGTTTACCTTCACTGAAAATGTTGCTGTATATTCAGTGATGTAACATGTGGAATTGTTTCTTACACAGTCAGTGAAATTATACATAATTTGGGCCAGTAAACACTGTCCAAAAATAGTAAAAATTTCATCACTAAATTGTGTAAAATGAACACAAATATTTGAATTCAAATCTACAATGTCTTTCTGTAAACCATAATTAAGTCATTCTGCAATATTTCATTTGTCAATAGTAGTCAGTTACATGCTCCCAGTAATGTATGAAAAAAAGCACAGAGTTTCCATAATTGCATATGATACTTCATGTTTGTTAAAATGAAGTAAATAATATTTCCCCCCTGACTGCTAAGAAAGCATTTAAATTAATGCAGACTTTTTAAGCGATGAGGGTGACCTGCTTTTAAGTCCTATCGGAGGTATTTGGTAATGAAATGAAAAAGCACTAGTGCATCTACTTGGTTATGAACGCATAACTTCCAGGTTACAAAGCCACTGCCCTACCTATTAAGAATTTGCTCCTCTATGGATAAATATTCAATAAATGACGATTTGGCTTTCTCTTTCATCTTTATAGTTTTGTAAAATGAAGGCTACACTTTTTCTGTGGGTTGATTTTATATATCTTCTGATGATCATCTCCCATCTCTGTAGTGTTGATCTCGCTTCTTCGAACAGTATAATTCATATCCAGAATGGTGATTTTCTAGCCAACCATAGACTTACATGGCTTTAACAATGATTTGGACAGGAGGCCAATGCACCTCAGAGCAGTCTTTGGGGTGTTGGAACAAGCATTGAAGAATGCCTGCTGCAGGAAATTCTGTGGACGGGTTACTTTTGCAAAAATGATCTAGGATCCCATCAACAAAAAAGAATACAAAAGCATTAAAAAGGAGAATATTGAAACAGTTACCTACCGACAGTGGCAGAATTGTTTACAGCCCCTTATTGGAAAGATATATTTTTAAATCTACCTTGTTCCCAATTGCTGCTTTTTTCCGGTGCTCTCAACACTGCTTGAGCACAGCTCTCACCACGATTTTTATAAGGCATGGCTCCCTTCGGCACAGGTGTGGTAATGTCCTCAGATTTTAGAATAAACTTGATCGTCTTTTCGCACAAAACCATCCAATGGATTCATCGCACATTAAAAGGAGTTCAATTGGGGTATGAGGGCTCAAATTTTAATCTCATTTCAGCTTATTTTTTGTTTTGATTTTCAGCTTATTTACAGCTTTTGTTTAGCTCTTCCTCTGTACAAAAGTACATGTATATGGAGCTCCTTCCATTTCAGTTGTTCGGTTCTTTTCAGGTTTTTTCTTTTTGGTGGTCACTCACATCCTTTGTTTTAAAAAAAAGGCTGGTCTTTTCCAATTCTATATCAACCGCTGCATTAGCACATCTGTCCGTCATCGTGTTGCCTCTTCTATTCTGCATATCCTTGTACACATGACTGCACAGAGATATAAAGGTTCATAGCAGTTTCCTTGGGCTGTTGCTGCACCCCCTCAAAAACGTACAGACTCCTTAATTCTGCTTTATCTAGCTCTTTATGTGATATGTTCATTGGCTTAATATAGTCCAAATCCGTCTGGTGTGTAAGATATGTATCACTTAGCGCACTGTTTTCAATGATTGTTGTAATTCTACTGCTCACTCTTGGGGAAATCCTTTCATGTGTTGATTA
This sequence comes from Paracentrotus lividus, assembly GCA_940671915.1. NCBI lineage: Eukaryota > Metazoa > Echinodermata > Echinoidea > Camarodonta > Echinidae > Paracentrotus > Paracentrotus lividus. Next base: position 18,752,819 of record CALNVZ010003430.1, on the reverse strand, counting down.
CCTATAACAATGTTGAAGATTAACATACTCCGTTGACATAATGTACTTTCGTTACATGTGGTTTGCTTCTGAAATCCGAGGTAAGGATGAAAACAGTTTATCTAAACTATCAATGTTTACCTGCTTCCAATCATGGCACGTTTGATACAGGGCATTTTGGAATATTCCTTTCGGGTCCAGCTAAAGCCAATGGGCACGTCGATTTCAGTTAGTCTTCTATCTGCTTCCTTTTTTCGGTTTATATCCAGTGTGATGTTACGGTTAGTGTTAGGGTTAGGGTCTTGCAATCTTTGTAGCTCAAATTCTTTCACCTTTGGGGTCATTTCGTGTCTGGTGAAAATCCTGTGAAATTTTTTCATCACTACTTGAAAGTTATGATGAAAATTTGTTTCTTGTTTTTATATTCTATGGATGGTGCAGACAAGCCTTTGTTGGCCGTTTTACTGTCTTTCCAATTCCATCGCAGGCACTTTTTCTATGACTGTAGCAAAAAAGTTCCATTCTGCAGCTAGATAGATGTCTTGTTGATGGTGACAAAGATTTAAGAAACTTTTACTGTTCTTGTCCTGTCAAGCACAGCCGTCAGTGTAGAAGTGGATTTTCGTCGTGTCTGGAAACTGGGTTTGTAGGTATGGGATGAAAGCCCTCAAGAAAGCCAATTGTCACCTCCACTGTACTACCACCCCAGCATTCAATTGTTTGCTAAACAATAGCTTTTTCTAAAGCTGGTGTGCAGGCTCCTTGCTCCTGGATGTAGGCTGCAGTCTGCAAAGTGTGTGTAATTCTTTAATACAAAAGAATATCTTTTTCATGAAAACTTAATATTTTCATATCTTCTGATGATCATCTCCCATCTCTGTAGTGTTGATCTCGCTTCTTTGAACAGTATAATTCATATCCAGAATGGTTATTTTCTAGCCAACCATAGACTTACATGGCTTTTACAATGATTTGGAGAGGAGGCCAATGCACCTCAGAGCCGTCTTTAGGGTGTTGGACCAAGCATTGGAGAATGCCTGCTGCAGGAAATTCTGCGGACGGGTTACTTCTGCAAAATGATCTAAGATTCCATCGCCAGAACAAAAAAGAATTCATGCATTAAAAAGGAGAATGTTGAAACAGTTACCTACCCACAGTGGCAGACTTGTTTACAGCACCTTATTGGAAAGGTAGATTTTTAAATCTACCTTGTCCCCAATTGCTGCTTTTGTCCGGTGCTCTCAGCACTGCTTGAGCACAGCTCTCACCACGATTTTTATAAGGCATGGCTCCTGTCGGCACAGGTCTGGTAATGTCTTCAGATTTTAGAATAAACTTGATCGTCTTTTCGCACAAAACTGTCCAATGGCTTCATTGCACATTAAAAGGAGTTCAATGGGGGTATGAGAGCTCAAATTTTAATCTCATTTCAGCTTATTTTTTTGTTTTGATTTTCAGCTTATTTACAGCTTTTGTTTAGGTCTTCCTTTGTACAAAAGTACATGTATATGGAGCTCCTTCCACTTCAGTTTTTAGTTCTTTTCAGGTTTTTTTTTCTTTTTTGTGGTCACTCACATCCTTTGTTCAGAATAGCTGGTCTCCTCCAATTCTATATCAACCGCTGCATTAGCACATCTGTCCGTCATCGTGTTGCCACTTCTATTCTGCATATCCTTGTACACATGACTGCACAGAGATATAATGGTTCATAGCAGTTTCCCTGGGCTGTTGCTGCACCTCCTCAAAAACATACAGACTCCTTTTTAATTCTGCTTTATCTAGCTCTTTATGTGATATGTTCATTGGCTTAATATAGTCCAAATCCATCTGGTGTGTAGGATATGTATCACTTAGCTCACTGTTTTCAATGATTGTTGCAATTGTACTGCTCATACTCTTGGGGAAATCCTTTCATGTGTTGATTACCTATAACAGTGTTGAAGATCGACATACTCTGTTGACATAATGTACTTTTGTTGCATGTGGTTTGCTTCTGAAAACCGAGGTAAAGATAAAAACAGTTCATCTAAACTATCAATGTTTACCTGCTTCCAATCATGGCACGTTTGATACAGGGCTTTTTGGAATATTCCTTTCGGGTCCAGCTAAAGCCAATGGGCACGTCGATTTCAGTTAGTCTTCTATCTGCTTCCTTTTTTCGGTTTATATCCAGTGTGATGTTACGGTTAGTGTTAGGGTTAGGGTCTTGCAATCTTTGTAGCTCAAATTCTTTCACCTTTGGGGTCATTTCATGTCCGGTGAAAATCCCGTGAAATTTTTTCATCTCTACCGTGGGCACGTCGATTTCAGTTAGTCTTCTATCTGCTTCCTTTTTTCGGTTTATATCCAGTGTGATGTTACGGTTAGTGTTAGGGTTAGGGTCTTGCAATCTTTGTAGCTCAAATTCTTTCACCTTTGGGGTCATTTCGTGTCCGGTGAAAATCCCGTGAAATTTTTTCATCACTACCTGAAAGATATGAAAATATGTTTCTTGCTTTTATATTGTATGGACACTGCAGACTAGCCTTTGTTGGCCATTTTACTGTCCTTTCAATTCCATCGCAGGTACTTTTGCTGTGACTGTTGCGAAAAAGTTCCATTATGCATCTAGATTGAAGTCTTGTTGATGGTGACACAGATTTAGGAAACTATTTCTGTTCTTGTACTGTCCAGCACAGCACAGCCATCAGTAAAGTAGTGGATTTTCTTCACATCTGGAAGCTAGGTGTTGAGGTATGGGATGACAGCCCTCAAGAAAGCCAATTGTCACTTCCACTGCCTGCAATATGCTGTCTGCTTCCTTTCTGTTTGTTTCCGTCCAGTACGATGTCATGCAGATTTTTTGTTAGTTATTCTTCATACGATCTAACCTTCGTTGTCATCTCATGGCCTGTAAAAATACTGTGGAATTTTTTCATTACAACCTGAAAGTTATGATGAAAATATTACCTGATACAAATGGTTGATCATCGCTCGATATCCCCGAAGGAAGTTCCTCATTGATCGATCGCGATGCAATCAGCTTATGTTTCCGTTGGTAATGAAAAACTCTTCATAGATAAGTATGCATGCATCATAAACATAATATCAGGGTTTATAGAAAATTTTAGAATAATATTAGTATATACATACCTCGGCTATAAAATGGACGAACACTTGAGCTGAATGGTCGTTTAGATACGTCGTTCCGACTTTCAGGCCTGTGGCTCGATTCGATGAGCACATCCAAGGAAAGTCGGTGAAAGGTCTACAGTGTCTCGCGATTGCGTGGGCGTTTCTAAAGAGATGCTGAAGTCGTTGAACTACCATTTGGTTAAGATGATGAATCATCTTTTCGGCCTTCGATGTACTGGGTTCCGCCCTTCTAGCGCTCATAATGCTGACCCCTTTGAAGTGGTTTTCACTTTCCCCATGTTTTTTCACACTGGTCAACCTGAAGCTCTTCGAACCGTGGAAGAATGTATTGGATTTTTTGCCTGGACCACCCACGACGCCTGTCTCCTGACAAATATGACAGAAGATATTCTGGTGCTAATGCGCTGCTCCTCCACCCAGTAATTCCCAAGGTTCTTTTCCGTCCTCTTTCTTTTTGGAGGGTTCTTTCTGCCTTGATATCCGTGGCAGATCACTATAGTTGTGAACGATCTTTCTTCAGCGGAGGATGGCCTACCTTTGGATCCTCACAAGGAAGAATCCAAAGGCAGAAATCTTTGAATCCCAAGGTACAGTGCTCTGCGTAGGTCTGTTTTTTTGGGGGGGGACAGGTTGTCTCTTCCATAAATGTAGAGTTCCTATACTGAAGAACCTGGGAGGCCCCAAGTGCTTCTCTTGCACAGCGCTTATATATGACCCGGATCTCGCCATCAGGAGGATGTGCCTCTGTGTGTCTGTTTTCTTAATCCATGAATTTGTGGTTCCCCTGCAATCAAGCTATCTATTTCTTCCAGGATGGGATTCTCTGGCCATTCTGGACCATCCGAAAGTGAGTCTGATTGAGAGCTTTGCAACTTTCTAATGCGACCAAATTTTAATGACACCTCCTCCTCGTCCGCGTCCCAGTTGCACATAAGTGGAATATAGTTGGGATTTGACCTCATCATTCTGATGTCCACCTCGGCACCACCTAGATCAAGCTCCAGGGATGCAGTTGGATCAGGTGACTTTCTAGAGCATCTGAACATCTTGAGGACATTGCGAAAGGTGCCACATCTGCTCTTCTTGATTGCTATATTCTTGATTGTTGATGACATAAACAATGGCGCTCTTAATTTCACGCTCATGCGTATGTGTAATGCGGGTAGCCAGGTGAAACTTTACTCTTGTAAACCACACCCGTCATTCGGTCAGGCTTGATGTTATTCCTATCTAAATTGTTCTGCTTAGCTCTTTGACATATGTTCCTTATTGCAGGTAATAAGCCCCCAATATGTAATCTGTGATTGACTTTGCATCTAATATGGTTCTTGCTGGTGGCGGAGCTTATCTACTGTATTAAATGTAAGCATTAGTTGTCTCATCTCTGAGAAAAAGCTAGATCCCTCAATGAGCTTCTTCTTGAGTATTTCCACCTTGAAAATTCATGATTCAAGAAATTAATTGTCCAATAATTCATGCTAGACTATATTGTCTAATTCTGCCTTTGAGAGCATGCTTTATCTTGTACACGTGCCTCTTATGCCTGTTTTTGAACCTTATGAATTCAATATGAAATCACGTCTCTGGAAACTTGAATATGAAGCTCAAAGGTTGACAAATTCTTTTGCTTGTTGATTTACTCTAACTCTTGATTAGCATGCCACTCCACAAACACCCTGCGTACTCTGGCATCCACTCCTTCAATTCTCCCATTGCTCTATCCCCGCCAAACACCAGTGTACAAGAACATGGTGTATAATGTCTTGTAAGGGTGTCCCTGAAAAAAGAAATTAACCCAAATTTGTGCCTCCATGTAGAGATTATTCGGTCCTTGCTTTTATGAAAAATTAAAATTTAATAATTAATTGGTTTTACCAACATAATATGAAAGTGCATTTCGAGAGAGGGGGGTTTGAAATGGCGACGATGTTCAATCCTCTTAAAATAATGTAACAACTCCTCTTAGCTACTTCTATCTGCCAATATCCAGCTTTTAAATGTAGAGAACTAAACCAGCATTCCCCTTTTATTATCTGGAGGATTTCATCTATGCCGGGTAAGCGTAGGAATCTCGTACTGTTTGTTGGTTTAACTTCCGAAAATCTATGCAAAATCTTAAACTACTGGTCATCTTTCTTTCGTACTAGGACAAAATGGGGCTGGCATAAGGGGAGAAGAACTCTCTTATTACCCTCGAATCTATCATTTCGCGCAAATGTTTTTAAACTTCCTCATATTGGGATCGAGGGATTCTTTTATAGCGCTCCGTAACAGGCAACTCAAAACTCACCAGAATCTTATGTTCTCTTGTATTACTATGCCCGTTCTCCGCCTTCAATGTGCTAAAAGCATGGGCATACTCTTCTCCCTGTGTCTTCTTAACTTGGTCTTTCGTATGTTGTGGGGCAGTCGTGCAAGAGAAATAAAGTTGGTTTGCAACATTATCATTACTATTAACATTTATTGGGTTTTTTTAGCTGTGTTTACAATATGGGGTTGTGTTTGTACAGGGCCTACCTCTTGGCACATTATGCTGTATACCTCTCCCATCTTGGCACGACAAGGCACCCATAGTGGAATACATGTGCTATTCGGTTTCAGCTTTGCCCTTAAATGCACGCCTGGCATTGTAGCAGGCACTAATTATTGTCCTCACAATGTCTTTAGTCTTTATTGGTTCCATGCTCTTCTTCTCTATGGCAAGTGTGTAGATGAAACCTGAACAAAGAATACAGATTTGATAAACTACTTGTATGAACGAGTTCAATTCTACAGACTAGATGTTTAAGAAAACACATACAGTAGTTTATTCTGTGATCTTCCTTTTTTTTTAGTATATTGTCCACGAGACAGACGCAGTCCCTTTTATGTATGCGTGCCCGACCCACAGTTACTTCCCCCACTAGTCTATTCAATATCCCAGGGGCGGGGCGCTTAATCTCTCTAGGACTGCGGCCTAATGTCCTCCCCAAAGGGGCGGCATTCCTTGTGGGTGTGGTCCCTGGGACCTCGGGGGAAGGACACGCTCCTTTGCGAAATGGCTGACACCCCACATCAAAAACGGGCCTTTAGCAGACCTGCCAACAAAAAATCGTATTCCGTACTTTTTCTATCCTCTTTCGCTTCTTAAGGGGGTACTAAGATCTATAGATGTCTATGAATGCACACCACCATCATGCCATACTACATCGCACCTGTCTTCATAGAAAACATTTAATTGTTCAATGAATTGTCTATGTCCCTCATTTACCAGAACGAATGCCTTTGGTGCAGGGATGACACACTTGTCAAAATGTTTGGCATATTTACCTTGTTTTCTATTGAAAATAATTGAATAATAAAAGGTTTTCAGGTCGACAGGTGGATGGGGATTGACATTTTTATGATCTGAATAATTATTGACATTTAATGAGTTTGGTACCCCTTATCCAAATGAAAAAGACAAAAATACGATTTTAGGTTGGCAGTACTGCTTTAGTGGATGCATTCTGGCTTAACCATGCAGGTTGGTAAGTACACGTTTTAAGTTTCTTCTAGTTTTCCTATTTTCTCATTAGTTTTGTGTAGTTTTTTCTGTAACTCACTTGTCAGGTTGGTGAACGTGGCCAAGTTCTTAGCTTCTGACATGTGTGTAGGGGCAGAATGGCATTGAGCCCAGGAACGTATCTGGTTTTGGTGAAACGCCCTGAACTCAGCCGCCTCCTGTTCCATGGCCCTCGCCACGTGCACCAACTCATCAAAGTTAGCTACCGACTCATAATGGTGTCTAATTGATTTTTTAACTTTTTCATCCCCCTTTCCCTTCCAGAAAACTGTATTTAAGGTTTCATCTTTTGGCCTGGCAGTAATCCCTACCCTCTTTACAGCACGGTCAAAAGCCTCGTGCTGTACATTGTATACTGCAATGGGTTCGTCTGCCATCTGGCACGTTGAATATAGCTGCTGTAATAGGACTGACCCGCTTTCAACTGTCCCATAAAATCCCTCCAATTTTTCGATTATTTCACTTGCAGTTGTATCCGGGCCTAAACTAATAACTACCTGGGCCGCCTCCCCTTTTTGTGAGCGGCAAACCAATCTGTTTAGGGTATCGATCTGGCAAGACTCGTCCTGTTGCAAACACTGTACTTCAAATTTCCAGGTTTTACAAGATGTCTCCCCTCCCTTTGGTCTTGCCTCCCCGTTAAACAGAGGGATCCTCGTTTGATTTTGTAGGATAAATTAAACGCTGCTGTGTTTTTGATGGGAGTGGGTTGGGTGGAAGTGGATTGTTGGTAGGGGTGGAGGGTTAAATATCAGGGGCAGCTTTCCCCTGGGTGTTGAAGACGATACAAGCAATATTCGTTTCATAAGGCACATTACATTTTTGTACACCGAAAAGTTGAGAAATTAAAACAAATCAACATGAACCGAGCTTTCCTAGTATTAACTGATATTCTTGTGCGAGTCAAGATTGCTGAGACAGCAAAAGTTCCTCTAACTTTTTTTGTCCGAAAGGAAAGTTGACCGCAACTCTGGCTCGAAGTCAAGTTTCATAAGGCACATTACATTTTTGTACACCGAAAAGTTGAGAAATTAAAACAAATCAACATGAACCGAGCTTTCCTAGTATTAACTGATATTCTTGTGCGAGTCAAGATTGCTGAGACAGCAAAAGTTCCTCTAACTTTTTTTGTCCGAAAGGAAAGTTGACCGCAACTCGGGCTCGTAGAGCCACGCCCCTTTTTCCACCCAACATTCAGCAAACGCAAAACTCTGACAAGATTACCAGTATACACTCAAAAGATACACCATAATTTGGAATGACCAACAAGTGGCCGAATAAACAAACTAATATCTGCAACATGAGAACGATTCAGAGAAGAATGGTAATCTATTCCCTAATTATATACGAATCACCTGCAAAACTAACTCTAACCTAAACAATCTCAGTAACCTAAACGAATTAACGATACACAGCAAAATGACTAAAAAAAAACAATTTTCACTAACGATCAACTTATAAGAACTTAATATAGCGATTCATATTATCTACACAAAGTATTTGACACATTATCCAGAAAAGAGAAGGAGCAAGGGAAAGTATAGAGAGTGATATAGACATAAATCATCGTAGATACACATTTACACAAGCGAAACCTGTTGGTCAACACAACAAATTATCTGATATGAAGTCAATCTATGAAATAACCAATTATACTGGTTGATATGACAAATTACCACAATTAATGCAAGTCTTGAGGAGCAATAATAAAGTATCATGAACATCGAGAGACATGTTTAAATAAAGACACCTTAACCTCCTAATTTACACCATTTATGCCGAATACACAAATGCGAGGAAGGGGAGAATGGAAAGTGAGAGGAAGAGAGAGAGAGAGGGAAGAAAATCTGAAGTTAGAGGAGCGTACGATAGAACTTAAAAGGTATCAGAGGAAGGAAAGGGAAAATCAAGTATAGAGACAGTAACCTTGAAAATGTTCCATTTGAATAATTTGAATCAAATATCCATATCCCCATGTTTATCCGAAAAAGATTTAATGAATAATGTCATTATAAAATGTAACAGTATCATGATAGAGTTCAGATGTCCCACAAATGTCCATTTTCTGTACACAAGTTAGCGTTCGGAGTAACAACCCCACATCATTGTTCACTGCACTGTTCGTGTCCAAAATTATACTCCTCTAGTAATCTGGTAATTGTAATCTGCCTAGCTTGTTGGAGGAGGACAGGGGTTTGATGACAGGAGATCCTGGAGGATGTTCGTCGCTCCCTGCAACCGCTCCCATCGGCCCTGGACGAGAGAGGATATGTGGTTGACTCCCTTCACAATGTCCTTTTGGAGGTGTTCTGTAAATGTGCGGGCCGTGCCACTGCTTTGGTCCAATTTTGTATAGAGAATGTCCACCGAGCTTTGCAGAGCCCTCACCTCACCACACAAAGCAGACAGGTCAGAAGTATATTTACGATCTAAACTAGTAATAGCGTCCAATATTCGGTCGACTTCGCTCTTGCCTTCTCCCATCTCAGCCGCCGGCCTCTTATTACGTACCAAAGGGATAACAGCGGGGCACTCCCTGGGTAAGGTTGTGTGAGTAAACACAAATCCCCTGGCTGAATGCCGAGAGTCGTCCGAGGCTGCTGTGCCATCGCCCGCTGTTGAGATTGGCGAATAGGTCCGTTCGTCCTCTATAGGGGTCGGAGGGTCAAAAACAGACTCCCTCTCCCCTCCAATTTGGGAACCGAGCTGCAGGCATGGCAAGTAAGAAAGCAAAGCTGAAGAATTGTATGCCATTTTTTGGTTTTTGTTTTTATGAAGTCCGGAGTGGGTCTTATGGACGTGTACTTGCAGTGGACGTGACAGCGAAAATGAACAGAGAGCAGACATGTAATATAGGCAAGGCAGCTATGGCGAAGGTCGCCTCGAAGATTTATGGTGATGACGATCACAGGTCAAGTCTGTCTGGCCAACTCGCCCTTCGACCACTTCTCCTGAGCTCCAAGTAGTCCTTGGGGTTAGTCTGTGTCCCAGCCTGGCGTTGGTTTCTAGTGGCGAAAGTACTCCGAACATTATGTGACAGTTCACTGGCCCAGGCTTGGACGTCGGCAGAATTGAAAGTCTTCAGCCGGTCGTGGTGCAGGACTGACGATTTCCCTCTCGGACTACTGCGAATTTCAAATATTAGGTCACTTAGTTTATTTGTGATGATACAGGGTCCTATCCATTTCGCACATTTGAGTTTGGGAGAAAGGCCCTTCTGCTTTGTTGTGTCTAGACGATAGACTATGTCATCAACATTATAGTTATTCACAGAAATCCTCAAGTCATAATTCCGTTTTTGACGGGATGTACTCGCCCCAAAGTTTTCTCGAGCGAGCCTACATGATTGGTTCATTGTGTTCAATCGGCTGGCATAACTTCTGATATCATTGGGCTCCTCATCCACGGAGTCAATGTCGAGTGCAAATTCCAACGGCGTCCGCACGTCAGTTGACCCTGTGACCTAGGGGGTAGGACACACTCCCTTGAAAAATGGCCGTATACCCCACATTGAAAACGGGGGCCCTTAGTGGATGCATTCCGGCTTAACCTTGCAGGTTGGTAAGTACACATATTTGTTTCTTCTAATTTCCCTATTTTCTCTTTAATTTTGTGTAGTTCTTTCTGTAACTCACGTGTCAGGTTGGTGAACGCGGCCAAGTTCTTAGCCTCTGCCATGTCTGTAGGGGTGGAATGGCATTGAGCCCTAGGACGTTTCTGGTTTTCGTGAAACGTCCTGAACTCAGCCGCCTCCTGTTCCATGGCCCTCGCCATGTGCACCAACTCATCAAAGCTAGCTACGGACACGTAACAGTGTCTAATCGATTGTTTAATCGTTTCATCCCCAGTATCTTTCATCTTTTGCTCCGGCAGTAGTCCCTCCCCTCTTTTCAGCACGGTCAATGATGAGCTGCAGCCTAGTACTGTATGCTGCTATGGGTTTGTCTGCTATCTGGCGCGTTGAATATAGCTGCTGTAATAGGACTGCCCCGCTTTCAACTGTCCCAAAAAATCCCTCCAATTTTTCGATAATTTCAGTGGCAGTTGCATTCGGGCCTAAACTAATAACTACTTGGGCTGCCTCCACTTTTAATGAACGACGAACTGATCATTCAAAGTGTCTATCATGCATGACTCATGTTCTTGTAAACCCTGGACTTCAAACTTTAGTTTCAAGGTTGTTCCCCCACCCTTTGTTCTAACATCTCCGCTAAAGGGGAATATGTGTCAGGTTTTGTAGAATGAATTGGGCTTTGTTGTCAAATGGGGCTTCCATTCCCAGGAAGACACAGGAGCGGGGGGCTGGCTTTACTTCTATTTGATGTCCCAACAATTAAGTATTATTTAGCTGGAGGGCCTCTCTCACTTCCTCCGGGCTTGCAAAACTACAGCAGGCATTCCCTGTATATTCCCCAGTAACCGAATCTGCATCCAAGGTTCCAAGCTTTGCACCACTTGCTTCCTGTACATCTTGCAGAGTTACTGGTTCTGCTCCCAAGCCTGTCATTGGTTCAACAGATTGGAGTGATTCCAACCATCTTGATGGGATGTTCATATCATCTTGAAGACATTTTCATGGATTTTTTTTTTTAAAGTTCACTGATCTGTCTGTTTTTCTTTCTTTTTCAACTTTTGGTTCGAGACACGATTCGGCACCTTTAACTTTGATCATAGTTCACTTTGTTTTGCAATAAGTTCGTCCATAGAAGAGGGCAAAAAAAAAAAAAAAAAAAAAAATCTTTATTTTCTCCTTCTAAGGGGTTAGCATATCTGTACTGCTTCGTATTGCTAGATGTTGAGGGCACCAACCCCAGGTGTCCATGCAAGCCTGGATGCACCCCTCGCGTGCATAATGGAACAGACGTGGTGTATTAATTATCTCCTGAAAATTATCCAACTTTCTATTTCAAGAATAAATTTGATTTATGGTAGCGAAGAATGATCATGGCGATTATTGTTTACATTTGGGTTCAAGGTGTCAAAGTCGATTTTGTTTCATCACTATTTGTTTCAAAGCAGATTTTTCAAAGAGCATTGAACTAAAATACCATTTGGTCACCATGTCATTTAGTTTTTCCAACCCCAGCTGGCAAAAATATGTCAGATAGCCATACATCTTCCTGACATGAGGTAAGTGATAAGCAAGTACATGCATATAGGGTGTAACAACCTTGGCTAAATACACAGTCTTGAATGAATTGACCCAATTCTTATCTATCTCCTCTGAATTCAAGTTAATGTTCATTTGGCCAGCCAATTGTCTAAATGTTGCCCACAGTTGTTAAATATCTACAATTTTATCGTGATTTGGAATCAACATGTCAAGATTAGTTGAAGCCAATGAGTCGTGTTCAGGGCCAGTAAATGATCGGGTTTCAATTTTGTTTTCATGAACAATGAATTTCCAGTCTGTGATAACACGCAAGTGCGGTCCTACTTTATTCGGTTAACAGTCTGTCCGATCCTGCCAACTACATGCCAAAATGTAACCCTCGTCCATCTGGACTTCAACTCTCGATGAGCATTGATGTAGGTCCTATCTCGGACAGGACTCTTATTCTGACTCATGAAATTTCTGAAATCGCATAAGGTTGTTACATATCTCTAAGACATATTAAGGAATATGTCAGTGGATAAAGGAGCTGGATCCATAATTCTAAGGAAGAGATGGAGAGGGTCTGGAATGACTGTAGCTATTGAAACTGAAGAAAAGTTGGGGGACTATTACAGTTGAATTTTGATTTATTTGACTTTAGGTTCTGTAATGCAGGTCAAGTTTCTAGTACCAATTTTTCTGCTTTCCAAAGTTCCTTTTGACAGTCTTGACATGCCTTTTCCCCTGGTCTCTGTTCACTTCTTCGTATGGTACGTAGAATGTTATTTCTTCAATGGTGCAAGCACCTTTGGTGTGGTCTCGTAGTCGCACCTTTTGCAGCACAGCATAAATTCAGTATCATGCGCCCTCGCCATATGGCTTTCTACGTCCAGAGCCTTGTCTTCTTCTTTTTTACAGATTTGGCAGGTGAACATTTCTTTAAGACATATTAAGGAATATGTCAGTGGATAAAGGAGCTGGATCCATAATTTGTAAGGAAGAGATGGAGAGTGTCTAGAATGACCAAAGCTAATGGAACTGAAGTAAAGATGTGAGACTTTTACAGTTGAATTTTGATTGAGTGGAATTAGGTTCTGTAATGCAGGTCAAGTTTCTGGTACCAATTTTTCCGCTTTCCAAAGTTTTCACAGAGTTCAACAGTCCTGTTCCTTTGACAGTCTTGATGTGCCTTTCCTCCTCCGTCTCTGTTTGCTTCTTCATATGGTACATAGAATGAATTTCTTCAATGGTGTAAGCACCTTTGGTCGGATCTGTCATCAACCATTCTTTGGTTACCGGTATCGTTCATGTTTCAGCATTTACACCATAAGCATGAAAATGTTGAGGCAAAGCCACCTATTCCTGTGACTTAGTTGAGATATTTTAAATCGCCCCATATAAATTTCTCAACACAAATCACTCTACCGTTGACTTCCACTTCTACATGTGTGAGGTTATTTAATTCTGATATTAATTCAGACAGGCTTCTTGGATAAAGTCCCCTGTCTCAGGACACTGCGCAATAGCTAAAAGGTAAGTGCCTTGCTCTGATGCACAGTATATCTTGTCTAAAATAATTGTGTAACTAATATTGACCTCTGTTCTCTTTCAAAGAGTTTCCTTATATGCCCCTTGCATCACATATGGGTCTAATCATTTTGATTTCGTGATACATCGGCCATCTCCTCATATTGTAATGTCATATCTTCCTTCACTGTCTTTATCACACCACATATGCTTAATTTCAAAATCATTCCATGTTCTCCCCTGCCATGTCTACTTCTCCTGTCATGTCTGTGTCCTCCTCTGTTGCAATGGCAGCCTGGTCTATGTCTTCTGGCTCAGTAGTGGAAGAGTTTGTTAAAATTTTGTAAATACATGGCAGATCACTGCTCCAACTCCTTGGATCGATCATAATGCACCAGCAGTCGATCCTTGCTGCTGTCTTTTTAACTATCCAAATAAAAATAATTTCTTTCCACCAACCTTTACTACCGACTTACAAACTGTGTGTTAAACTTGCAATGATTTTGAAATTAGATATACAGTACAACTTCTATATATGCAACAAATACTTGGATGTGACAGGTGCTCTACTATATGTGGGCTGCCAGTTGGTTGACCTGGACCTCAGGATGTTGCTTGGTCAGATCTTCCACAATGTATACATTCTTCATTTTGTTGTTCAAATCACGCAACTTCCTCTTAGCTTTCATCATCTCCACCTTCTTCTCCCTTCTCACCATCTTGACGATAATGGGGCGTGGCTTGTTGGTAGATGCTCTCGCCGGGACGTGATGGCTGACTGAGATGTCTTCCCTCATCATGGTCACACCAATCGTCTTCGCCAGGTTCATTACCGATTGGGTAGTGTCTTCTTCTCCGGCTTCTTTCATCCCAAACACCTTGAAGCTATCCCTCCTAGAATACTGCTCGAGATGGTCCACCTCAAATCAGTTGACCTGGACCTCTGGATGTAGACATAGCATGGGTTGGCTTGAGAATGGTGCAGGAGTGAGCTTTAGTTGTTCCATGGCTACACTCATTGCCACAGAAACAGCCTCTGTGACGGACTTTACAATGATTGGGTGTATAGATGCTATCACCTTGAATATTATTTCTGCGATGATAGCGATTCATCCATATTTAGTTTCTTTGGATGGCTGACTCCTAGAATACTGCTCGAGACGGTCCACTTAAAATCAGTTGACCTGGATTCGGGATGTTTCATAGATTGGCTTGGGAATGGTGCAGAATTTTCACTTGGTTTTGGGTCCTCCATGGCCACTTTCATTGCTGCAGAAACTGCCTCTGTAACAGACTTCAAAATAATTGGTTGTATTAGAGAGTGATATGATGTGCATAGGGAAAAGTATACATGAAAATTTGGATAAACCTATAAGTAAACAAGAGGTATTTATAGAGATGGCAATGTTTTCTTACCAATAGGGTCTGCTTAGTAGATTAATCATTCTTAATCCAAAATAATTTTGATGAAAAGGTCACAACTTAACGTATAACAATTTATCAAGAACATAAAATATGTAATGGTAAAGAGCGAATTTGCAAACTAAACAAACCTTCAAGTTTCTTGTCTTTTGGTGGTAGCCAGAATTTTCGATGTTGTTCCTTGTTGTTTTGATCAGGTGAGGAACATCACTGAAGAGATGAATTATCTTGCCATTGAATAGGTTGGTGAAGCAATGATCATGAGGACTTGAACTTGTTAGTAACTTGTAGGCACCACGGTTGGCTGAAACTCCATCACTGACCAGACATCTAACCACAAATCCACAGAGTCCTAGGAACTCAAGTGCTTCCATCGTGATTGCATTTAACTGGTCGCTGGTCACTCCATGTGTTGAGAAATACATGTATGCAATTGGCTTCCTAAAAGATAATCATATAGCCTGTACCATGTATGCAATTGGCTTCCTAAAAGATAATCATATAGCCTGTACCATAGGCACCAGAACGTGAGAAGCCATTTGCTTTGCTTTCTAGCAAACTCCTCTAACTCCTGATTCATGGTGCCTAGGCTTGTAAATCCCGAGATATTACCCATGTAGTGGGAATACTGTAGGCCCCAATAATCCTTCATCTCATCAAAAGACAGAGACACATTTCTGTGCGCATCCACGAGACTCTCAAGATTGATGTCCTCACACACTCTTTGAACAAACTCTTTGTTTAATCCTGGGTTATGGGTGGTTAAATGCGTATAGCAACGTAATGTCCGTTGGGTAGGAAGAGTTAAAAATCCAGTGGTTCGAAGGAGGTCATAAGCTTTGGTAGACTTAGCAGACATTGCGATGCACAAGCAAATTATGGCTGAATGCCATTTCATTCCCTTCGGATTGCATTTAAGGCTTTTCTTTTGTTTTGTTAGGAGACAATTTAGCCCCCACCGTATTGACGGTTAACTCTACAGGAGAAGGTTAAACACTTCCTCTTGTCACATACACGTAAACAGAACATAAACATTAATAGATTCCCTGACCCCAAAAACATATGTTTTGGAGTTAAACCAGTTAGAAAGACCCAAAATTGGCAAAGTTATGGCTAAAGATGTGATTTTTCATGGAAATGGCAGCCATCTTGGACTTTTGCCCTCCGCAATTTTTTGTCCGACGCAAAACCCAACATTTTCTCATTTTATGTTGAGATATGTTACGGTATATGGTAGTAGGAAAAAAATGTCCTCAAAGCAAAAAAATGTCCTCAAAGCAAAACTAAAAATTCCTAATGTAAGCTTACAGAGACCACAAGCTAATCTCATACAGAGGGCAAAGGAAATTTTGCAGGGCTAATGCTCCCTTTAGACTGAGTGCCTTAGAGTTCTCATTGCCAGGGGGGGTGTTTCACAAAGAGTTAAGTACACTTAAAAATCTCACTTAAGTCATTATTTCTGTGCATTATATTACACATCACCTTATTGGTCAGACCATGCTCAGGGGATGCGCGCCATTGTGAAATCTATCAATAAAATTGCACGTTGTAAAACAAGATGCCCGTAGAAGTTAAGTGCGACTTTAAGTCTACTTAACTGTTTGTGAAACACCCCCCAGGTCCCTTGAATAGGACTTAAAGCCATAACTCTTATGGTGGATTATCTGCAACAAGCTCTTGCTTTCTTAACAGTCGGGGAAAAATAAGATCAAAGCTCCTAGAATAAACTGACAAAAACAGTACAAAATTTTGTATCCACTATATTCAGTATATAGAATTTTTCATTTCGTGTACTATCCATTAATGTAATTGTTTCATTTCATTTCATGAATTGTGAATTGAATTGAATTTATTAGACTTCACCAGTAAAATGTACATGGTATTTTGTCAACATTTTGAACATAATCATGTAATTCATCTTCAAGTAGTGGAATATATTTTGTTGTAAAGAATAGAATATGCGATTATTGGATTTTCCAGACAGAATGCATGTTCCTTCTAAAATTTCTGACTGAGATCTACTGCATTTCTAGAGCTCAGTCAATAGAAATCAGCTTTGATCTCAGTCTGGACTGAAATACAATTGTACCCTAGATTCTAGATTTGAATATAATACATATGAATAATGTCAACAATGTCTGCAATATAGCTTGAAAATATGAAGAACCTAAAAATAAAAAAATATATAAAAAAAAACTCTGAGTTTTGGAAAGTTAATTAAGATATTTGTCAGTAGCAGTACAAATAATTTTGCTACATATTAGTACACATCTACAAATGTACACTTGTAAGCATACAGTTAGGAATTATTTTGTTTGTATATTTTGCTTTTGTACTTTTGTATAATCGAAAATTGCCTTTTAAATGCAAATGTGCATGTGAAGAAGTACATGTAGCTTATCTTTATACCCGATATGTTATTGAAATGTTTGGTTTAGTGGTTCAATTGTGTTACGGTTTGTTTTATTTTTTTTTTTTTTTTTAAAGGTGGTATGAAAACTGAGCTTTTTCATACACTAATGTGTTGTTGTAATTGATTTGAACATGTCACAAGCTTCCATCCTTATGTGCTTTAACTTGCTATTGATCAGAAACCTGATCTTAATTTAATATATATCTCAACTCTTTGTCCATTGTTACATGTACATGTAGATAACCTTAGATTTTGTGCAATGTATCTACATGATTGTACTTCTTGGCCAATAAAATGTGTGTGCATTGAAAGGCACTCGGCAAAACTTATTTGGGTAGGTTTGATATGTATGCATTAATTGTGAACAGCATTAATCATGTTGATGATAAAATTAAGCCAAAATGATCAACTCTCTTTTTTATATCTTGTAAAGATCTTGATATATGTGTATTCTGTATGAAGCTTTTTTTTTCTTTCAAAATGTTTAAAACATACATGTACTTTCATGTTAGTTATGCAATGGCCAATGCAAATAAGTTCATGACATAATTTATAGTTTATAGCAGTGTACTGTAAAGATTTCTTGTTTATTTTTTCCATTTCTTTCAATAAGTATATTCAGTGTCATGATATGGTATGGAAAATGCAGGAATTATGACAACAGATATTGTATTCTGTCAAATAAGTACAAGTACTTACATTGTACATTAGAGTTAACTCGTACTTGCAGACAGTAAATAATACTTTTTATGTGTACAGTACATGTATGCAAGTTTTTACACAAGGCAGTAGGCTGAAAGATCAAGAGAATGCTGTCACTGAGAACTGCCAAACATATTCACTCAAAGTCCTATCCAATGATCGGTGTCAACAGTCTCTGTATTGTCTCATTTTCTAAAAGCATTTTAAAAATGAATTTTGTAGGCATTTTATGTGATTTTGTAGGACAGCTCAATGCAAGAAAGTTATTATGGCAAAGGTGAGGATTTTCCCTTTGATATATTAATTGCAAATATAAATGAGCTTGGAATATGAACCTTATAAAGTTAGATTACCTTTATTGTCCCCGCCGAACGAGTTCGAGCAGGGGACTATGAAACGGGCTCCGTACGTATGTGTGTCCGTCCGTCCGTCCATCCGTGCGTCCGTATGTGATCAAAATCTTCAATTTGCTACTCCTTCGCCATTTTTCATCCGATTTTGATTCCGTTTGCTTTATATGATAGCACTAGGTGATAGCTACAAAACTTCTTCACAGAATTTTGACCTTTGACCTTTGACCCTGATTTTTGACCTATAATGTTAATTGGCTACAAAATGCTACTCCTTCGCCATTTTTCATCTGATTTCGATTCTGTTTGCTTTATGTGATAGCACTAGGTGAGGACTACAAAACTTCTTCACGGAATTTTGACTTTTGACCCCTTTGACCTTTGACCTTGATTTTTGACCTATATTGTTAATTGGCTAAAAAATGCTACTCCTTCGCCATTTTTCATCCGATTTCGATTCCGTTTGCTTTATGTAATAGCACTATGTGAGGACTACAAAACTTTTTCACGGAATTTTGACTTTTGACCCCTTTGACCTTTGACCTTGATTTTTACTTATATTGTACATTCGCTACAAAATGCTACTCCTTCACCATTTTTCATCCAATTTTGATTCCGCTTGCTTTATGTGATAGCACTAGGTGATGGCTACAAAACTTCTTCACAGAATTTTGACCTTTGACCTTTGACCTGGATTTTTGACCAATATTGTTAATTGGCTACCAAATCCTACTCCTTCGCCATTTTTCATCCGATTTCGATTCCGTTTGCTTTATGTGATAGCACTACAATGTAGCTGAGGACTACAAATTTTCTTCACAGAATTTTGACTTTTGACCCCTTTGACCTTTGACCTTGACTTTGACCTATAATGTACATTGGCTACAAAATGCTACTTCTTCGCCATTTTTTACCCGATTTCGATTCCGTTTGCCTTATGTGATAGCACTAATCGTGATATAATGGGAATTTTACATTATCGGCGGGGACATATATTGCGCATCGCGTAATTTACTAATCCACTTGTTTTGATATGCACTGTATATCACTCATGTTTTGGGTCTAGATTTTAGTCCAAATTCATTTATACATTGTACATTAACTAATAAAACTTGACTCTGTGATAATTTTTTTTTTAATATCCCATGTTTGTAGACATGATTATAAAGTTCTTTGTAATATAAAGAATGTTTTTAGTAATACAGTCCACTTCTGTCATGGTGAGGTGCTCCAGACGGATTATGCCAATAAACTTGTTATAATGAAATTTGTTTTACTGAAGTCACACAAAAATGTGAGATTTGCACAGGTCTACATGACTTGTATGAATGTTATAAATTGCAACCGAGAATATTGCCTCATCATTACGAAATCTCAGATATAATAAGTTATTGTTATACCAGTGGGGTGTAACACAAAGACTTACGATTGACTTAAAGTTACGATTGATTCTTTCCCTGTAGCCTCATCATGGACAGGATGCTCTAAAGTTGATTATCTTAATCCTAACCCTAGCCATAACCCTATTCTTAATCAGATCCAAATCCTAATCCATGTCTGTACCTGGTTTCCAAATGAGGCAACCAAGAAAAAAATCAATCGTAACTTTTTATCAATCGTAAGTCTTTGTGTTACACCCCGCTGAAGTGGACTGTACATATTTGTCACCATGTTTATTGATCTCAGGGATGCCACTTTTCAGACTAAAGTGGGAATTCCTACTTTTCAACTTTACTTTTCATCATAGGAAACACCTTTTTTTTTTTTGTACAAAAGGACCCATTCAATATGATTTCCCTACTTTATTATCACTGCTTAGTGGCATCCCTGTGATCTACATACATGTATAAATAGAATTATGGCATTTTGTACTCTTACATTGTGTCAGTATGCATATCCCCAGGATTATGTTGCAAAGGGAAATATATTGTGAAAGAATGAATATAATAAATGGAAATAAATATTAACACATGCAATATCCATGCCTCATAACTTGTCTTTGTATAGCATTCAAATAGAAATAATAATATACAAATATACAATGACAATCGAGGATCTGGTTAAAACTATTCGCATCGAAGGAACATCACATAGTACTATTGTCTCGAGGGCCATCGGCCCGAGAGAGAATAGTACTATGGGATGTTCCTGAGTGCGAATAGTTTTAACCTGTTCTGAGAATGAGTCATTGTATATTTGTTTTATATCCCTTCCACTATAATACCATTCCTTTTAATTTTTTTAATGAACAAAATTATATAGTCTATGCTTACCTTTCTTCTGGATCCAATAAAATACTTGTCTTGCCTAATCGATCATCTGTTATGTAAGCGCACCTGGTCAGTGCAGCTCGCCGAAAGTTTCCCGTGGCATGCAGTGGAGAATTCAGGTAAAAGCAGCAGAGTAGCACCGCTCGCGTTGCGTTGCGCAACTCGTGAATAGGGTGGGGGGGGGGGGTCGGAAAAACGTATAGTCCAGTTTTTCCCTAGGGAAAAAAAAAAAATGTACTATGCGTGACGTCATGAAGAAAAACGAACTATTTCTTGAGAAAGGTTTTTCTTAGTTAAACTATTCTTTTTCTCCTTGTGTACACTCTCAATGCAAACAATCTTAGATAGGGATATAACATGCAATATGTAACCGATATCAGTTTCACTTGTGGTTGTACATGTAGTATTATGTGTATACTGTTTTTTCTATAAACAGTTTAAATTTCGTCGGCCTTATGCCAAAAGGGCCTTACCGTTTTCAATATGTGTACATTGTGAATGGCCTTTAAAAATGTTAAGGCCCTTTTGGCATGAGGCCGACGATTTATGAATATCAATAAAATGTCTAAATTGGCAACACTTTACAGAGATAGAGGATTCTATGATACAAATGTAGCTACATGTACTTTCAATCACAAATTTAATTTTGTAGCTTTAAGTCATATTTACGTAAGATATACTTTCATTGCAATTATAATGAATTTATTTTAACCGATATCCCTTCATAAATACAAATGGGTCTGTTTCACGGGTGATTAGCAAAGAATCAAGACTTTTTTTGTTGCCATGGCAGGCAGCCAGTGAAAAGAAATAAATTGGTTAAGGTGCCTACATGAAATGACATGCATGTGCGTATATTAATTTAAACAATCAGAAGTTTGATTTTTTCCAAGTCAATTTTTTTTCAGAATTAGGTGTCTCATAAAAGAGCAGAAAATGAGCCTTCTGAAAATGTACAGGCCCGTAACTAGGATTTTTACGCGAGGGTTCGAAATCTGCAAAAGTGGACAAAAGGGTACATCAAAATTTTTTCACGTCACGCCGGGCGAGCAAAAAGGTACATCAAAAATTTTCTGCCTTCGTCCCTCAAGAAGAGTACCATATATTGGCTATAGGGGTAGGCTAAGGTCGTTCGATCGGCCCCAAAGATATTGATAAGCAAAAAAAAAAAAAAAATTATCAATTTTTTTTTTCTTTCTTTGTAAAGCGGACCTCTGGTCGCCAGCGGGGGCAGGGTTAATTCGAACCCCCTGAACCCCCCCCCCTGGTTATGGGCCTGATGTATTTTCTCATTTAATTTCGTATATCGCCTGCCAAATGACTGTCATGTATTCTTACCCCTCCTTCAAATTGCTTCTACTCACTCAGCATGATTTATGCAAATTATGAGTTCAATCAACTACATACCAATGTATGTGCTGTTTACTATTGAAACTGTGATTAAGATGATAAAATATTGATAATTCTTGATTTTGTTTTTTTCTTGGATGCACTGTAAAGTGGGAGCTCTTCATAACAAGGTTCTTGGGACTAGAAATTGTTGCTTTGTGTATAAGGAACACATCAGAAGTCAAGTCAATAAACAATAGAATACAAAAAAAAATATTTTATTTTCACCAAAGAAATAGCTTGATACATGTATGTTGGATATTACGTTACATCATGTTTCCCCCGCATGTACAGGTGAAGTTCCACACTTCATTTAAAATTTATTACCAAAAAACTAGCCTACTTGTGACAACGATCTAAACAAAATCTGTTGTTTTAAAAGATAAAAAGTTGTTTGCATGGAACTTTTATTTCAACAAAAATAAAAATCAAGACAGTTTTATTTTATCAAAGGTATGTAACAAGATAACATCTATTCAACAAGATAAACAAATATGTACAAGCATCAACATTTAAATATGAACATCATATAATTTGCATCAGAATTGAGCACTTTTAACCAACAATTATACATGGCGCAACAAGCTAACAACAACAACAACAACATATCTTTAATATTTAAGTTTCAAATTTTGTCCCTATACAATACATGTCAGAATGAAAGTTATCCTGTAGTAGAGGGGTCATACATGTATTTCAGCTCATTTATTTTACCAATTAACATGTAACATCTACTAAAGAGAAACCCCCTCACCTTTGTTATGTTACATTTCTTGCATAAAATATCAAGCATAATGCAATGAATTAAGTTGGCATATACAAAATCTAGTCTAGAGAAACTGGTTCTTCAATCCTTTTACAAAAACTTACAAAAAATGGATTTTGTACCCGTCACCTTCACTTATGCATAATGCATGACGTCTCTGACACAAGAAAGGTATAATTGCAAAGGTAAAAGGAGTTTGTTTCGTATAAATTGCCAAAATAAATTAGCATAAAACATGACCTCTCTGAAATTGCTTTACGTTACTTTTGATATGCACTCCATTGATGATTTATTACTTATCTGATATGACTGATATATGTTATCTCAGCAATAAACGGCAAATTCAATTAAATTCCAATTCCAGTATATAAAAAACAAAATATTGCCTACATGTATACTGGACAAACTTCAAAGATTATTGGTTATGGTTCAATCAACAAATTCATATCTACTCAAAACTAGTACACATACAGGTATCATTATTATAATCATAACACAGAATCAGCAGTATTAATTTCAAATTTACATACAGATTGTCCATAGCTTCAGTTCCGCTGAAACAACATGCTCTAGCAACTACAAATTTTGAATTAGCTTTAAACACTTAGTACAGTATAGACATTTTGAATAAGATTAGCCTTACATTTAAACATCAATGAAAAAAACAAAACAAATATAACATCACCTATTCCAAGAACATTTTACTCAAAAATATACTTACCACAAACTTACAAACAAATAACAGTAGACTTACATACATAAAAAAATACTTCTTGCATGTCTGATTTAACCGTCAATTACAGAACTGTATATTCACTATAAATCATAAATTAGCTTTGCTACAAGTGATAATACCCATTGCATTTAAGTTTCTCTTTTTGTAATATATTGAATAGTCAATATTGTTTTGTTTTTTTTCTCTTAAAATAATAAATTTTCCTTTGATACAAAATGTCGTAAATGTAGATGTAGGAGTACACAAGACTAAGGTAAACAAAAGGACAGTAAAAAGACTGCATGTTATCAACTACACGTACATGTAGTCTACTAGTACCAGAACGACACTATTACTCACAATTACACTTTCCATACACTAATGAAGATACATTTACACTTCCAGGAAAACTAAACACATTTTTAGAACAATTCTTTGAAATCCTCAAACTATTTCAGTGCGTGAGCAATAAGAGATGGGAGTACAGCAAACTCAAAGAATAGGCTTAATCAAAAGATAACGAAGAAGGCAAGTAAATGTTAAAGCAGCTACATCTTGGGCATACACTGTATATTCTACCTATATAACTGAAATCAATTCTCACAGTCCGCTCTGATTGCAATTATTTCAGCAAAATATAATAAAATACAGTCCACTCCTCTTTGAACGAGGTGCTCAGGACCAAACAAATACCACGTTATAGTGAAATCTTGTAAAGATAAAGATACTAAGCAGATGCATCTAAGTTTGCACAAAATATCTGAAACAGGAACCACAAAAATGGCCTTGTATCCATGCTCATTGTGGGAGTTAAATGTAAATATTCGAGATACATGAACACAGGGAGCTTCAAAAAATGACTTTAGCCCCTGCTAACTCTATTGGCACTGCAAACTATAGGGGTTTCCCCCCCCCCCCCCCCCCACTATTTCATGAAAGAGTCTATTACTGTAATGAGATTTAACCCAAAGTAATCACGCACAAATCCCAACAACATTTTTCAATGATAAAATGACCCTGCAGACCTACGGTACCCGTATTTATGATTAGCAATACACTAAAAATATATCCTTATTAGTTCCAGCACTTGGCAGAATTTTCCACGCTGATTTCTTAAGTTGAGTGGTCTTTTTTGTAAAAAGTTCTGTCATAAATAATATAGCTTTTTTATGTACATGTATTATAGATTAAGTATACATACAAATATAACAACTATAGTGAACACAAACAACATTTTATGTATACACATTGGCAAAATATATACATAATATTCTTATATAAAACACACTTGGATGGAATGAAATACTGGTAACATTTATGATACATCTTAGTCTTGCTTCAACTCGAGTTGTTTGTCATACATTTTACTCTTTACTATACAGTGCGTCCCAGATAAAAGTAAACCCAAATTTGAGAGCCTCGTATTAAAACTGTATAACTTATGTGTCATTATTTTTATATCATGACGAAGAGTAACTCATATTCTATCCATGACACCAAAATTATACCGTGTACTGTCGTGAATGAGTGAGCACTCAAGTTTTTGAAAATTTTGGTCAGAAACCATTTGTACCACATTTTCTTAGAAGCAGCCCTGGCTCTCTGATCATTCATTGTTTGTTGAGGTCAGCCTTCTTGAGCCCATTCATTAGCAACAAGGATTACTTGGGCTTTTGCTCTAACTTGGTACAGAGCACTTTTTACGCTTGTTTTTTAAAACACAACTGCTTAGTCATTTGGTTTCTTGAATAGAATATGAGTTGCTCTTTATCATGAAATAAATTTCAAGGTCATACAAGGTATAATATCTTAATATGAGGCTCATAAAGTTGGGTTTACTTTTTTCTGGGACGCACTGTACATATGCTTTTTTCCCTTTTTTTTTTTTTTTTTTTTTTTTACTTACTGTTTGTTCTTAAAAGTTTTCATAGTAACAACAATATTTACAGAAAAGGAAATAACTACAGATGAAACAGTCCTAAAGTATTTTTTGTGGCCTTTAGACATGTTATGGTCTTTATATTAGTAGTCATCGTTATTGAATATCAAAGTTATTGATGACCAAAAAGTAAATAACCAATGCCACATCACCAATTTGCACCTTCCTACATGTAAATCACCTCAAACTTCACAGGTGTAACAATTCATATCACTTCATGTGGCGTTAGCACCTTTTCAGCACTTCGCAAATAAAATCAAGGTTTCTTTTGTTAAATGAGAATGAAACCCTTGAAACCGGTTAAATTGTACAAAAAAAACATCACTGACACCACCTTCGGTGGCGGAGGCATAAAAATATCACTGACAGTTTAAGAAAAATTGAATAAATAAAAAGGGAGTAGAGCTCATTAGTGCTATGTAGATCCTCCCACTGACAATGCAACCAATGATTGTCAAGTCATATAGACAACTTACGTTTTGTACATATGTCACTGAAATTGTCTCTTTTATCAATTTTATCGGTAGATCAAGTATCTTTTTTCTATGAGAGGACATTGAATACACATTTCATAAACCATTACGTCAATCCCTCGTTTGCAAGCCTACCCCCAGTTCGAGAGCTGAGCTCAGGTGTCGGACCCCCTTATAAAAAATCCTCGTTTGAAACTATTTCCAAGCACTATCGGCCCTGCATGGCCAGATAATCCCTGTTATCAAACTTTGCAACTCCACAGGCCAGCTTGAGCGTTGAGCCAGGGGTAAAAGATAAACAACAGCTGGGATGTTACGTAATAGTAGCTCTGCCTATGAGTAGGCCCTTCAAAATAAAATGATTGTATTTGATATATTTCAAGTTTTCACAGGCATATTATATTTAGAAATCAAATGTTAATTCGTTTTCCATTTCAAACGAAGAAAATCGACCTCGGAATAAGGAAAGTACAAGAATAAAAAACTAATAAAAATGTATCGATACAGACATCTTGATCGTTTAATGTAAACAATGTTGGCCCCCAGCTGTGACCTTGGGTGACCACTGTTTGGACCGAGGTCAAGGAACAGATGTTTTTTAGATAGATATCTGATTGAGGTGTTTGTCACACCAGGGTCTCCTCTCACATCCCTGGTCACACTTGGAAAAGAGAACTAATAGAGTTGCAAGAAGGGGGTATACTGTTCTCAAACAGACTGCGTTCGTCATGCAAAGAGTCTGTACTATCATTAGAATAAGGAAAGAGAGATGTTTTTCATATTTTATGTCCATCACACATCTTGGCAGCATTACCAATGTGAGGGTATCTATAATATTAGTGATCTCGACATTCAAATGCTCATATAACTATATATCTAATTTTTCTCAAAATCTCAGTGATCTAATTCTTTGATTTTCTGGGTTGTTTTTTTTACACAAGCTTACATGTACTTATTTCAAGGGTTTCATTCCCCTTCAATGTTGTAGGTATGCCACTTACAATAGTATATTCGGCTACAAAGCTTAAATTATGCACTTTTTAAAATACAGGTTCTAGACGTGAAATTAATCCTTCTTTTTGTGGCCTTTGAGAAGGTTGACAAATACCTCAAGAACCAGAGCGTAACACGAGGCCATGATGCCATGGAATAGCAGACCGGGAAGCAATGCCAGAAATATAGCTGGAAGAAAAAAATGATAGAGATACATGTACATTACAAAAATAGCAATATTACCCCCATACTAACCGTAATAGCACATCACTCTTGAAACTACAATATACATTATGAGCAGATTTTTTAAAAAATGAAAAAAAAATTGTCTTCGTCTTCCTATGATGGTGATCAAGCTTAATATTCTTAATTAATTAATTAATAGAATAATGAGACCATTGCCTGGAATTTCACGAGTCAACTTCTGTGAGATTGACCTTTGACCTACATAATCCGAGATCTTATCATATCGTCTTTGTATGGTGATGTATCCTATCGTTGAGTTTAAATTTCTTACCATAACTATGAATAGGTGACACATTAGAACACCGGATAAAGCAGGACAGAAAGACGACTAAAAAATATTATACAAAGGATACAATGTAAAAATACCTCTGACACCAACTTTAGTTGCGGAGTTATAAAAATATCTATTAAATTAAACATGTTAACATTTTCTGGGGAGGGGTAATTATCTTGTGGAATCAAAATCAAAATATAAAACAATTATGTTTGAAAGTAAACTTACTAGTTAAATATGCCAGAAATAAGCCAGGAACAGCGTTGCCAACAAATGCAATAGTTAGAAGTGTCACTGAGGCCCCAAGGAAGTACTTTACAAAAGGAGAAATTGACAAATAGGATGGATATCACCAGTATCAAGAAACAGCCATATAGATATTAAAGTTTTATGCATTATATGAATAAATGGTACATGGCATTTATCTAGAAAAGGATTTCAATAGAAAATAAGCAATTTTTAAGTCATTATCAAGCAAACTTGTAAGGTATTCTGTTGTCCAAAATGTTCTGTTTTAAAAGTATTGTAACGTAATTCATTTAGGGCCTGTAGAGGGCGTTAGTATTTGTTGGGAGATAATTTGTAAGCGACCATGCGTTGGGCAGTTGTTGTCGAGCCGCTGTGGTGGTGAGATGTGTCGTGTTGCTCTGTGAATAAAGACTTTGATGTACCTTACAGAAAGGTCGTATATCTTCTGTTTTCACTGCATGGTAAGCGATATATTCGAGTGATTGATTGATTGTGAGTAGTGAGGGAGAGATCGTGTTGGTGAGTCACGTTGTTGCTTGCACAATATACTTTTGTGAACGAATCCGATCGAGAGAGTGAGAGATTCGAAAGACGTGAACTGGGTTCTGTGAGAGACCGCCTGAGAGGCAAAACGCTACCCCGACAGAGCCCCGTTACGCTACACTGGTGGCAAACGGTGGGATTTTGGCACAACGTGAAGAACGGCAACTCGACTCGACAGGATACTCACTGTACATTGAATGAGCATACAGGCACACACGAGCGAGCAACACGTTAGCCTACGAGGGAGCATACAGATGAGCCTATAGGCTACGAGTAAGCCTACGGATTAGCCTACGTGTAGCAACACGTTAGCATACGGATTAGCCTACGTGTAGCAACACGTTAGCCTACGAGGGAGCATACAGATGAGCCTATAGGCTACGAGTAGCCTACGAGGGAGCATACAGAAGAGCCTATAGCCTACGAGTCAGCCTACGGATGAGCCTACGTGTAGCAACACGTGAGCCCACGAGGGAGCACACAGATGAGCCTATAGGCTGAGGGGTAGCCTATAGCCTGCGAGTCAGCCTACGAATTAACCTATAGGCTACACAAGAGTTAGCCTATAGGTAGCCTATAGGTAGCCTACGCATTATCCTACGCATTAGCCTATAGGTAGCCTATAGGTAGCCTATGCATTAGCCTACGCATTAGCCTATAGGTAGCCTATAGGTAGCCTATAGGTAGCCTACACATTAGCCTACGCATTAGCCTATAGGTAGCCTATAGGTAGCCTATAGGTAGCCTATAGGTAGCCTACGCATTAGCCTACGCATTAGCCTATAGGTAGCCTATAGGTAGCCTATAGGTAGCCTACACATTAGCCTACGCATTAGCCTATAGGCTACACATTAGCCTACGCATTAGCCTATAGGCTACACAAGGGTAGCCTATAGGTAGCCTATAGGTAGCCTACACATTAGCCTACGCATTAGCCTATATGCTACACAAGAGGTAGCCTATGCACGCAGTTAATAGAGCCTATGTTGTAAGGCATACAGGTAGTTCATCGATGAGAGATGGTTGAGAATAGGTTGTGCTTCGAGATGGAAGGGAAAGAGCCCAGAGATGGCGGAGTAAGCGAGAAGAAACAGATTGAGTTAGAGTAGTCAGGAGAAATGAATATGACGTAGATAAAGCCAGATTGTAAATAGATTGTAAATAGAGTTGGTGATGAGAGCGCCTGGAAACGGCGCAGATATGTTGGCTGAATTATCATCTTTACACATATACAATAAAAATTATTAAGTTGTGACTTGCTGTGATCAGTCGTGACGCAGGAAAGACCGATGTAGCATCGATCTTCAGGGTTCTTCTTTTCGAAGAGAAGATTAAGAGATGCTAGGAATGAGTCAACCTGCGACTGAGGCGAGGCAACTTGGCCACTGAGACCAAAGAAACTACTACATATTTCACAAGACTACGATAATCCAGTTATTACCGAACTCCAGCCGATGATGTAACTTTGTAAATAGCTTGTTGACGTTATGATTATGCTCTGTATTCTTATATGCTTTAATGATTTTGTATATTTTATTATGTTCCATTTACTGGTTATTTCTTCCACCTAGCTTTCTTCCTTTTCTCGACGAGCTCCGGGAGCGTACACAGAGCGTCTATGGAGAGTGTCTCACGTACAGAGCGTCTGTTGGGAAGAGTGCGTCGTAGAGCGTCTACGGAGGATTGTCTCATGAAGGAGAGTGCCTCGTAGAGCGTCTTGAAGAGTGTCCCACTGAGCGTCTGGAGAGAGTTCATCGTAGAGCATCTATATGGAGGGTGTCTCATAAAGGAGAGTGCCTCATAGAGCGTTGAGTGTCGATGACGAGCACCTCATAGAGCGTCTAGGCAGTGTACCTCGGGAGAGGCAAGAGTGACTAGCGTGCCACGACTTACCAGAGACCCCATCAACCAGATACAAAGTTGAGTTTAATTTGCCGGGATCAGTCATGATGTAGGAATGACGAGGCGTCGATCTTCAGGGTTCTTCTATTCGAAGAGGAGATCATGAGATGCAGTGAAGTCAACCTGGCGACTGAGGCGAACTACACTTTGCAAGACCGGAGAAACCACTTTACAGAACTCACACCTAATACATTGATCCAATCATTAAGGGATTCTGCCGCGATTTTATTTCAAGTAAAAACTGTTTTATATAATTGCTTTCTGTTGAGTGAATTTTGAACTTGATTATTTTATCTCTTTGTCCTACCTTTTCTCTCTTCTCTATCCCCACTGTTCTCCCTATCTGTCAAATACCAAGTATTTCGGTTGATGTGCGTATAAGATGTTTAAACTATAAGGTTTTCAGTTTTACTGTTGTACTATTTCTTTCTGTTTTCTTGTAAACTGTTATTTGACTCGTATTTTAGTACTTGATTTTAGCTCATGTTTCATTTTTTTGGAAATGTAAGCAGGATTACTAGGGAATAGGAATAGAGGTATTGCTTACATGAGGAATTAGTTTCGCATTTGAAAAATTCTGTTATTTTGTCAGACGACATTATTTAGTACTTGTAATTATGTAAATGAATTTGTTCTGTTATGCATTGTGGTCAGAGGACTGCCCACTTTTGGTGGGGGGCCGTGTAACATAATTCATTTAGGGCCTGTAGAGGGTGTTAGTATTTGTTGGGAGATAATTTGTAAGCGACCATGCGTTGGGCAGTTGTTGTCGAGCCGCTGTGGCGGTGAGACGTGTCGTGTTGCTCTGTGAATAAAGACTTTGATGTACCTTACAGAAAGCTAGTATATCTTCTGTTTTCACTGCATGGTAAGCGATATATTCGAGTGATTGATTGATTGATTGTGAGTAGTGAGGGAGAGATCGTGTTGGTGAGTCACGTTGTTGCTTGCACAATATACTTTTGTGAACGAATCCGATCGAGAGAGTGAGAGATTCGAAAGACGTGAACTGGGTTCTGTGAGAGACCGCCTGAGAGGCAAAACGCTACCCCGACAGAGCCCCGTTACGCTACAGTATGAATGATCAAGCTCACTCTGTAGCCTCATGAGAAGATGTGCCAAAATATCACTGAACGAGTCGAGCTATAACAAGGAATTCAGCAGATACATGTGGATGGAACTATCAGAGATCATGGCTATCCCATGTGTGTTTATCTGCACTGCCAGGTATTTTTTTAAAACCAGTTTTAATATTTAAAAATAACACATTGTTGGCCAAAACTACATGAAAGGATACTAAGATGCTGTGATAACAATTCACCATCATTCTTAAATAGTTTCTCTTGAAATCTTTCTCACTGCAAGCATTGGTTTTGATCTACATAAAATCAAAGTTGACATCTTAACTGATGATCTCAAGTACATGTACATGCTAAAACTAGCTTTGAATTCTTTTCAAAAATGCAGGATTTTTACTCACATATTTCGGCTTCTTTTCTCTTAAGTTGACTACCCATCTTGTAGATGAAACCAATGTTTTCTGGATGGTTAGCAGTTTAGTACAGCACTTGACATATCTCTCCTGTTTATATTCTGACCTGAAAGGAATTAAAAAATATTGAACTTTCAGCATGATGTTCCCAAAGTCAACTAGAAATAACCAAGATTCTCACTCACATTTGTCTAGACAACTACACTCAGGCAGTCAGCAAACAAAAAGGCAAGGCTTGACCGATATAACATATTAATCCATTCAAATTCACAAGTTTGATATGCTCGGGGAGGGATAGTCAAAATTATTGCTCAAGATGTTATCAAAATGTTATCATATAATATCCCTTTGTAAAATTAGAAGAGCTACATGTATCTTGATAGGCCAACACCAGGGATACATGTATGTAATAGTTCAAAGTAAACTGGAACAGCAGGATGTTTTCAATGCAACCTTAATGCATGATTATTTCCTCAATGTGTTTTGCCAGGCAGGGCTGCAAAAACATGCCAGAAGATAGATGCATTGTAAATTTAAACAGCATTCAGAACCAAGGAGGCTCTAGCTATACATGTAGTTATTTATTTTGTTTTTTTTTTAGTTCATTTTATTTTTATTATTATCCCTTTCTTGTGGGGGGGGGGGGGGGGGGGGGGGGGGCTAACTCACACAATATAGATATGTAAACAGCATATGCTTGGACTATAACATTTGGAGTTACTGCTTACCATGTTTGTTTGTTGAAGTATTCCTTGAAGACACTTGGTACCAGGAAGTCTAGAAGGCACACCACCATGATCAGAAGAGAAGAAGTAGTCAGGATAGATGGCTGGATTAACCATATCATGCTGAGAACAGAATTATATCCAAATTAAATCATTAGACATATTTTCTCCTTCAAGTTCAAATTATTTAAACTGAATTACTGTCTTCTTTAAATGTTCTTTCTTTGTCTAACTTGTTTCACTCTGACTCTCTTTACAAACCCAATTTTTCCAAAACAATGATAATGGCAATTGTTGCTACAAAATTTCACAGTTTTATTTTATTTCATTTTGTCTTGATACATGAATCAAAAAGAGAGATTTCTGGCTGGTCTCATACATCACATTGTAAGTCTCCAAAAGAAAACTAGTCAGCTGGGGATAAGAGTACCCCTAAGTTTAATTATTATTATGAACACTTGCAAATTAACCATACAGAAGTTTACAAATAAATTCCTGTTTTATCAGTTTACAAACAATCATAAATAAACTTTCAAGCGTCGAAGTATATGGATATTTGATGGTCTACTTTTTGTTTTAAACCTTGCATCCATGAGATCATTTTCAGTTCATCTAACAATCAACTCCTTGGGCCAAAATTGCCATACAGAAAAGATTGGAGATGGCAGGAGAACTTACAGATAGAAGACGGTGATAGCAGCACACATGATGTATGGATAAGAGTCTTCGTCCCATCTTAGCCAGTCGTCGGCTCGGACTATGATGTGTTTCCAATCAGCCAGGGAATCCAGCATATGATCCATCTCCTCATTCACATCATTTGTCTCCTGCAGAGCAGTCTACACAGAAATAAATGTTCAACTTCAATTCAAACTTGTTGGAATTTATTGGATTATCAGCGGCCTTTTTCTCGAAACTATCTAAGTTTTGTGGACATCCCATTGAAACGTGTGAAAATTCTACAATACGTGTCCCTATGGGTTGTCCAAGAACGTAGACTTGTTAAAATATCACATCCAAAATAAAACAAAAATAAAAAAAACAAAAAACTTGCAAAATAACAAGTGAAAGAACATGATGATGAACAATGTTTGTCAGTCATCAATTGAGAATCTGACATTATTATTAGATCTAGATTATAATATTATTATTAGAAAGCTAGACCAATTGGCATAATCCTGTTATAATATAAGTCACCAGTCCATTTACTCCCATTCATTTCGTCAGTGGCGGAGACATCATTCCACGCCATTGACTTTGTATGGTGAGAGTGCCTAAGTCTGCGCGGTGCCCATGTCTGCGCAACCCGAACGTAAAAAAATGGGGGCGTTGCGGAATTTTATTAACAAACCACCCTAACTATATTCACCTGCAATATTAACACTCAACACCATTTTGATACAAAAACTGCGAAAAAAAATATTAAAAATCGGTTTCTTCATGCAAGTAATTTGCTACCCCTGAAAACTTTCAACCAATTCTCCAAAACTTGCAAGTTGCCGCGTTTATTTGGTGCAAAGAGTTAGTAGCGCAGACATAGAGGCCCTTATTCAATTCTGCAATACAGAATAAATAGATCCTTCGAAAAATCGCAAAAAAAAATATTTCTTCGTGAACATTAATTCTTGAGATTTTTGCTTCATTATCAATAGAATAGAGAAGAATGGAATAAATTGAATGAATCTTAAAATAATACTTACTTTATGAAATAGCCGACTGGGCACGCCATCATACACAGCTGATCAACAGCAAGCAGAAGGAGACAATTGGACGATATGACGCGGCCAATAGATTTATCGGTATTCTTACCTGAGTTAAGACTATCTACAGATATGATCTTAAAACTTAATATGTTTATTCATTGTTTTAAAAAAAGAGGTCCAATAAAGGTCAAGACTCACTTAGATTTAGAATCTACTTATGCATGGTCAATTCTATTGACTCTTGCACTGGGAAGTACCTTATTGCAGCAGTATTCTTCCAATGGAAAGTCAGAGCAGAAAGTGTCTGAGCACCTACAGCCAAGTCAAGCCCAATAGGTAGGCATCCAAAAAGGGCTCAAAGATTCTTATAAACAAATTTTTAAAACTCTAATGGAAGAATATAGTTACAATGAGATCTAGTCTATAATTATCTGAATTTATTTTGAGGTAGGTTTAAGACTGGTTTCGCTTAATTTATTGAGAAGTTTCCTCATCAACTCCAAAGAGGGCGACAGACAGCCATTTACCGTACTGACTAAGTTGGTTGCAGCGGTGCCGGATAACTCGCCACTGGCTAACGGCCCGGTCCGAAAAGTGGCCGAGTTAGCCAGGAGGTATTGAATCGATCGTAAATACTTACCTTTGTTGAGCATGGTATATATTTCACAGTTTTCATCAATTTGATATGGAATTGTTGAGATATTCAACTAGCAAGCTGCTACGAAATTTTTTGAAGTAAAACCGCCAAAAAGTGATTATTTGGTCTGTAAAACGCACGCATATTCTGCCTGTTTTTCACCGTCTCGTCCTTTTGTTTGGGATCACCGCCGACAGGGGCTGCGGCAGTGAACGGCAGGTGAGTGCCATCGTGTAACTTAGACTTCGGCTGTCTGCACTCACAAGCTCAACAAGAAGTTGAGAACAATTTAACACTTTCTTCTTTCTTTCGTTGTTATTATTTGGAGCAAGGTCAGATTAGACTATTTTTGCACTGTTTTTTCTCTTCTTTCTGCTCTTTTTTTCCTCTGAGCTTTTTTTTCTTTTTTCTTTTGTTTATCTTATCTCTTGTCTACTTGTCTTTTTTTGTTCTTTTTTCCTCTTTTTTTCCTCTATTTTTCCCCTTTTCTTCTTTTCTTCTTCTTTTTCTCTTCTCTCTCTCTCCTCTTTCCCTTTGATTAACTTTATTTTCAACTAATATCTTTCTCAATATCTCGTTTTCAGCAAGTGATTCGCAAAGAGTGGCCGCAGCTCTAACAGTTAAGCCGTGGATGTGGCGAGAGAACGGAGGGGAAAAGAAGCGAGCAAAATACTGAGGAAGAAAGATTTTAAAAAAAAAAAATATATATATATATATATAATATTATATATTATAAAAAGGAACGAAAGAAAGAATTAAAATATTATAAAAAAAAAAAAGAAAAAAAAAAGAAAGATAAGAAAAGAAATAACAAAGAAGGAATGAAAAAATAATAGGCCCTAGGCCTAATAATAAATAAGCCTAATAATAATGTACATGACAATAATATAATTAAAACTTATATTAAACTTATTAAACTAGTACTCAACTACTTTCATGAGACGGTGAGGAAGCATATTTTTTTCCTTTTCGTTGGCCTACAAAAAATGATAAAATTACAAACAAATATTTGGCGCCCATAAGTATGAAGATAGAGGTGGCGTCCTAAGTTTCGGGTCAATTTGGAGCCCCCTTAATTCAAGATTAATTTGGTCGCTTCCCCGTATATACTTTTCCTTTCCCCTCATAATTTTTTTTCCCCTTTCTATAAACAGGTACCAACCCTTTCTTTTTTTTTCTTTGTAAATGGGAAAGTCGTGCGCATAAATATAATAAATAAATGAATAAATAAATTGATTTATCAGGCCTAAGTTCCTGGATCCGCCACTGATAGTGTTACAGAATTATATTTGCATTCTTGTATGTAGTTTCTTTGTATTTAATGGCATAAAATGAACCCCCCCCCTAAAAAAAAAAAAAAAAAATAATAATAATATATAATAATAATTTCATTATTAATTATTATCAATATCAGTGTTTCTCCATATCACTGCCCTCGGTCATTGTGGGAGCTGAGAGAGATATAATTAGCAATAGGAGAGGAAATGAGAGTGAGAGACGGGTGAGAGATGATTAGTTATATAACTTCATTGCTATATACACAACACAAAGTCTACAATATAAAATTGAAAAGATTTAAAAACCCTACTTCAGGGATTTTCCCTTGCCATATATTAATCTCTTTTCTTGTATGTAGCCTATACACGTCTCAGTCGAGGAAAAGAGAGAGAGAGAGAGAGAGAGAGAGACAGAAAAAAAGAGAAGAAGAAGAAGAAAAGAAAAAAAATATGGAAAAAAGAGGGGGGGGGGAGAAGAAAAGTAGGCAAAGATAGAATAACAAAAAAGAAAAAAAGTTAGAGGACAGAAAAGAGCAGAGAAAAGAATAGAATAACAAAGAAACAAGAAGAAAAAGCAGTTGGCAAAATAGCATAACTGACTGACATGACAAAATAATAACAACGGAAGAAGAAGAAGAAGTGTTAAATGTTCTCAACTTCTGTGAGTGCAGACAGCCGAAGCTAAGTTACACTGATAGGCGTCTCACCCGCCGTTCACTGCCGCCAGCCCGCACGGCGGCGGTGATCCCAAACAAAATGGGACGAGTCGGTAAAAACACGGGCAGAATTGCGTGCGTATTTACAGACCTAAAATTTCACTTTTTGGGCGGTTTTACTTCTAAAAATGTTCGCTAGCACAGTAGCAGCTCGCTAGTTGATATATCTCAACATTCCATATCAAATTGATGATAACAACTGTGAAATA
The DNA here is from genome assembly GCA_940671915.1 of Paracentrotus lividus. NCBI lineage: Eukaryota > Metazoa > Echinodermata > Echinoidea > Camarodonta > Echinidae > Paracentrotus > Paracentrotus lividus. Next base: position 18,716,134 of record CALNVZ010003430.1, on the reverse strand, counting down.
TATCCATGCTCAACACAAGTAAGTATTTACGATCGATTCAATACCTCCTGGCTAACTCGGCCCACTTTTTCGGACCGGGCCGAGTTAGCCAGTGGGCAGAGTTAGCCAGGATCCTTTGCAGCTGTATGTGGTCAAGACTGAACATGTTTGTTAAAATTCAATAGGATTTCCAATTTTTTATTTTTCTACTTTTACTCAAATACCATAAATCGACTGGTAATCTAAGTTAGCTATCAATGATACATTGCTAATGAATAATAATCAGCTGACAAGAAAGTAATGAGTCATGATGGTTATAACGACAGTGAGTGAGTGTCATGTCAACGACGCTGCAATGCACCGACCGACATCGACACTTGTCAACAATCTCGTCCCTCGCTCGCCGGTCATGACGGTCGGTTCGTAGGCTCGGCTCGGCCCCCACTCCGCCAGGCCCAGGCGCCTATAAATTGGTCATTGATTGTCATTGACATGTCATTATTTTAATGGGAAAGCCTTGAAAACTTAAGATGAAGTCGAGACTCGGGCTGCTTACCATTTTGATCTTTCGACCGCTGACCCTTTTTCAAAGTTAACAGGACCAAGAAGAAGATGATACGTCTGATACTTCGAAATTTAGTCAATTGTTTTGTTTTTATTTCCGATGACGATGTTTTCATTTCGAATGGGCCTTTTTCGAATAGAATGCATGCATGGTGTTTTCAAAGAACAAAATAGAAAATGGAAAAAATCTGAATTACAGTAATAGTCTGGGTGCACAGACTCTAAATATAACGTTAGGGCCTATTTTTGTGGATCTATGTCTACACAGCGGGGTCCTATAAACAGTACATTGTAAAGTGTATGGAAAGTCTGACCAGACCTACACTATGTGTTATAATTTTCAAGGAAAAAGATCTGCCTATGAATATTTTATTAAATGAGCATATCCTTGCCCTTAACCTTGAAGCAAAAACACTAAAGTTATCAACTAAAAATGTTGATCATTTTTATGTTATACTATAGGGGAGACCGGGTATGGACGTTACAAAATTCACATTTTGGGCCAGATAATTCTAATGAAAGTATTCACACACTCCATTTTGTGTATGTAGTTAGCCTATTATGTTGGCTAAAACCTGAGGCACATAAAACTTGAAAACATGTAAACGCTAGCTACAGCTTAATTAATGAAGACATTTTTTTGTAACAACCTACCCCATATACGGGGTAGGTTGTTACACCATACGGGGTAAATTGTTACTATGTAAACATACGGGGTAATTTGTTAAAATGTGTAAATCTCTTATACCATACTTTTGGTTCAACTTTCCAGTTTCTTGGTATCGTTAGCAGTAGATCAAGTAGAGCTCTAGCATCGACTAAAGTTATAATAGAAATATCAAAATATTAACCCCTGAAAATTGAAACAAAATTACTTTACATGTGTAATGTAAGTGTAATTGGGAGTACGTTGTTACATCAGCATGAGGTAGTTGTTTAACAACATACCCATGGGTGATTTTACAAATAAAATCAACTGTAGCAAAGCCATTAGCAGAATTACAGGGCATGCCTCAGGGTATATTAGTACATACATGTACTATATTCACAATACCAGACTATTATCATGTGCCTTCAGTTGTAAGACTATTACAAATTTAATTTTTGTCAAAAAATTCACTGAACTGTAAAAAATGGTTTTGTTGATTTACTTTTTATATAAAACAACGGAGAACCTCACGACGGCAATTCATCACAGCTATGTGTAGGCTGTATATAGAAGCAGTTAGCACAACTCTCTTGTTCCAACTTGCACACTGAGAGACTGTAAACACTGACCCGTGTAACTTCCATCACCCGGCTCTCCCCTAATGCCCTCCCCCAA
>CALNVZ010003430.1:18692656-18714242 GCA_940671915.1 Paracentrotus lividus | reverse complement strand
AAATATATAATATTATATATATATAAAAAAAGAGCAAGAAAGAAAAATTATAAATATAATAAAAAAAAAAAGAAAAAAAAAAGAAAGATAAGAAAAGAAATAACAAAAAGAATGACCAAAAATAATAATAGGCCCTAGCAATAATAAAAAGCCTAAAAGTACATGACAATAATATAAATAAAACTTAAATATATAAACTAAAATAGTACTCAACTACTTCAGAGACGGTGAGGACAATATTTTTTCCTTTTCGTACTGCCTACAAAAAATATAAAATACAAACAAATATTTGGCGCCCATAAAGATGAAGATAGAGCTCGTCCCTAAGTTCGGGTCAATTTGAGACCCCTAATTCAAATTAATTTGGTCCTTCCCCGCTATATACTCTTTCCTTTCCCCTCATAATTTTTTCCCCTTCTATAAACACTACCAAACCCTTTTCTTTTATTTTAAATGGGAAACGTGCGCATAAAATAATAATAAAATGAATAAATAAATTGATTTATCAGGCCTAAGTTCCGGATCCCCACTGAATGTGTTACAGAATTATATTTGCATTCTTGTATGTAGTTTCTTTTGTATTTAATGGCATAAAATAACCCCCCCCCTAAAAAAAAAAAAAAAAATATAATAAAATATAATAATAATTATCATATTATTTATTATCAATATCATTTCCCATATCACTGCCCTCGGTCATTGAGAGCTGAAGAGAGATATAATTAGCAATAGGAGAGAAAGTGAGAAGTGAGAGACGGGTGGAGAGAGATTATTATATAACTTCATTGCCTATATACAAACACAAAGTCTACATATAAAATTGAAAAATTTAAAAACCCTACTTCAGGATTTTCCCCTTGCATATATAAATCTCTTTCTCTTATGTAGCCTATACACGTCTCAGTCGAAGGAAAGAGAGAGAAGAGAGAGAGAGAAACAGAACAAAAAGAGAGAAGAAGAAGAAAAAGAAAAAAAATATGGAAAAAAAGGGAAAGAACAATAGCAAAGATAAAAAAACAATGAAAAAAAGTAGAGGACAGAATAAGAGAAAAAAAAATAGAATAAAAAGAGAACAAAAAGAAAAAAGCATGCAAAATATCATAACTGGCTGACAAATAAATAACAACGGAAGAAGAAGAAGAATGTAAATGTTCTCAACTTCTGTGAGCAGACAGCCGAAGCTAAGTACACTGATAGACGTCTCACCCGCCGTTCACTGCAGCAGCCCGCACGCGGCGATCCCAAAACAAAATGGGACGAGCGTAAAAACACGGGCAGAATTGCGTGCGTATTTACAGACCTAAATTGCACTTTGGCTTTTACTTCTAAAATGTTCGCTAGCACAGTAGCAGCCCTAGTGATATATCTCAACATTCCATATCAAATATGAACAACTGAAATTATCCATGCTCAAACAAAATAAGATACGATCGATTCAATACCTCCTTAACTCGGCCCTTCTTTCGGGACCTCCAATGCATAGGCAAGAGCTTAGCCAATCCTTTGCAGTTATTGGTCAAATGAACAGTTTGTTAAAATTCAATAGATTTCCAATTTATTTTTCTACTTTACTCAAATACCAAATAAATCGAGCTGGTAATCTAGTTAGCTATCAATGTACATTGCTAATGAATAATATCAGCTGACAAGAAAGTAATGATTCAATGATGTTATAACGACAGTGAAGTGGATGTCATCAACGACGCTGCTAATGCACACGACCGACATCAGACACTTGCAACAATCTCGTCCCTCCTCGCCTTCATGACGGTCGGTTCGTAGGCTCGGCTCGCCCACCTCCGCCGGCCCAGCCGCCTATAAATTGGTCATTGATTGTCATTGACATGCATTATTTTTAATGGGAAAGCTAAAAATTAGATGAAGTCAGACCGGCCTTACCATTTTGAACTTTCGACCGCTGACCCTTTTTCAAAAGTAAGAAGGACCAAGATAAGAAATGATACGTCTGATACTTCGAAAATTTATGTCAATTGTTTTGGTTTTTATTTCATGACGATGTTTCATTTCAAGGCACTTTTCAATAATGCATGCATGTGTCTTTTATTCAAAGAAGCAATACAATAGAAAGTGGAAAAAATCTGAATACAAGTAATGTCCCTGTCACAGACATCTAAATAATGAATCATTATTATTTTTGTGATCATTCTCATCACCAGGTCCTACTAACAGTACATGTAAAAGTGTATGGAAAGTCTGACCACCCTAACACTATCCGTGTTAAAATTTTCAAGGAACAAAGACTGCCTATAATATTTTAATTAACATGAGGCATATCCATTCTCCTCTAACCTTGAAGCCAAAAACAACAAGTTATCAACTAAAAATTTGATCATTTTTACTGTATACTATAGGGGAAACCGGGTAAGGACCTTACAAAATTCACATTGGCAGAAACTCTAAGAAATATCACACACCCATTGTGTATGATATACCTATTATGTTGGCTAATAACTGAGGCACAAAAACCGTGAAAACACACTGTAACGCTAGCTACAGCTTACACATCTTAACACATTCTTTTAACAACCTACCCACTCATACGAGTACGTTGTCTACCACCATACGCCGGTAAACTTATTATAATGAAGTGACCTGGTAATCTTCGTCTAAATGTGCAAATCCTCTTTACCATACTTTTGTGTCAACTTTCCACGTTCTTGGTCCGTACATATATCACATAAGCTCTAGCACCGACTCAAATATAATAGATAACTATCAAAATATTAACACCTGAAATTGAACAAGACAATTACTTAATGTGTAAGTAAATTGGAGGCTTGTTACATCAAGCATGAGTGTACGATTTGTAACAACATACCCATGGGTGATTCACAAATAAAATCAACTTATGCAACCATTAGCAGAATACAGGCATGCCTCAGGTAATTAAGTCATACATGTCACTATATCACAAAACCAACTAATCTAATCATGTCCTCATCTGTAACATTACAAAATTTTAATTTTTGTCCAAAAAATCACTGGAACTTAAAAAATGTTTTTGGTGATTTACTCTTTTACATAAAACAACGGAAAAACCTCACGACGAGCAATTCATCACATCTATGTGTAGGCTGTATATAAAGCCAGTTACGACACAACTCTCTGATTCTATCCAACTAGCACACTGAGAGACTGTAAACACTGACCCGGTAACTCCACACCCGCTCTCCCCAAATGCCCCTCCCCCAATACAATATGCAAAAAACACAACAACAACAACAACGCAAACAACTAAACAACCTGACTTGCCTCACCAAATTAATCGTATATATGAAAAAACAGCATGACAAACTAAACTCTCAACAGTACCTGATAAATTATCCTACAACGATGGAAAACTCAAGATCACTCATACTGTACTACATCATATTCACTATTGAAAAATGTAAATAATTTCCATCTATAAAGTAACGCCATCCACATTTACTACACCCAAAAAAATAAACATACCCATCGAGCTATCCCGGCACGTACCCCCCCCCCATCCATTTAAAAACATCCATTTCTATTAGGATTACTCGTGACTAAATAAGTAAAAACATAAATCGCCCCATTACCATACCAAAGGCCGCTTCTCTTATGTATTTCCCTTGCCATTTTTCCTAGCTAACTCTTCCTCTTTTTTCCATCTCTCTAATAAGACCTTGCTCATCATCATAACAGAAATTCAAATGCTTATCGCTTATAATCTACTGCTAATATTGACAATCGTTTAAAACTTTCTAGATTTTAATCCTATTTAAACATAAAATCTCAATGTGAATGCCTAGTTCTTATAAATATCGTCCTGTTACAAATTATCTCATCATTTTGACACCTCTCCTCCAATAGTCACACCTTGGAAATGTCATCGCACCCAAAAGCAAATTAGCAATGAAGACCATAACGAAGAGTAAAAAAACCAGGTACCCATTCTGACAATTTTAATAATTATAAAGCCAGTTCTTTGTTTTAGCTAAAGGTAGATATAATATATCCCCCCTTTCTTGTTTTACTCGACGCCGCTCCCAAGACACAGAACCTCAGCCTATAATCAGTAAAACCTTGATGAACCATGATCACAGCCTTACATCAGGCACCATAGAAAATGCGCTGTTCCTAGGAGTAGGACTAGGTAAAACAAGACATGAATCCCAAACTAGAGAGACAAATAAGGGGGCAACGAGATGCAATGGGCGGATACAATCCGTTCGGGTGTGTGGGGTTGAGAGGGAACATATCATTGCATCCTACATTGACTCGATTGCTGCACGTTTATTTTGTTAGTTCAGATTTACAGACAGGGGTGCAGAACAAGTTTTCTCTCTAATAGTTTACCCAGTATGTGAAGTTCGAACTTGTTATATTTTTGACAGTCTATACGCCTATTTTCGGAGACAAAAAAAGCAAAACAAAAACAAAATAACAAACAAACAAACAAAAACAAAAGCAAATAACACACAATCCCAATTTTTTTTTTTTTTTTTACGAAATGATTATATTTTATTTTTTTGTTCTTTTACAATATCAAAGCAATATAATGTGCCTGCAGACTCAGACTACTAAGATCAGCTCTACGTGTGATCGATTACTGAATTGCCAGCATTAATACTCGCTAACTTCAGTTCAGTGCAATCGAGGCCGCCAAAGTTGAAACAGAACTGAGAATTTCGCAATTGAGCTCTGAGAGTTTCCTTTTCTTTGGCAAATCCCATTAATTTTGGAACGCCAGACGCCCCCTTTCTCTCTTTGCCAAGATGGAAGTGACTGTTGATAGTAAGTATAAGTTCAGATTGATATTTTAAGATTACTTGTGGCTTTGTGCTGCTCTCGAAGTGAGTCACGTCAGTGGACCCGAGTCAGTCAGTGTCTGTGACTGTGAGTGTAAAGCCAGTCTCACACTGTGCGATTTGCTGCGATGCGATTTTTGAGAAAACTGTTATATTATTTGATATGGAAATTCAAACAAGGATATTAATGCTGTCCAAAGTTCTTGGTATTCCTTTGAATAATAAAATTGTAAGTCACGGCTATAACGAACCCCCTACTCTGTATAAAATCAAATTGTTTCTATATCGCTGTGACGTCACAGCGATCTTGCGATTTAACTAAGCTAATTTGACATTTACTCCCACTCATTACTACGAGTAGGGATCGCAGCCGCTTCGCGTTTAAGACATCTTCCTATCTATCGCCGTGTTAAATTCACGGCAGTTATTTCCCCTTTTTCTTGGAAGATCAAATCATTTTTAAAATGAAAAATAGGTCTACATGTTCCGAAACTAGTACAAATTGATATATTTTACCATGGAACTTTGATTCACTACTGTATAATCTTACATTTTACGGAGACAATCCCGTCACTCTTTTGCTGTTGAAACTGCCGCCATCGTAGAAATTATCACAATGCGCAAGATTTGACTTCCGGGTTTAATTTTCGTCCTCACGCACTTGCAAATGATCGGAAAAACATAATTTTTTCAAGAAATTAATGCTTGCAAACTCAAGATTCATGCCATGATGAAAGTTTGACAATCGGTTATAAAATCTGTCTTTATCACATCATTCTTTGAATCAAATTGATTTTGTGAAATTCTTCTCGATTTTCTACTGTAAAATATCATCATAATATCACCGGCGCCGTTCCATTCCCATGGATAAATGGATTCGCGAAGGTTTTTTCTTCACGAAATTACTATTCGCCAAGTTTGCAAATGTGTCTCATTTTACCTCAAAGACCAAACGCAAAGCAATGTCCGATATAAAAAATCATCGATTTGACTTTAGTTGCCATTTGGTCTTTGTTAATGTATGTAAATTTAATGCATGATTTTAACAACAATACCTGAGAATATTCCGCATTGACTTCGCAGCTGCGGGCCTGCACTCTCTATTCACATCTCGGGCGGTTGCGTGGTCACGAACAAAGCAATGCATGCACTGCTGCAAATGGCTTTCTTCTTTCGTTAGGCACTGGCATATGGTGACTTCCAGTATAAAAAAATATACAATGACAATCGAGGATCTGGTTAAAACTATTCGCATCGAAGGAACATCACATAGTACTATTTTCTCGAGGGCCATCGGCCCGCCGAGGAGTTGAGAATAAGTCTGGATTGTGATGTTCTGGAGGTGCGCGAATAGTTTTACTCGTGTGTAGAAATGAGTGCATGTGTATATTATTGTTTGAATTAAGTGACCTGTGATGCCACGGTGATAATAACATTGTCTAGTCGTAATTTTGTTGAATGGAACAAGAGATTATATAGTCTTCGAGATCACGTGTAGAGCAAGTATGTAGAGATAACATACAGTTGTCGTTGGCCTAATCGATCGTGCTGTGTATGGTAAGTTCGGCGACTGGGTCAGTTGGAGATTAGGCTCGGCCGGAAGTGTCTAGCCGTGTTGGTCATGTGGCAGGCGTGGATTGATGTTCAGGTGTAAAGAGCAGAGTAGCACCGGCTTTGTGCGTTGCGGTTGCGGTCAAGGCTCGTGCGGAATTAGGGCTGGGGGGGGGGGGGGGGGGGTTCGAGAAGAGGTACGTATAGTCACAGTTTGGTTGTACGCGGCTAGGAAGAAGAGATGTACTCTATGGCGTGACGTCAATGGTAAGAAGACTGAACTTTTTGGTCTTAGGAGAGTGAACGTTTTGATCGTTAGTTAAATCTGATTGCTTGTTTCGTGTTCTCCAGTTTGTGATACACCTCTCAGATTGCAACAGATTCTTGAGACGATGAAGGGATGATGCGGTTCATAAATGAGATGGAGAGTAGAATCTGAGAATGTTTTCGATGCACAGTTTGTTGGTGTTCCGTCATGATGATGTAGGTACTGGTGTACGATATGCAGTTGGAGAATTATTGGTATTAATGTTCATTTTAATCGTCTCTTTAATTTTTGATCCCCTAATCATATAGTATGTGTTTCTGGTGTGATCGCCCTGCTGTGTGTTCGAATACGGAGATCACTTGTGAGATAGCTCTTCTCATTGCAGCGTAAGTGAATGTATTGTTATTGCAGTTTCTGTGTTCATGTTTGGTTAAGTTTGGAGTAAGTGTGGGCAATGGAGGAGGAGTGAAGTGATGTGATGACTATCGTTTTGTTATGCATTCATAAGTTTTCTATTGGTAATCCTGACACAACACTTCTTTTGTATCGAACTTCAAAATTTTTTGTCGGCTGTTGTTGTAATTTGTTCTTTGTGGTTGTGGTGTGTTATGGAGTGAGATGGTTGGTAGCTCGGTATGTGGTGGATCGAGTGTCAGTGGTGAAGAGATGAGACTTGAGGATGTTAGGGAGAGATGCGACGTCAGGTTTATGAGGACGGGTTGGTGTGTTCTTTTTGTTTCGTCGTCTGCGCTGGGTCGTTCGAGTTGGGTCGGCCAGGAATGAGTGATGTCGATGCAGCGGCACGGCGGACGCGACGGCTGTTGTGATCGGTGCAAGAATGGATGCAGGATAATCATGTGTTATACTTGTGGGAGATACTCAGGAGAGATACGGAGTTATGGACATTAGAGTGGAGAGTCATAGTTAGGTGGATGCGAGCAGGAGTACAGTGCATTTAGTGTGCGTCGTGAGTAGGTGGTGTTATGATTCTAAGTGTGTCGTTCTTAGGTAGGCATGTGCTGTGACGGAAAGGTTGCCTGTTTTGGAGGCTGTTCTGGAGCAGCAGAGTGGCGTGGACGCGTCGATACTTGCTGAGTGAGGCGAGGATATCGCGCGATGAGCAGGAGGCGAGGAGATGTATGGTAATGCAGGCGAGGAGAGAGGCTAGATGTAACGGAGCCGGAGATATAAACGGCATCAAGATTGACGCATTGCCTGTGTTCTATTAACGAAAAATACATTTTATTAGGAAGCAGATGAAAATGAAAGTGCAACAAGTATGCATGCAGGGCGAGATAAAAGTGTAGACTAGGCTCTATGCCACAATGATACGATGGACAGATGCTGGATCCATAACGGACTGGGTGATGAGGCATAGTAGCACAGCACTACCGCGCATCTTATGCTCAGATGCTGCGATGATCGCGCGCTATATTGAGAGCAGAGAAGTATATGTGGAGTAGAAGGAGTAATACGTGTTGGTTTATTGAGGTATTGATATCGATAGCGCAGGTTGATGATAATCAGTACCAACCGAGTGTACGTTGCACTAGTAGGTAGCGTGCTGCACAGTCGAGAGACGCAGACGCGCAAGGAGTGTAAGTGATCGTGATGAGGAAGGGATTATATTAACATTAAATTTCTTCTTGGAAGATTAAACATAGAGAATCATAATTTCACATATATGTTATTAAATGTATATTTGGCCTATTTGAGAAGAGATCAATGAAAGTTTTTCTCGTATCCTATTCAATTCAGATTCAAGTTAAAAATGGTTAGTGTCATTAAAAAAAAAATAAAATAAAAAAAGCCAGACTGAATAAAACCATCTGTAAATAAATGTCACTAATTTGTAACAATATTTTAGTATTTTTTAATTCCAAAGAATATCATATAAATTAATGACAAATAATGACAAATAATTAAGATGATAATGCAAAGACATTAATAATCACAATTTACATATTATGGAACAATTATAAGAAATCCCGACACAAGCAAACATACAAAGGCATAGTATTAATTCAACAAATCTTAATACAAAATCAATTATGTCATTGAAAGTTTTCCAGCATAAAAAATATATATACAATACAATTTTGCTGCATTTAATTTAAGATGACTTCTTGGGACGTCAATTCATTTTGTCATATTAGAGGTTCGAGAATGCATGCATGACATCTCAGTTTTGGTAGTAACAAAAAATATCAAGTGGAAAAAAATGAAATGATGTAAAATAAAAAGAAAGAAGAACGATAGATTAATGTATTTATTTAAAAAATGATATTATAGGGAAAATAGTATTGCCTTTTTTTTGTCCGCCGGGCCGGAACGGTGTTGAGCAGGGGACTATGATAACGGGCTCCGTACGTTGTGTGTGTCCGTCCAGTGTATACCGTCCGTCCGTCCATCCGGCCCGTCGTATCGTGCCGTCTGTTTTGCTTCCGTATGTGACGCAAAAGATCTTTCTTCAATTTTGCGTTACTCCTTCACCATTTTTCATCCGGGATTCGATTCCGTTAGCTTTATATGATCACACTAGGTGATGCTATGGCTAAACTTCCTCACAGAATTTGGACGCTATTGAGACTGATCTTTGGACCTGATTTTTGACGCTTGTATTGTACATTGGTACAAATATGTCTACTCCTTCGCCATTTTTCAATCCGATTTTGATTTTTGTTTGCTTTTAATGAATAGCACATAGGTGAGGAGCTAACAAAACTTCCTACTGGAATTTTGACTTTTGACCCCTTTGAACCTTTTGGACGCTTAGATTTTTTGACTTATATTGATACATTGGTTACAATGGCTACTTGCTTCGCCATTTTCATCTCCGATTTTCGATTTTGTTTGCTTTTTAAATGATATCGGCTACTACGTGAGGATCTGACAAAACATCCTCACGGAGTTTCGACTTTTGTGACCCCTTTGACCTTTGACGCTTGATATGTGACCTAATATTGTACAATTGGTTACAAAATGCTACTCCTTCGCCATTTTTCATCCGAATTTCGATTTTTGTTTGGCTTTATGATGATAGCACTAGTGTGGACTACAAAACTTCCTCACAGAATTTTGACTTTTGAACCCCTTTTGACCTTTGACCTTGTGAATTTTTTGACCTCAGTATTGTAATTGGTACAAAATGGTCTACTGGCCGATGTCGACCATTTTTCATGCCGATTTCGATTCGCGTTTGCTTTTGATAGGCACTAGGTAATGCCTACAAAACTTCTTCACAGAATGTTTGACCTTTGACTCCTTTGGACCATTGATTTTCGATCCTATATTGGTTATTGGCTACAAATGCTTGGTACTCCTTCACTCATTTTTCAATTCGGCGATTTCAATTCCGCTTGCTTTATGTGATAGCACTAGGGTAAATACCCTTACAAAAAAAACTTCTTCACAGAATTTTGGAGCCCTTTGACCTTTGACCTTGATTTTTGACCTATATTGTTTAATTGACTAAAAATGCTACTGCTTGCCATTTTTTCGATCTGATTTCGATTCCGTTTGCTTTATATGATGAGCACTAGGTGAGGAACTACAAAACTTCTCACAGATTTTGGACTTTTGAACCCTTGACCTTGACCTTTGACCTAATTGGTACATTGGTAGGAAAATGCTGAATTCTTTGTTGCCATTTTTTTACCCGATTTCGATTCCGTTTGCTTTATGGTGATAGCACTGATTGGTGATATAATGGGAATTTTTAACCATTATCGGGCAGGGGGACATATATTGGACGCATTGCGTATTTACTAATCCACTTGTTTTACCAAGTAAATTGTTTAACTATCAAGAGGTTGTATTGTTATTAACTAAATATTAATTAGTTGAGCCAATATATAAAGTTAATTTGGAAATATTTCTTGGATCAGTAGTTTCTTCTCAACCCTCTGATCGATCCTGGCGGTTAACACTTTCCTCTTAAGTAATAGATGATAAAAAGAACAAGTAATACTTATATATAGAGTATATACACATCTACAAAAAGAAATATATATTCGTGAGAAACAAATAATCTAAAATGATATGGTTGTAACATGCAATTTCACATCTAGATTTGGGCGATCAACATTCAACAACCAGATCTCAAGAGATGAATGATGTGACTGCTCGCAGTCCCCCCCCACCCCCCTCCAGGCCAACCTATAGGGCCTAACTAGCGTTCATAGATATCCATAAATAAATTTAACATATTCTGCGTAATTATCTGTCTATTACGTCATACTACCAAGAAGTTAACTTGGGTAAAGGTTCCCCTGAATAGGGCTTTATGCGCTCACAATAACGATCCTCAAAATATGCGGAGAATGGTTTCATGTAGAGTTCAATTTGAATCGCCATAACATCCATAACGAAATTGTGCGGATTCCAAAAAAAATTTTACTTTGGTGTATCTTATCAGAACCTTCTAATTTGAGGTATGCATTGGTTTACTATATTTAATGATTTATAATTTGGGGTAATATAGCTACTACGAGGTCGTACGTAGATCGTACCCTGTTACGCAAGTCCTCGAAAGAAAACATTTTAACCACTTTTTGTTAATAATTTACAATGCCTTGTGAAAAACTAATCCAACATCCTACAAACTTTTTTTGTTTAGCTTTTGTACAGAATTTCACCTAATAATATTTTAATCCGTACACATAGAAAAAGGGAGAAAACTCACCGCATTCACTGCCTTGTCCTGGCGCATAGGTAGTTCTGCCACCTATTAAATGGCGGCCTGTCAGTATTTTGTATGGCACAGCACATCAGACCCAAAGTATGAGCTATAGTTGTTTAAAGAGAGTCGTCCCATAATCGAAACCCAAGCAACTCGAGGCCATGTTACAAAAGTCGGTACGGATTCGGCCATAAGAGCAGGCTCAATTGTGCATTCCCTCGGTGGTACTATCGATATCCATTCGTGTGGGCCAAGCTTGGTGTTTGCGCGTCGAGGATCATCGTACCTCAGCGAATGGAATAGTAAATATACAGGCATGGAGTTGAACTCGAAGCTTCGCGTAATGCTGATGCTTTAATCGATAAGATTAAGTGGAATCTCGATTGAAGTCAGCCTCTAGTATATACCAGGTAGCGAGTAAACTTTTGTTTGGAAGAGTACTAGTCATAGCCTTTATTATTGAAACGCGTAGCGAGCCCTCAGATTAATTCTTTACCGTTAGACGGTGTGTAGTAGTATCTGATGTTAGAATTCCGAAAGGATAAAGTGAAGTCGTTTGGATTGGATGTCCGCCCTAGCAAGTATAATTCGCGTAGAAACCTTCTTCTATTAGCGGTTAGATGATCTGATTGCGAGCAAGGCACTATTGGGATACAACTATTTTGTGCCACTGCTATTTTTTATTTAAATATTTTTTTATTAATTGCTTTTTCCTTTTTGAAAAATTATTTTCAGGCCTAATTGTTTTGTTCTTGTCCTTACGCCCCCCCCCACCCATTTCTCTCCTTCTTTTTTATTATATATGATTTTTTCCCTCCAATACTTCTCTCCTTTTTCCTTCTCTCTCTCTCTCTCTGTCTCATTTATCACCTCGACTTTTCTTTTTTTCTTTTTTTTTTTGGTTCTCTCTCTCCCTTCTTTTTTTCCAATTCTTCCTTTTTGTTCTTTTCTTTTTTTCTCCTCTCTCTCTCTCGCTCTCTCGTGTATTTAAAATTTTTTTTTTTTTTGTCTCCATTCCTTTTTTCTTCTTTTTTTTTCTTCTCTCCTTCTCGTAAGGCTCTCTTTTTTTTTGCTCTCTCTCTTCTTTTTCCTTCCATTGCTTTTCTTCTTCTTATTTGTCCCTCCTCTCTTCTTTCTGTCTCTTTTTCTTTCTTTCGAGTCTTAGGTTTTGTTTTTCTCTCTTCACTCTTTCTATCTCTCTCTCTCTCTTTCTGGTCCCTATTGCCTTTTATTCTCTCGTTGTTTTTTGTCTCTCATGTTTTTTTTTCGTTCCCTCTTTTTTCTGTCTCCTTCTTTTTCCTCCATGCTTTTTTTTTTAACCCTCATTCATTTTTCTCTAATCTTCTCTCGCCTTCCTTTTTTTCCATGCTTACTTTTCTCTCGATCTCCTCTCTTTCTCTTTTTTTCCCTTGCCCTTTTTCCCGCATCTTTTTTCAGCTCTGTTTTTTCTTTTCTTTTTTTTTCTTCTTTCTGTTTAGTTGTATTTTATCTTTTATTTTTTCTTTCTTCTTCTGTCTTTTTTATCTAATTATTTGCTTTGACCTCAGCTTGAATATCATCGGACAGTCAGCAGCGATATAATCAGAATGAATGCAAAAGTACTCCTCGGAAGATAGTACCGTTTACCGCTAAAAATAGTACGCAAGGGCCGTTTATTTGTGTTTGTGGCTCTTACGTTCTTTTGAAAAACAGCATGTTAGTTTGCCTAGCTGTTTACCTAGACGTGCGTGTCCGTATCTTGAATTCACATTTTTAATTTGGAATGTCACTAATTTTCAAGGAAAATCAGAATTAGTGAATATGGAGTGCAATGTATGGAAATAACAAAGAACCCACACATCCAGAAAACGGTAACGTATAAGTCTTTATTTTTCCGATTAGAACCTAATTCATAAAACGTAATCGCGAATTCTGTAGTGTGGTCGTGGGTCTAGGAATGTTAAGCGGTGGTAGCTTGTTTTTATCCGATTAACGGATCGCATTGGAAAAACAATTCGCTTGCATTTGTTCCTATACGATTTTCTGCATCTTCATAAGATCATTTTGAATGTTGGAATATGTCACATTTAAGGAAAAATTGCCATTTGTTTTCCATAAAATTGCATCGCAGCAAATCGAACAGATGTGAGGCGATTCTGTTAAAGTGTGTATCGATCTGTGTCATCGCTTTGTGTGAAATTGAAAAAAAAAAATGTCAATTTTTTTTTTGACATTGATAGACAATGAATAGGGAACTAAGGAATGATGAAATCAATGAATAATAAGTCTTTTTTTTTTTTTCTTCATTTTATTTCAGTGTTTTTGGATGATAATTTAGAGAGAAAGTTTTTGAGTCTGTAAACTGTAAGTTACAGACATGCGATAATGCCTAACGTTACAGTCGTCGTACAGAGACGTCAGAATGCCAGAGGAATCGAAGCATTTGAATTGTTGGGGCGCTCTGATTAAGCTATCGCGTGGAGCTCCACTCGCCTGGTTGCGGATGACTGACAAGTGTGTTGACTGTACTGAATAAACGCGATGTCAGCTGTTCTCTGAATAAAAGACTGCTTTTGGTGTAGCGGGTGCTGTCAATCCATAACCAAGAGTGGACCATTTCGCAAGAAAAACTTACATCGACTGCGATTCACAAAACGTGCGCTGCAAAGAGGCACTCTTTCAATACTTTTTAGAATAAAGAAGAGAAATATAAAATGGGAAACTTCAACGAATCACTGTCGACTTCGCCGACAGTTGAAAACGTATAAAGAAATGAAGACTTTATAACCAAAAAAATAAATGACGGAATCTAAATTTTATCGTGACTGATTGTTTCATTATGGAAAAATATAATAATCATCTAATAATAATAAAAAATAAAGAAATAAAAAAAATGATTAAACCCATTCATCGATGATCCAGCTTCATCATTGGTGGAAAGCTATTGGATAGAATGGATTTTGTTGAATGCCCAAATTTTCAGGATGCAGAACATATGTGTTCATGATGTTCATAAACAAATGTTTCTTGGGGGTGATTTAAATACAGCACACACTTGGTAACACAGAGAATTTTAGGTTCCTTTCACGTTGATTCAAGAGAATTACATGTAAATGTGAAAGAAATATTGTTCTTGGGTCACATCTCTTTTCAGATCTGAACGAAGGCACTGGAAGCTGATGAGCTCTGGCATGGAATCAACTGCGTTGGTAGCAGTCGATGGGGAGTTCAAACATGGACTTCATGGCGGATCAAGTCCATAATGTGTTTGAGCCTACTCTGCTGAGAAAGATTCAACATCTCAAAGAGGTACAGAATGTAAGGGGATCTGAGAATCTAGTGGGAAATTGGGGGCATCCCTATAGTTCTGCAGGGTCAATAGACCCACAGGTTAGAGATGCGTGACGCCCGGTGTAAGGTTCATCGTGAACGCAGTGTACCTAGGGTTTGGTTTAGGAAAGGCATACCGGCAAAGTGCAATGCATAGGGATATTGTGACCGGTTGTCATTAAGGTCATTGTGAACCCAGTGTCCATAAAAAGGTGGTCATTGTGACCTCGTATGGCCCTTGTTTGGTCTTATTGGGGCTGGGTACCATGGAAATTAATGTAAGGAGCCCGACATGGTATGTGCATAAGCT
This sequence comes from Paracentrotus lividus, assembly GCA_940671915.1. Classification (NCBI taxonomy): domain Eukaryota; kingdom Metazoa; phylum Echinodermata; class Echinoidea; order Camarodonta; family Echinidae; genus Paracentrotus; species Paracentrotus lividus. Next base: position 18,699,330 of record CALNVZ010003430.1, on the reverse strand, counting down.
CCTAACACACCACCGTTATTCTAAGTTTGGTTTTAAATGTTATGAAACTTCTACTTACCAAAAACATCACCAAAAAGAATTCTGTCAAGATGTTCCTCTTGCAATATTATAAAGTAATTCCGCTTGTATTTTGTTTCTAGAGTATGCCTAGTATTTTTTTTTGCCTTGAAGAAGAGAGGAGTATATATTTGTTTCTTTATTTATGAATTATGTTTATTTTTCTGTGCTTCCAGAAACTGCTGTGACTTTCTGTTGGATTTCCAGCTTGGGTGTCTGCATATTCAAATAATGAAAAACAGAAAGGAAAGGGTTAAGATCAATTCCATTTAGCATTAGATGCTGGAGAAGTGTAGCTTATGAGACATTAAGCATCTTTTAGCAACTCTTGAAAAAAAAATATATACTGCCATACTGTTGTTTTGGAATGTATGGTGTAATGGCTAAGTAAGTGGTGGTACGAACCGACTGTTGATTATGCTAATTGGTCTCAGCCAAAGCAAGATGAGACCAACAAAATATAAAATAAGCTATCAGAGAATCGGGTTTAGAAATCACTGTTCATGGAATGATTTAACACGACTATTTCATATGGCATCCCTTGTAGATCATTATTTGTTGGCGATCGGTAAGACTGGGAATTGAATATAGCTCAATTTCTTCAGAAGCAAGATGTGTTTAAGTTTTTTTAATGATGTTTGTCTGGAATGGCAATTGCTATGTCATTTCAAATTCAACGATTGATTAAAGTTGATGGCAATGTATGGGATTAAATGTTTGCTTTGAAGCATCAAAATAGTTGGAGAAGGAAGAGGCGAATGTGAAGGTGTTGATTGTGAATGAAAATAGTAACCTGGTAAAATATAGTTCATAATCTAGAAGCATTTATCTCTATTTATTTATTTATTTTATTTGGCTAATGATATAACCTCTTTTCCCTTGTATCTTTATAGAAATATAATGAATTATTGAGCGGTGTATTGAGTTTTTAATTTGTTTAACAGGTGAAGGTTTCAGCGGTGGCATCAAGTATCTTTCTGAGGGTGTGGAGTGGTCCTGGACCTACGCCTACCTGGACGTTTTAGGGAGAACATATAGCTCAGATTAGCTATAGACGAGGCTAAGGAACATTCGAGGTTGCTTAGGTCTTTTTAAGGAGCGCTACTCACAACCCAGGAAGAATACTTGGTGGCAGCCGTGACTCCCTGTTAATCGTTCTGGCACCAAGGTGAAACTTCAAGATTACCTATTGTCAATGTTTGTTGCACATTATAAATCAGGAAATGCAAGAGGGCTACTTCATTTCGGCATTGTTGAATGTGAAACAATTATCTGTCGCTGTTCCGACATGTTATAAGAATGATGCAGTTTCTTTTCAGGTTATTGGGTATGTAGCCTATCCTTATTAAAAAGCTTCTATGTTTCGCCAAGGACCATTCATCTACGTTGCTGCCTGGCAGATCAGAAGGGTTTTATGTGCAGTATTTAACAAAATTATAAAAGAAAAGCATACTCTCTTTCTCTTCCTTTGATAATTAAAAAATATATATCAAAAAGTCAAAAAGCATGAGGAATTTATCTGTAGTGGATGTTCTAATTTCTCAATTGCATATTCACGAATAGGCAAGTTCATGTTATCAATCAATGTGCCACCTTTGAGCCAGCTTAATAATAAGTTATTTTGAATGGACATCAGTATTTTGCGGATGTTTGAATGTTTGAATTCATAACTGATGTACACTAAATGAGATTTGTTAATATGAAGCTGGGTGAAAATGCTAACTGCTTACTTTTGAATTTCAAAAAAAAGAAAAAACTGTTTCCCGCCAAAAAATTGAAAAATAATTGTTTTTTACCAATTGGTAGCTCAAGAAAAAAAATTGAAATATTATATGCTCTGCTTCACAATAATAGCATAAATAATGTGTTGTAAAGAATATTTTTTTGTTATAGTTATATTTTATTATTATTATTGTCTTTTTTTAAAGTCTATGGCATATTGCATTAGTCCAAGATTTTGCTGTTTATTGTGGTTGTATTTATTGGGAATTAAAATGATGCAAAATGAAATTTTGGATAATTCTGTGATATTACTTTCTTTCCTCTTCAGACGTTCCAGTATTGATTTCTGTTTCACCAAATGGTTTTGATTTCACAAGCTCTTGCTATAAAGGTTTGTGTTGTATAACTCGATTGTGTTTAAACGCCTTTAGCACCTAAACGCGGCCCGAGAAACCGCCCTCATCGCTTATCACTAACGCCCCATCCTCACACTGGCCCCTGTTTAAGCAGCTATATATGGAAGTCAAGATAGTATTCAAAAATATGGTGATTGAACACTTGCCCATGAGACTTGTTGTGGTATTACCCATATTGGTTATGTGCTGTCTGATTCCGCTACGCAATAAAAGTATGTTGTTGAGAGCAATTCTTATTAAATAAAGTTATTCATTGAAACACAGCATAAGACCTTTGTGCTAGTAGTAAACTGAGCACTTTTCAACGCAGTATCTAGGTGCTAAATATACATGTCAATTATTGTTTAGTCTCTTCCAGCTCATGAATGGAGGATTGATGTTTGCGATTTTGGTATTGAAAAGTCGGTCTGTGCAAGTCATTTCTGGCCCTCTGCTGCTGGGCAGAGAATAACTTACAAATATTGTCCAAAAATAGCAAAAGGAAAAATGTAAAGAATATACTATGTAAAAAAAAGGCAAAATATGGTCTGTCATTTACAGCTGATTGTCAGTGCAAATCACAAATCATTACGCATGAAGATTAACTGGGTACATGTATGAATTTTAGTCAGGAATAAGACCACTACAACACAGTGAGCAAAGCCGCTGCTTCTGGCCACTAGCCATGTTCTAATGCTATTCCGTGCTCGTGTTTTCTGTTCGGCGTCTTTTTAGAGATTCTGGGTAAAGTATGACTCCTGTTTTGTATTGAGAAGTCTCCCTTTATCCTTCTCTGTTATCACTGTTTGTAAGCCCTGATAAGTCAATTGACATGTGACGCTGGAATAATTGGCAATTTTTTTCATTTTTGTATCAGTTTGGCTCAACTGAAACTCCACTGACTGCCAGGGTACAGGATATGAATAACAACATTATTATAAAGTTTAATTTGTTAATTACAGATGAGGGTATTTGATCGCAGTAGAAGCAACATGAAGGGTGTAAGGAAATGGTCCAACAGAGACATGGCACATATGAGGTAATAGTAAGTCTCCTTTCAACTGTAAGCGCCTATTTCAATTCACTTCAGTGGACCAAGAGACCAGTGGGAGATCCTGAAGAATCACAAGGCTTTCATGAGAGCAATGTTTGGTAATGGTTGTAATCAAGTTGAATAAAAAACAGAAGAGAAATAGAATAATGAAATCTCAAACCGACTTTTTTTCGCTTAGTGGAAAGAAAATGGTGTATTGTGGCAAAATGTTTAGTGTTCAATGGTTTGTTAATTAAGGTTAATTTGGTGCTCAGTTGACACTGTAATAACAAAATTTTGTCACTAAAAATGTTATGTAGGAAGGGACAATGGTTTGAATTAAAAAAAGTAAATAAAGGGGCATAATTGTGTAGCGCTGTGTAGGCTGTCTATAGCTCTGCCTTATATATCATAGTAGTTGTTTTTGTTTTGTCTCGTTTCCTTTAGCAAGAGAGTGTGGAGAGTATGGCAGTTGGGATATAGGCAGTAGGAACTCAAGCTAGAGGCCATGTGTACGGGTAAGAATAAATGGTTATATTGCTACTCGTTGTCTGCTAACCCACTTTGGTTTCTAACATGCTTCGTCAGTGACAATCCGCGTATGGTCTAATTTTTGGAAAGTAGTCGCGCGTGTTGACCAATTTTCCAGTTAAAGTTAAAAAGCCTGCAATTCGCCAACAGTGTGCCACTGGTGTAATGCCACTGTGAACGCTATGGTTTTTAGATAGAATTGGGTAATGACGTCGATTTCCAGAATGATAGAAATGGAAAGAAAATTGAGTGGACAAAGGGGCATTGAATGTATCTCGGTCTGGGCTATTAGGACCTATAAAATGTGAATACTATATGTAGAGCAAAGTGATAATTGGAACGGCAAACATCAATTAGATCCAAATTGATTAGTAGTACCTAATGTGTTTTAGCCAACGCTGGTAAATTAGAGAATTATAAGAGACTAAACAAAATAGCCATCTGCAGTTTTTAGGCTGTTTGAAGGGGGCTCGAGGAGTGAATAAGATTGTAATGATTGTAGTTTGGTCGAGGAAACATGCCTTTAACCGCTTAACGGGGACAGTAATGTTTTTGGTAATGTTGTTAATAATATGTTTATACTACGACCTTTTTGGCTTTCAATGTTTTTTCTTTAGGCTACCAACGTAACTTGTCTAACCAAACTGTTAAATTCAAGGTAATGTTGTTTTTTTTAGGATGTAATTCTTATAAATAATTTCAATATCTTTTGAAGAGTTGAGTATGTTTTGGCATATATAATCAATTCTAGGCTGTGATGAACGGGAGTTACAATGTGAAAGCTGGGTTGGCCTATCAATCTTTATGTGAGAGTAGTTGAACTTAATTTGATTCAGTAAGTATTTTTTAAAGAATTCCATTTTCAAGATTCATATGCTTTTTTACACGCTTGAGCAAAAAGAAGAATCAGATAAAGATATGAGCTAGGGCCAGACCTACTGAGTGAGGATGAACCAAATAACACTTGTTTATACCATGAAGCAGCAGCCGAATAAGATATCATATAAAGAAATTGGGAATGTCCGTTTAATTTGTATGGGTCTTACTTGGGGATAAGGGTGAATCATAATTTTCTGACGGCCTGCGCAGACTTGTGAAAAGCCTATGGGATTAGAATACACCGTGTGCTGAATAGCTGAATTTTTCCTGGGTTAAGTAGCAAAACAAGCTGCCCCCATTACCATAAACATTCTCTTGCCCTTGCTTCGGGGCTATCATTGGCTAAGGGAAAGTGGGTGTAATGACATTTTACCAAAATGGAGCGATGGGTGGAATATACATGTGGTGGACAACACTGTTCAATGTGGATAAGCAATCCATTTGGTGTCAAATATGTTTGTCCCATTAAGGTGTCTAAGAATATTCCCGAGAAGATCCAGGCAATACTTCACGTAGTCTTAAATTTGCTGAGATATAGAAAGTGGAAATAACATTCAATGCATAGGATTGTAGAAAGATGTATCTAATAAAGAGCTACTTTTAGTGGTTTAAATTGTAGATGCATGGAAACACACAGATAGGCTATTTGGTCCAATGATTTTTTTTACGAATCATATGTAGTCTTATTGTTTCCTGCTTGAAATGATTACAACTTTCATTATAATTAATAAATTACAAGAATTTATTCCTGGATTCAAAAGGCATCTAGTTTGTTATTTCAGGTATCCTGGCAAAAAGGGGCTTTTTTCAAATGTTTTAAGACAGTACATAGTCGATACAATGATATACAACTGACGACAAAGTTGAGTGGATATGAGACATAAATATGGCAATATTCATGCTGATGCATATTTATATATGATGATTGGCGCATGGAGTCGAAAGACGAAGGGGACATACATTTTAAATGGGCCCTTGTCAGAAAAATATGACATGTATATGTGTTATTGAACTATCAAAACAGATTGGGTGACTGATGAGTTGTTAAAATGATTGATTTTTCGTGTAATATATTCAAAATGAATTTACATGTAATAAGGTGACAAAAAAGAAAATGCTTTACTGTGTTGTTTTGTGCCTTGGCATGAAAATGTGTGAACAGCAGGTGGGCAGTAGATTTTTCTTGAGAAAGATATTGCATTACCTGTAATTCTTAATTCAATAATTTGGGGGACCAAAACATTGTTTGCCCCCTTAGCATGACCTCGGGGCAGATGATTAGTGTGTCTTCCCCTTTGTTTTTGTCATTCGTTTGGTCCATATTCACTAGGTCCTTCTTTTTTCATGGACAGAAAGAAAGATTATAGTTCGTGCGGCGAGTCACTGTGAAGATAGAGAAAAGAAGTTAGCGCAAGATCTATTACACGTAACTACAGGCTGAATTGGTAAATTTCTCTCCTTGCCCCCTCCCCCCCCATCATTAGGGCTCATTAGCTTAGCAATGTTTAAAAACATAATGGGAAAAGGGACTGCAATTATTATGCATGGTATTATTTTGCTATTTGTTTGTTTTTCTTCTCTTAATATTGAAAAAATGACTTTTTTAAAAAAAATTTCTATTTGTATTTAATTTTATTTAATTTTTGGGTTTGCGGGGATCCCCAATGATTTTGGGAATTTTGCGACTCTTAGCAGACCAATCCCGACTGTCAGTCAACTGTAACTTTCATGTCAACTGGCGCAGCCATAGCTTGGGGGCTACGCCCATGTAACGCTACGCATAGCGCCAGTCTTGCAGGCATATGTACATTTTCCTTTGGGTTACGGGCAATTACAACAAATGTATAGGTTCGCTACAATGAGCATGCGTAGTATCAGTTGGTAACTGAATCCCAGCAATGGCTCGCATCGGCAAAGACAATAACAGCGTGCATTACGCAACCGAATTCGTCTATGACCCGGATACAGCTTATGTACAATATATTCGAGACTGGTTGATGGTCACTGGTAATTTTTTTTTAGAAGGTTGGCCCCGAACAACTATCATACGATTTTTG
>CALNVZ010003430.1:18598929-18689258 GCA_940671915.1 Paracentrotus lividus | reverse complement strand
GTCTTTATTTTCCGATTTAGAACCTAATTCATAAAACGTAATCGCGATTCTGTAGTGTGGGTCGTGGGCTCAGAATGTAACGGTGGTAGCTTGTTTACTCCCGATTAACGGATCGCATTGGAAAACAAATTCGCTTGCATTGTTCCTATACATTTTCTGCATCTCATAAGATCATTTTGAATGTTGGAATATGTCACATTTAAGGAAAATTGCCATTTGTTCCAAAAATTGCATCGCAGCAAATCGCACAGTGTGAGGCGATCTTTAAGTGTGTATCGATCTGTGTCATCGACTTTGTTGTTGAAATTGAAAAAAAAAAATGTCAATTTTTTTTTTGACATTGATGACAATGAATTAGGGACTAAGGAATGATGAATCAATGAATAATATCCTTTTTTTTTTTTTTTCTTCATTTTATTCAGTGTTTTTGATGATAATTGAGAGAAAGTTTTGAGTCTGTAAACTGTAAGTTACACATCGAAATGCCTAACGTTACAAGTTCGTTCGTACAGAGACGTCAGAGCCAGAGGACGAAGCATTTTGATTGTTGGGCGCTCTGATTAGCTATCGCGTGGAGCTCCACCTCCTGGTTGCGATGACTGAAGTGTGTTGACTGTAACTGAATAACGCGATTCAGCTGTTCTCGATAAAGACTGCTTTTGTCGTGCGGGCTGTCAATCATAACCAAAGTGGACCCATTTCGCAAGAAAAACTTCACGACTCGACTTCACAAAACGTGCGCTGCAAAGCCACTCTTTCAATACTTTTTAGAATAAAGAAGAGAAATATAAAAAGGAACTTCAACGAATCCACTGTCGGACTTCGCCCGACAGTTGAAAACGTATAAAGAAATGAAGACTTTATACCAAAAAAATAAATGACGAATCTAAATTTTATCGTGACTATTGTTCATTGGAAAAATAAATAATCCATCTAATAATAATAAAAAATAAAAAATAAAAAAAATGATTAAACCCATCATCATGATCCAGCTTCATCAATTGGTGGAAAGCTATTGATAGCAATGGATTTGTTGAATGCCCAAATTTCAGGCATGCAGAACATATGTTTCATGGATGTCATAACATGTTTCTTGGGGGTGATTTTATACAGCACACACTGTTAAACACAGAGGAATTTTAGGTTCCCTTTCACGTTGAATTCTAAGAGAATTACATGTAAATGTAGAAGGATAATATTGTTCTTGTCACATCTCCTTGTTTCCAAGATCTGAACGAGGCACTGAAGCTGATGAGCTCTGCACTGGATCACTGCTCGTTTGTAGCCATCGATGGGGAGTTCACAGGACTTCATAGCGGATCAAGTCCAAATGTGTTTGACACTCCTGCTGAGAGATATCAACATCTCAAAGAGGTACAAATGTAAGGGGATCTGAGAATCTAGTGGGAAATGGGGGCATCCCTATAGTCTGCAGGGTCAATAGACCACAGGTTTAGAGATGGTGACCCCGGTGTAAGGTCATCGTGAACCAGTGTCCTAGGGTTTGGTTTAGGAAAGGCATACGGCAAAGTGCAATCATAGGATATTGTGACCCGGTGTCATAAGGTCATTGTGACCCAGTGTCATAAGGTCATTGTGACCCGGTATTGGCCTTGTGGTCTATTGGGCTGTAACCATGGGAAATATGTAAGGAGCCCGACATGGATGTCATGTCTACACACCTTATTCTAAAGTTTGGTTTTAATGTTATGAAACTTCTACTTACCAAAACACACACAAAGATATCTGTCCAAGAATGTTTCCTCTATGCAATATAAATAAAGTAATTACCTTGTATTTTGTTTCTAGAGTATGCCTAGGTATTTTTTTTTCTTGAAGAAGAGAGGAGTATATATTTGTTTCTTTATTATGATTATTTTATTTTTCTGTTGCTTCCAGAACTGCTGTGACTTTCTGTTGATCCAGCTTGGTGTCTGCATATTCAAATATGAAAAACAGAAGAAAGGGTAAGATCAATTCCATTTACCATAGATCTGGAGAAGTGTACTTATGAGACAAACATGCTTTACAACTCTTGAAAAAAAAATTATATACTGCCATATTGTTTGGAATGTATGGTGTAGGCAAGTAAGGTGGTACAACCACTGTTGATTATCTAATTGCTCACCAAAGCAGATGAGACCAACAAAATATAAAAAAGCTATCAGGAATCGGTTAGAAATCCTGTTCATGGAATGATTTAACACATATTCTATTGCACCTTGTCATCTATTTGTTGGCATGAAGACTGGATTAATAGCTCAATTTCTTCAGAAGCAAGATGTGTTTAAGTTTTTTAATGATTTTGTGGAAAATCATTGCATGTCATTTCCAGAATTCAAGATTGATTAAATGTTGATGCAATGTATGGATTAAATGTTTGCTTTGAACATCAATGTTGGGAGGAAGAGGCGATTGAAGGTGTTGATGATGAAATGTACCTGTAATATATAGTTCAAAATCAAAGATTTATTTATTTATTTATTTATTTATTTGCTAATGAATAAATCTTCCCCTTTATCTTTACTGAAATATAATGAATATTGACGTGTATTGTTTTTAATGTTTAACAGGTGAAGGTTTCACGGTGCATCAAGTATTCTTTCTTGAGGTTGTGAGTGGTCCTGGACCTACCCAACCTGGACGTTTTAGGAGAACATGCTCACGGAAACATCGAGGTTGGGTAGGTCCTTTTTAGGACCACTCACAACCTCAAGAAAGAATACTTGGTGCACCGTGAAACCTTCACCTGTTAATCGTTCTGCCACCAGTGAAACCTTCAAAGATTACCTATTTAATGTTTGTTGCACATTATAATCAGGAAACTGCAAGAGGCTTACTTCATTTCGACAGTGAAGTGAAACAACATGTTTATAAATGATGCATTTCTTTTCAGGTATGGGTATGTAGCCTATCCTTTTAACTTCTATGTTTTCCCAAGACCATCCATGCGTGCTGCTCCAGATCAGAGGTTTTTATGTCAGGTATTTAAACAAAATTATAAAAGAAAGCATACTCTCTTCTTCCTCCTTTGATTATTAAAAAAATATATATCAAAAAGTCAAAAGCATGAGAATTTATCTGTAGTGGATGTTCTATTTCTCATTGCATATTCACATACAAGTTCATGTATCAATCAAGCCCCTTGAGCCACTTTATAAAGTTATTTTTGATGGACATTTTGCGGATGTTTGAATGTTTGAATTCATAACTGATGTAACAAATGAGATTGTATATGAACTGGGTGAAAATCTACTGCTTACTTTTGAATTTCAGAAACTTTCCAAAATTGATATGTACAATGTAGCAGAAAATAAATATTATAGCTCTCTCACAATAATAGCATAAATAATGTGTTGTAAAGATATTTTTTTGTTATATAGTTAATTTTATTATTATTATTGTCTTTTTTTTAAAGTCTTGCATATTTGCATTAGTCAGATTTTCTGTTATTGTGTTGTATTTATTGGAAATTAAAATGATGCAAAAATGAATTTTGATAATTCTGTGAATATTACTTTTCTTTCCTCTTTCCAGAGTTCCAGTATTGATTTTCTTGTTTCACATGGTTTTGATTTCAACAAGCTCTTCTATAAAGGTTTGTGTTGTAAACTCGATGTGTTTTTAACCCTTTAGCACCTAAACCGCCCGAGACCGCCCCTCAGCTTACTCACTAAACCGCCCCACACCGCCCCTGTCTTAAGCACGCTATATATAGTCAAGATAGTATCAAAAATATGTGATGAAACATGCCCATACTTGTTGTGGATTACCCATTGGATATGTGCTGTCCGATTCCGCACAAAAAAGTATGTTTTGAGAGCAATTCTTATTAAAAAATATTCATTGAAACACAGCATAACCCTTTGTGCTAGTGAGTAAACTGACACTTTTCACGCAGTCTCTAGGTGCTAAATATACATGTCAATATTGTTTAGTCTCTTCTCAGCTCATGAATGGAGGATGATTTTTGCGATTTTGTATTGAAAAGTCGCTGTGCAAGTCAATTCTGCCCTCTTCTGACTGCAGGAATCAAACTACAAATATTTCCCCCAAAAATACAAAAAGAAAAATGTAAAGAAATACTTGTAAAAAAAGGCAAAATATGTCTGTCATTTACACTGATGTCAGTGCAATATCACAAATCATTACCATAAGTTTACTGGGTACATGTATGAAATTTAGTCAGGAATAAGACCACTACACACAGTGAGCAAGCCCTCTTCTGCCACTAGCCATGTTCTAGCTATTCCCCTCTGTTTTCTCGCTCTTTTTAGAGATGTCTGGGTAAATAGACTCACTGTTTTGTATTGAGAAGTCTCCCTTTTATCTCTCTGTTATCACTGTTTGTAAGCCCTTGAAAACACCTGGAAAATGGCAAATTTTTTTCATTTTTGTACAGTTTGCTCACTGAAACACCACTGACGCCAGGTACAATATGAAAACAACATTATTATAAAAGTTTAATTTGTTTACTTCACAGGAATAGGGTATTTGACGGCAGTAGACAACATGAGGGTTAAGGAAATGGTCCAACAGAGACATGCACAGTATGAGGGTAATAGTAGTCTCCTTTCAGACTGTAGCCCTAATTTCAATTCACCTTCAGTGGCCAAGAGACCAGTGGAGATTCCTGAAGAACACAAGGCTTTCATAGACAATGTTTGGTAAGTTGTAATCAAGTTGGAATAAAAAACGAGAAGAGAAATAGAATATGAAATCTCAAACCACTTTTTTTCCCTTTATGGAACAGAAAATGGTGGTATGCAAAATGTTTAGTGTTCAAGTTTGTTAATTAAGGTTAATTTGTGTCAGTTACCTGTAATAACAAAATTCTTGTCACTAAAAATGTTAATTAGGAAGGACAATGGTTGAATTAAAAAAGTAAAAGGGGCATAATTGTGTACCTGTTAGCTGTCAAGCTCTGCTTATATATATATATTTTTTTTTTGTCTTCGTTTCCTTTAGCAAGAGAGTTGGAGAGTTTGCAGTTGGGAATGCAGAGGAACTCAAGCTAGAGCCATGTACAGGGTAAGATAATGGTATATTGCTACTTGGTCTGCAACCACTTTGGTCTAACATCCGTCTAGTACAATCCCGTATGGTCTAATTTTTGAAGTAATCCGTTTGCCCAATTTCCAGTTAAGTTAAACCCAATTCGCCAAGTTTCCACTGGGTGTAATGCCACTCTATGTTTTAGATAAATTGGTAATGACTCAAATTTTCAGATGATGAAATGGAAAGAAAATTGAGTGGACAAAGGGGCGATTGAATGATCTCGTCTGGGCATTAGACTATAATTAAACTATATGTAGACAAAGTGATAATTGGACCAAACATCAATTAGACCAAATTGATAGTAGACCAAATGTGTTTAGCCAACGTGGTAAATTAGAGAATTAGACCATCTGCAGTTTTTAGCTGTTTGAGGGCTCGAGGATGAATAAGATTTATGATTGTATTTGGCGAGGAAACATCCTTTACCTAACAGAATGTTTTGAATGTTGTTAATAATATGTTTATACCACCTTTTTTGCTTCATGTTTTTTTCTTTAGGTACCAAAGGAAACTTGTCTACCAAACTGTTAAATCAAGGTAATGTTGTTTTTTTTAGATGTAATTCTTTATAATAATTTCAATATCTTTTGAAAGTTGAGTATGTTTTGCATAATAATAATTCTACCTGTGATGAACGGAGTTACAAGTGAAAGCTGTTGCCATCAATCTTTATTGAGAGTAGTTGAACTTATTTGATCAGAAAGTATTTTTTAAAGAATTTCATTTTCAAGATTCATGCTTTTTTACCTGGCAAAATGAAGAACAATAAAGATATACTACCACCTACTAGTGAGGATGACCAAATAACACTTGTTTACATGAACACGAAATATCATAAAAGAATTGAAATGTCCGTTAATTGTGGGCTTTTGTGGGAGTGGATCATAATTTTCTGACCCCAGACTTTGTGAAAAGCACTGGAAATACCTGTCTGAAAGCTGAATTTCTGGTTCGTAGCAAAACAAGCTGCCCCCACCATAAACATTCTCTTCCCTGCTTCGGGCATCATTTGGCTAGGGAAAGTGGTGTAATGACTTTTCCAAATGGAGCGATGGGTGGAATATACAGTGGTGGACAACACCTGTTCATGGATAAGCATCCATGGTGTCAAAATATTCCCAGAAGCCCAATACTCACTGTCTTTAAATGCTGACATAGAAAGGGAAATAACATTCAAGCAAAGGATGTAGAAAGATGATCTTTAAGCTACTTTAGTGTTTAAATGTAGATGCAAAACAACAGAAGCTTGTCATGATTTTTTTTTACCATCATAGTAGTCTTATGTTTCCTCTTGAATGATTACACTTTCATTATAATTATAAATTACAGAATTATTCCTGATCAAAGCATCTGTTTTGTTATTTCAGGTATCCTGCAGGGCTTCATTTAGACACACATACAACTGACGACAAAGTGAGTGATATGAGACATAAATATGGCAATATTCATGATGCATATTTATATAATATTGCCATGAGTCGAAGACAAGGGACATACATTTTATGGGCCTTGTCAGAAAAATACATGTATATGTGTATTGAATATCAAACAGATGGGACTGATGATGTGTTAAAATCGATTGATTTTTCTGTAATATATTCAAGAATGAATTTTATGATAAAGTAGCAAAAGAAAATCTTTACTTTTGTTTTGTGCTTGGCAGAAATGTGTGAACAGCAAGTGGCAGTAGATTTTTCTTGAGAAAGATATTGCATTCCCTGTAATTTTAATTCAAATAATTTGACCAAAACATTGTTTGTGCCCTTATGCTGGGCAGATGATGTGTGTCTCCCCTTGTTTTCATTCGTTTGCCATATTCACCCTTTTTTCATGACAGAAAGAAAGATTCATAGTCGTGCGGCGAGTCACGGAAGAAGAGAAAAAGAAGTTAGCACAAGACAAACTACAGGCTGAATTGGTAAATTTTCTCTCCTTGCCCCCCTCCCCCCCCCCATCATTGCTCTTAGCTTTACAATTTTAAAACATACTGGGAAAGACCAATTATTATGCATGTATTTTTTTCTATTTGTTTTTTCTTAAATGAAAATGACTTTAATTTTGTATTTAATTTTATTTAATTTTTTGTTGCGGGATCCCAAATATTTGGGATGCATCTTACAGACCAATCCGACTTCAGATCAATGTAACTTCATGGCGGCCATAGCTGGGGGCTACCCATGTACCACGCATGCGCCATGTGCGCATATGTACATTTTCCTTTGTTACGCATACATACAAAATGTACGCACACATGGAGCATGCGTAGTACATTGGTAACATCCCAGCAATGGCCGCCCACAAGACAAAACATTACCCAAACCGAATTCGTCTATACCCGGATACAGCTTATGTACATATATTGACTGTTGATTCTGGTAATTTTTTTTAAAGGTTGCCCCCAACATTTTTGTTTTCCTACAGCAATTATGTACTTCTCTCTGCAAAATATTACACGTTTCTTTAAAAATCTTAAATTAAAAATCATTTGGCCCATAATTTAATAATCATCAAAGGGTTAATTTCTGTATAGTTTGTTTTGATTCTTTTCTCCTTTCTTTTCAATATTGATGTTGGTTTCTTTTATTATAAACGTATGACAGATTATCACTGGGATTTAGGCCTTCTCTGTTATAAGGTTTTCTCTTTTTAAAGAATAACAAAAATAACCATTAAAGTCTTTGTTTTTCTTTTCGAAATGGAACTGATATGGCTTGAATATTCATATCATGAGTGACTAAAAACAACGACAACCTATTTGCTTCTATGCAGGATGAGGTAGATGAGGCATCAGGGATATGTCGGGTGATGAAGATGCTCTCAGAATCCGGTAAGGTGGTAGTAGGACACAACATGATGCTAGATGTTATTCACATGATGCACCAGTTCACGGGACCACTCCCTGATGTAAGTCAAGATCTGGAAATTCTGCAAATTGGCATCAATTTAGAGTTATTCAAATTAACCCGAGTCATATACTATTTTTGTAATATTTCCTTTTCAAATTGTGTTTTTGTAGATGTAGATGATTTCAGAGCCAGGAAAATATTAAAATGCCAGTCATAAGACACTGTTTTTTGGAAAAACTCCCCAGTGGAAGTGAAGATATGTACTTTTTGCCAATTGGCAATGTTGAAATGACGAATTACAATAACTTTTTGAATGGATTATAGCTGAAAAATGATACTGTAAAGAGTTCATCTTGATTACTACAAGCTTTGCCCAAGGTTGACCTGAATGGTTGACATGATCTTGAAGGAAGATTGTTTTCTAAAGAAACTTTTGGAATCATATTAAACTTACTTTTTTTCTTTTTTTTAAATTTTTTTTTATTGAAGTCAAATTAACACATCTCTTAGTGTTAAAGGAGGAGTCCGGGCTGAAATGAAAAAGTTTTGTAAAATTAAGTAAAATTCATCAAGCACAACACAAAAAATTTCATCAAAAATCGGATGAAAATAACAAGTTATGCATTTTTCTAGGTCTTGATTTTTTTTGTAAAACAGTTCTTGGCAATGGTCTCATTGTCTCATTTGAATATTTGAATATTCAAATGAGCAAACTGATGATGTCAAGTCCCCCTACTTATTGTGTATTTATTATATGAAATCCTATTTATCTCATTTTTCATATATTGCGTATACAGAAAATCTGTCCCTCATACTGAACATAAGTAAAAGCACTTGTGACCTTGAACATTCCACAGGGATTAATCCCGTGTTTTTATGTCCTTGGGGCAGAAAATCTTGATAATTGGTATTTTCATACAAAAAATAACAAGAAAGTAGGGGACTGAGATATCATCATTGCCAATTTGAAGAACTGTTTCCTAAAAAATTCAAAACCTAAGAAAATTCATACTTTGCTATTTCTTATCCGATTTTGATGAAATTTTCAGTGTGTGCCTTTTTCGATTTACTTTATTTTCCTTATAATGCAAAACTCAGCCTGGATGAGGTCTTTAAATGTATAATTAAGTAGAACTGGGGTCATTCCACAGGGTTGGGGCAACAGCATTATTTGTTGTGTACATCCCACATATACTTGTATTATTCTGAATTTGTTGTTTTTTAAATTATATTTCAGGCGGTAGCCCAGCCGGGTAATAATTAGTTAAAACTATAAGCGCTTAGAAACACTAAGGTGGATATCGTATTAAGCGCTATATAAATGCAACTATTATTATTATTATTATTATAAGAAGGTTCTATTTGAAGGCAAGTGTTTATTTGATCTTATGATGGAAAAATTCTGGTGTTTAAAAAAAAATGGATAAGTCGTTGGTGTGCCTTTATTTCCTGTTGTCCCCCATTTTTAGAGGGTATCAAGTGTGACATGAAAACAGTATTTTTCAGATATAATTATCAGCAAAAGTTAATGACTTAGCCAGTCACTCTGTAGTTGTTTTTTACCAGGGCAATATAATGATGTTTAAAAGTACAAGAGGTTTCTTGGCAAAAGCTAACAGTAGCTGTAAAAATTAAATCCAAAGTTAGGCCATACACCGTTACAAGAGTTGTCCCCCTCAGATTTATTGTAACTGAGGTATAGTGACATTTTATTCAAAGATAGATTGCACTAATCTCATGCTGCCATCGGGGAAATAAAGAGGCTGGTCATAGAAATATTATCATAGAAACCGTGGTTTGATAGATGTAAAAAGAACAAGAAAATATGTTCATTTCCAAATTTGATCGTGATGTCCCCCTGTATTTTGTAACGGTGGTTCAAACTCTTCCTTGATCTCGAAAATGAAAGATATCAGCAGCTCTTTGGGGGGAGCTATAGTTACGTATGTGAAATGTCTTCGGGTTGAGACTAAAAAAATTGAGTCAGCACACCCCATGGACGATTTAGGGGCGTTTTTAACGCTGATGTCCCCTGTAACGGTGGTACCAAATATGAAACATTTTCCTCCTTTGCAATAGCATAAGTACCATGATTTATTGATATTTCAAAGAAATGAAGTCTGTGGGATTACCATATTGCCTCCTTGTGATATAAATGTCAATTTTACTGCTTTATCATGCAAAGAAATGGTGAATTGGCCATTTATTTTACACTACAGTCCCATGTACTCATTTTTATGTTGGAATGACAACATTTCATGATCTGATTGGAAAAAATGGTTCACATTTCTCCTATGTGGACCTCATCAATATCAAAAGTATGTCAATTATCTAGTGTGTAATACATCTACCTCACCTTGAGTCCTCTGTATTCTGCCTTTATTTATTTTACCCTTAAACTCTGGTATAATTGCATGTCCAAATTACCAATTTTGTTCATCATACCTGATATGTTCATTAGCTATGCCTTTCGCATAACAATTTACAGTTCTAACTGATTTCAATATATTCAAAGAATATTTATTAGTAAATTATAATGAAATTATTGCCTTACACAATGTATTTAATGTATTAAATTTTTAATAAACTTCTGCATGCAATGGCTATCAGATAATAATGAACCTCCGTTACAGGGGACATGATGTCCCCTGTAACGGTGGTATTCCTTAAAGAAGGGCCTACCTTCATCAGAAATTGTTGGAGATTCCAACTGAAATCAATTTCAATATAAGAAGACATCATTTCCCTTACTCTCTCAGGTGCAATCATTTCAGTAAGCTTTATTTTCAAGAATTCAGGGGAAAAATTATAAATGGGAGGTCACAACATGAGGGCACAGGAGAAATGGAATACATTCACATACACATTGCTTTCATAATCAGCTTTGAATTGTCGGAAATAACCGTTCAAGTCAGTAGAAATATTGTATGGATTATGCTTGTGTGATATGATGAAGACTGAGGACTTGAAATTGATGCTTGGAGAGAGAAATGAAGCAAATCCTGAAAAAAATGTCCCCTGTAACGGTGGTATTTTATAACATCTGGTAGCTCTGATTACTCTAGAATGAAAAGGTCGATTTACAAAATGCAAATGGAATTTATTGAAGTGGTAATGTAGCTAACTTCCAATGATTGTTTCATCTCATTTGAAACACTTTTATTTTTGAGCTTCCATGTCACAGAAATTGCCCCAACCCGATGGAATGACCCAACTACCTATACTAATCCAGGTTATTTTAAGACTAAACTAAATGTTCATCGTTACCTCTTGTTCCACAATCTCTTGCTGTCTATTACCCTTTTTTCTTTTTTTTTTGTTGTTGCTCCTTTGCATATTCATATTCTCTCTTTATCTTGTCCTTTTTTAATCTTGTTCTTCTACTTTCCACCCGAGTCTTTCTTTCATTCCCTACCCCTTTTTTTGTCTGTGATACATTATAGGATATAAAAAGGAAGTCAACCTTGCCTAAGTCGAACTCAAATAAATCAGATAAACACCTAAGATGAAGGTCTTTTCAAATTATTTTAATTTTTTTTTTTTTTTTCAAATTTTCTTCTAAGTCAAAGCAATTTCTTCAGACCAAACAGACACGGACTTGGCAAGGTTGACTGTACAATTCATAGAAGGTATTTAACACTACAATGTGTCTATTTGTGATACTTTATTTCAGACCCTGACTGAATTCAAGTCGATGGTTGGCTGTGTTTTCTCAAGGTTACTTGACACCAAGGTCATGGCCAATACACAGCCTTTCAAGGTCAGTATTACCTTCTCTCACTTTTTTTAAATGCCTTATTTAATTTGGTGCAGGCGGCATTATATTTTTGCATTGTATGCCCATTTGTCTGTATGTTGTCTATCCACCCATCCCACTTTCTGTTACCATGATAACTTTATGACCATTGATTTTTTTTTCACCAAAGTTAATAAAGATTAAAGATTAAATAACCTTGTAGGCAAAAAGCAGCAGAAGCTAAATGCTAAAGGTCACTAAGCTGCTGATAGCAAGTGATATGCTTGGCATGCTGTAGCATTTTGTTTGAATAATGTTGTTAAAACCTTATAATGTTTGTGGCTTTCACAATACTACAGAATTGGACTGTAGATTGACTCCTGAAAACATTAGAAAAACTGTAGCATTATTCTTCGTTATCATGGTAACAAGGTATTTCCAATGAATGATTCCCCTGCCTGCAAATTATGCCCTTCACAACACACATAATTACCACACAGTGTGTAAGTTATGGACAACCTTGCGAAAAACTGGTGATCATTTTTTGTACTGAATGATTGAGAATGTGATTAGTAATGCACCCCAAAACATGCTCCAGTCATTTGTAAAGTCATACATAAATTTAAGTACGTGCTAGTGACACACCCGCCTGATCACAGAACTGGGGACATTTTGTGATCTGGTACTACGCCATCTGTTGGCAATTTTATGCACATTACCTCCACATCTTTTGTGCAGTATTTGAACTAAAGACTTTTTTCATTCAGGAGAATTAATTTATCAGTTGTAGATTAAAGGGTCTATAAATTTACACTGCTTAACCACATGTCTGATAGAGGTCTAATCGCTTGCCTCTTATCTTTTTCTAATAGTAGTGAGATATGTGAGGCCTAATAAATTATGAAGACTTCACATGATTTAAGAGGGAACATGTAGTTTTATTTCGTGAGATTTTAACTAAAAGTCGTAATTAATGTTTATGACTGCAAATACAATTTTGTACAATAAAGTTTGAATTGGGAAAAGGTGAAAACTTTTATTGGTCGCATTTGAAACGGGAAGTCCTCTTAAAAAACAAAGTTATTTTAATAATAACAAAAAAAAAGAAACACACAAAATAGGAACACGTGAGTGAGAGGCATAATGACTTATGAAGACGTTTAATGAGTTAAGAGTAAACATTCAGTTTCATTTGGATATTTTAAGTTATATTTTAGTTTATGACTTCAAATATGATTATGTACATTAAAGATGAATTGCAAAAAGGAGAAGGTTCAAAATGAATGTGTATTTTATTGGTCACATTTGAAATAGTTCTTTTTTTATATAAAAGAAAAAGAAAAAGAGAAACACACAGAAAGTGAAGACGTGAATTATTATATCGGTAAAAACATTGTTAACTTTGTTAACTTGATTTTTTTTTTGCTGCAAATACTTTACCTGGATAATTTGTACAAATTTGTAAAAATCATATGACAATTGTTTTCCTATCTGCAGGAACTGTTTCCAATGACAGGCCTAACCGATCTGTTGTGCAAATGTGATGAAGAACCTTTCAGAAAACCACAAATAGGTATGCTGTACACCTTAATTTCTCAATCTGAAGTAACTGTTAGCACCGGTTTATACGTCGGGGTTGACCTTCGTAACTTCCGCTTAGAAACCCTTGGAATAATGAAAACAATTTGGATTTTTTTTTTTTTTTTTTTTTTTTTTTTTTTTTTTTTTTTTTTTTTTTGTAATAGTGATTATTAACCCTGTTGACAATTGCAGACAAATCAACTCTAATTCCCTTACATGTTATCCAAATTCACAGTGATACCGCCCTCAAACTTTGTGGACTACACAACGAATCAGAAGTTTCACGAGGCTGCATACGATGCTTACGTAACCGGCGTTTGTTTCGCCACCATGGCAAACTATCTGGGTACCTTCTTGACCCCTCCAAAACCACGAGTGTCTCCAACGTCAAACCTCATTGAACCCTTCCTCAACAA
The DNA here is from genome assembly GCA_940671915.1 of Paracentrotus lividus. Taxonomy (NCBI): domain Eukaryota; kingdom Metazoa; phylum Echinodermata; class Echinoidea; order Camarodonta; family Echinidae; genus Paracentrotus; species Paracentrotus lividus. The sequence continues at coordinate 18,675,621 of CALNVZ010003430.1, read as the reverse complement.
GTAAGTATTTTATTGAGGCAGGGCTGGAGTTTCAAGGGATTTAAATTTATTCAGGATTGGAAACAAAAATTGATCTACATGTACCAGGTAATGCTGTCATAATGGCAAACCTTTAGGCTAGATTGGAATCGCCCGAGATTTTCCAGCTAATCAGTCATTTAATTGCCGAGATTATTGATGACATAGAAGTTAACACTGCAGTCTATGGAGTGAAAATGATCCCTATTTTACTTATTGTGAAGCATGTAATTAAGCTGAGGATTTTTTTTTTCATGGTCCTCTCGACACATTATGACTTGCCCTGATACATGTAACATGTTCATGTAGGGCCCTACAGCTCAGATTTTGGCAACCATCCTTTAACCATCCCTTTAATGGTGGCCAATGGCCTGCATAAGCAGCCATGGGGCATTAGAAAAGGGTGCATTGTGGCCAGGTTGATGCCCTACAATTTTCTTATATAGCTAACGTAACGAAACATTACACATTGAAGTAAATTGACATAGGATTCGGGCTACAAAAAGTAGCTTTGCATATCTTTACATACCTCTTGTTAGGTTTCAACCAAAATGTGATGCAATAAAATTTTACCCTAGTTTGACAAAATGAAGCAATTGACATATCAATCAAATTTTGAGTTTTTTGTGTGTTTTTAGATTCTATTTAGTGCAATCTTTTCCCTGTCAATGTTCCATATATAAATTTGAAGAAAGTGTGAAATTGACCAGAAATATATAATTAATAAAATGGGCAAAGAAAAAAACAAAATGTTTACCCAGCTTAAAGATAGACATTGTGAGATAACATTGGCATTAATAGCTGGCACATTTTACTCTTTCACAGGAAAAGTCACTTTTGTCCCGTGCTTCCTTTTGTCATTGAAGGGTATTGATTACAATTCCATTCATACATGTACTGTTTTACCCCTGTTGGAACCCCATGTCTGTACCTTTATGGAACTTGTCCTTTGATGTCATTTAATCATCACTCATTCCAAGACCAGGAATTTACAAATGTCAACACCCCTTGGTAAACTTCTCCTACATTTCACGGGGCATTGACCAATCAGATGTTATCATATTTAGAAAGGTTGACACCCACCCCTGTTCTCATTGTACATGTGCTTTGAAGGGCATTGACCAACCTAGTCATTACAGCAAAGGTACACATAGACACCCACTGGTAGTCTCCGCCTACTTTTCACTGACCAATCAAGCGATACCACGAATATGAACTTATTTTCTATAGCTTGAACTCTTAATGGCCCTTCCGCTACATGTCCACGTGGGTCATTCTGCTCTGACGTTGGTGTACATATACAATTCTACGTGGCAGGGAGCCATGAATGACTTTTTGGAGTAAAAAATGGAATGGAAAAAATGGAAACTAAGCCTTTTATACGCTTTTGCATTATGGTATTGAGTAACAGTAGCTCACAAATTATTAATAGAATTTTGTTCATTTAGGAAGAAAGCACCCATATTTTTAAACATCATCATTCTTTCAAACTTTTACTAAACTCCTTCCCATTATTCTGCTGCTTTTGACCTGAAATTCAAGTTAGTCTTGAAATTAAAAGATTCACCAAACAATTAATTGGTTATTCATGTGGTTATCATCACCTTTTCTGACACAATATAAATTTTAAAAAAGCAAACGATTTGTAGCAATTTTGCTCTAGAAAACGTTAAAAGATGTTCTCAATTAAAGCAATCGTATATATCGAAGCATGTGTGTCAAGTACATACACACCTAATTTTCAAAGTTCTGACTATGCCATAATAAACAAACATTGTGTGAAATACAGTCGATCAAATAAAATTCAAGCATGTGTCTGGGAATCCCTCCCTATCTTGAGCAGTTTTGGCGGCAACGGAGATAGAGCTCGAAATTCCCCATGTTTGTTTAGTCCTTTGCGGTCAGGTTTCGTTGATTTATGAATGAATCAAGCTGGAGTATGCATACATTGGACTCTGCCATTTGTACAAAAAACAAACAAAGACATGTGCAAGATATACAGAATGTGTCAATGGTTGAAATAATATTGGAAGTAGTACACTGGGTAGAGTAAGCGTACCTTTGTTAGTTGTGGAATATTTAGGTATCGAACAATGCTCATAAAAGATTGTGATTGTAACCCATACATGTATGAGGAGAACTAAAGATTGAATGTATGATCATTGGGTGAAATAATATTGACATTACTACGTGTACATGTATCATAATGAAATATAAAAAAAAGTAAGCATTTTATTTACTGAATTGTTAGGTATCGAAATAATAGACATGAAAGCTTGTGATTGTAACTCATTTCAGGAGTAATAACTTAGTCACACCAAAGCAACATTAATAATTGTGTGTTAAAGCTATGCCTACATTGTACATGTACCTACAAGAACATTGCCCTTGTCACACCAGGCAGGCAGTGGTCTTTACAATTGGATAGGTTTAGACCAATATTCAAAGTGCCAGTTCCCACAGGTATATCAGAATTATTAATCTGAGCTGCCGTGAACAAAATGGACTGATAGCTCTGAATGGGAAGCCAATACTGATAGTTGTTGGCTGAATCTCATTAGCATTAGCAGGAAGGTGTGACCCCCCCCCCCCCCCCCCCCCCCTCCCCGATTGATATATTACATACCGTTCATACCACATTACATTATACAATCCAGGTGACGATTAATATGCATACGTGTGTAGGTATCATTATAAATTTGTTGTGATCAGGCCGTTGCAAGTGAGAAGAACGCAACTACTCCACTACTCCATCATAAACTTTTAAGTGTCTATCCTTTAGACTCTTCACTTTAACAATGTGTACATACTATCTCGGTCAACCTATTGTTCCATTAAAGCCTGATTTTACTATTATCTCGCTCGATACTTCCTGTCCCATAAGTATCTAGAGAGTCGGTCACATTATAAATATAATCCTGATAGTCACCTTTTACTTTCAAATAATGTAAATGCACAGGAGGGTAAAAGATATTAAGTTCTTTCAATAGAGAAGAATGATTTTGAGGAGTGTAACTTCGATTTCAGTGGGTCATCCTGGTAAATCTTTAGTGTAAAAATCATTGGAAATAATGGGTTTGGTTCATGACTATATATATTCCCCTCATCCAGCTGTACTAGTTGTGTTTTGTACATGTCTCAGCTCTTCCGATTTCGTACGAAGATCAGCAGGCGCGAATTTAAAAGCACGAGAATATATAAGCATAGTTTTTTATGCATGTATTGGATACGTTCAATTGTGTGCTTACTAACATGCAGCTCGAATTCAAGAACTAAACATTCTATGAGGCCGCTCAGCGCGAAAAAAATTAATCGCGCGAAAATAACAGCGAATACAGTAGGAGATTAAACTGTAATGGAGCTTAGTCGGAAAGTGGTCTAATAGTTATTTTCCAAGCTGTATGTGCAGTTTGAATAGAGTGTACTTGCTGCTATGCCAGTTGCACCTCAGATAAGTCAATCATTATGTGGTGGCTATGTTGTGATGTTTCTGTTCCAGCACTATAGAAGCACACTTTAATCTGATTATCTTTACTTGAAGCAGGATTAAATTTTACATGTGAAATGGTCATGAGGCTATAAAAGCACGCTTCAAATCTATGTAAGTTGGATTAAATTTTAATTGAAAAGTTCTTCAAGCTATGAAAGCACAATTTATACTTATCATCTCATGAAATTGGGATCAAATTTACCATGTGAAAAGGTTCCAAACAAAACATTCAAAGCGCATCCCTACCTTTGTACTCGCTCTGGGGTTTAACCCATTTGTGTTTAGATACCGATTTATGTATATGGAGACATGTACACAAGTAGAGAATGTTAAGTTTTCTATTGTCCTGGGTTTTCCCACTAGGGTTATTTTTAGAACCATTTTTGGGAATGATTGTGCGTACTATTCAATTGTCATTGAAAAGATGAGAATGGAAGATCTCGGATAGCGTGATATGAAATTTTCACAACAATACAGGTGTACTTTATTTTCCGTTATCTCATAGTAGTTTCTCTGGTGAAAAATATTTCATAGAACCCAATCTTATACTATGAATGTCGAACCACAAAAATGTTTATGGAAAAGGAATGAATGTACAATGGTGTAATACCTTGAATATGCATACATGTTATTCTGAATTAGCAAAGACTTATTAATACATAAAGTGACTTGAAAAATACTATGTTTCTATTATGTCCCAAGTACAAGGAAGATTGCTTTTGTGTTAGTTTAAATCCATAGAATTATGTTGTATTTCATTTAAAACTAAAATAAAGAATACAAATGTCTTTTGATCTCGAGTTTTATCGATGGAATTGTATTTTTAGTGTTAATAATGCACTAGATTAAAAATTTGCTTGAAACCAATTTAAAAATCTTTAAAATCTGTAAATCACAAATCTAGTAGGCACATGATGGCATGTCCTATGTGATGTCATATGGATAACTTTTTAGCTATCACTGAAAAAGTAAAGCCTTTGCGCTAATCGATCCAGAATTGTCTATCATAGTCCGTAAATAGTTTTAACATTTCGGGAAATTTTGTTAGATTCTGTTTAGTGTTAGGATAATTTCTTTGTTGTTACCCTCCTGTTCTGACTGGGCTTTTCAAGAGGAGATTTTGACGGGGGGTGGTAAATATGAGCCCCCCTGAGATCTCGGTCGCGGATGGTCCAATCACAGCAAAATTTTGCACAAACGTCGCTGCATATGTAAAGGGTATCGCTGATGTGTTTTTTTCCAAAAAAAATTTCACATATTTAATTTATGCTAATTTATGCATACTCACGTATGCAAATTAGATGCTTTTTTATTGGAATCATTAATATTTCATTAATAAACATAGTTATGAAGCTCAATTTTTTTCTAAAAGTTGCTGATTAACAAAGTCAACAGTATTGAATCGACAAATTCAGAAATTTCAAATTAATTCTTTTGTATTCTATTGTTTTGTATTCTTTGTTTTTATTTCTTATGTATTTCTTTGTTTTTGTAATTTTTTATGCTTGAGAAATGTTTCTTGATCAATATTAAGACAAATTTAGTCAATCAAAAGGCTCAGAAGGCACAATTATCAGTGTTATAAAGAAATTTAGGAAAAGCGGTATTTTTGTACACAAATGCATGCAAAATGACGATTTTTGTTCAATTTTGGCCTGACATGCGATTACATAATGTTGCGTAACGCGACAACGAAGTGTCCAATTTTTTTTTAACTTGGTGTCAAAAGTTGCGGGACACTTGGTAGAAAAAAGTCATAGAACGCCGGGTCGCAATTTGCAGCAGTTGCGCGGCAGTTGCGGATTTCGTACAGGGGGGGGGGGTCGAAATTGACCCCCCCCCCCCCCCCCAGTCAGAATAGGGTTAAACTTTTCAATAGTGACCATTATAACCATATTCATGAGCATATTTTTAAGGCAGTACTTTCATATATTTTGTATTATGAAAATGATTATGTTTATTTTTGCTTCCTGTCTTCCTTGTCAGGATGTTTTCTACACAGAATAGCAGACATCCCATACTTGAATTTGGATGGACCGGACTGTAAGTTATTATTATTATTGCTTTTTTTTTTTCAATTCAGTTTTCATCCTTCATCAATTGATTTGATCTGTACTTTCTCAAATTATTCTTGTTTTTTTCATTAGTCATAGTGACAATATTTACTCATTGGGAGATTTGTGTAAATCTCAAATGTAATAGCCTGTCAACAATTGATTAATTGTGCTGCTACACTGTATGTTCATGCAGATCTTTAGTTTGTCTGTCATATTGACAAGATTTACAATGTGCTTGTTGCAGAGATTTTTAATCTCAAATGATTTTTAGCATTCAGCAATTCTTTTACACACCTAATGCAGATCTAAACTTTCTCAACTCATTTGTTTTTATATTAAGTCATATTGATAATATTTATTTGTTATGGAGATTTGTGATATTCAGCCTGTATCAATTCTTGGTTTTTCTCCAATAAACTAGATCTATACTTTCCCAACTTTAATGTTTCAGTCAATCATAGTGACAATGTTTATAAATTCATTCCAAGAATTTTTGTAAATATCAATTTATATTCAGTCTTCAGCAATTCATCGCTAAACTAAGTCTGTACTCTCATCTTAATTGGTCATAGTGACAATATTCCCAAATTTTGGTGCCATTTTTTTTTACCTTAAAAACTATGTTGAAAAAATTCAAATTGCTGACAGACTGTCAACTATTGTTTTAGTAGTACCTATTATGACCCCCTCTATCTGTTAGTCATCGCCATGGCTATCTGATTGAACTAAAAATGTATGTAATTTTTTTTCTTTCTATTTTTAGTCTAATACACTTATCTAGTGTACAGTAAATGCTGTGCGGTTAAGTTGTAGTGCTTGGTGATAAAAAAAATACATTTGCTCACAATTACATTTTTAGTGTGGTTGCGTGAAACTTTTTGCATGCTTTTATTTCAGGGTCGAATGCCAATACCACAAAATGTGCAAATATTTCCACTACAGTACCTCAAAAGAGCTGTGCCGATCGGTCCAATTTTGTAATTATGTCCTTCTTTGATGCATCATGCATCATTTCCATAACAAAGAAGAGTATGGTGTACCCATATACGCTTTCTTTAACAATTGTGGAGTACTTACGAAACATTTTGTAAAATGTAGAGGGATATGTTGAAGTGAAGCACCTTTGAAGAAATAGAAAGTTTTTAGTCAATGACAAGGTCATCCCTTAGAGAGAAAAAAAAAGTCACTTTGGCTGTTGATCTCCCCCACACTAGCCTGACAATTTATTTCATTTGGGGTGAACTTATTAATAACATGTACATGTACCAAGTATATAGCGCATATATGCACATGTATATCATTAGAGATATACACATGTATGTGCTTGAAATGAGAAATGAAAAATAGCATGGAAGATAACATATTAGAGATTGAGATATTCTGTACATCGTAATATATCATCGTGAGTGAAATTAGAAAGTCTTCAGTTTTTTCATGAATTTTAGCATTATTAATGTGTCAAAAATACAACTTTGTATCAATTTTACTGTGGATATCATATGCACTCTTGAAATAAATGCCTACATATTGTACTTAGCATAAATCTAAATGTACATTACAAACTGATTCTGCCACAAGTACCATTTCATTAATTTGAAAAGACACGGCTCATTCCACGAGCCTTGAGGCATTAATCTTTGTTTCCAAGCCGTCAAATGGATAATGTCATTACCATAATCTATTATTGCTGCCCTCTTTTCCACTTGCATGAATTAATTGCTCTACATATTAAAGATTGCGTGGAAATGATGCTTTTATCTTTTCCATTCCACCGTCACACTCCAATTAGCTTGACTGGTCAGTTCTATTCACCCTGTAATAGAGTTATGTTATGGCTCTCTATTGTCATACTTCAACATATTTCCTTGAATGAAGTGTGTGCTTTTGATGACCCTTTTTTCTATTCATTTTAAGATGATACATAGCTTGTATGAGTATCATAACCACTTTGTGGACCCTTTCTAGGTACTCTACTACCACATATACAGAGTGAGTCAATAAAAATGTCCCGTCACTTTGAAGCTGTCTTGTGAAAAGTATGAATATTTGATCTTGGGTTTTATGGTATGTCTTGGTAGAGTCATCCTCCTAGCCTATGTTGGTACAATTTTCATTTGGATCTTTGCATGCTTGACTGAATAACAGACAATCTTCAGAAGACGGTAAGATCTCACTTGCGCCAAGTGGCTGGGTGAAGAATAAACAAATTGAGAATGTATTACTTATGTGCACGCACAAAGACACACACCCCCACGTGCCCCCATTTACACATACACAAAGCACATACACACCCTCACCACACACACCCACACACACCTTCCACACTCACATATACAAACACATATCCCATCTCATCCATACCAGCGCACACACACATCTACACACCCATGCCCTCAACAAACAGACCCACATGCATACACAGACAACCTCACTCACACACACAAACAGTTGTTGTGGCATTACTACATCCCAAACATTCAGTGATGGTCTTGGTAAACAGAACATCAAACAGGACATTTAATTGTGAATTGTTTAATGTGTGTGTGTGTGTGTGTGTGTGGGTGCGTGTGTGATGATGTGCGTGTGTGTGAGGGAGGATGGGTGTGTGTGAGGGAGGATGGGTGTGTGTGTGTAGTGAGAAGGTGTGTGGGTAAGTGCCTACACATATTCTGTCAACATTTCCTTTTAATCTTCAACCAGCCACTGGCGCAAGTGAGATCTTACCGTTTTCAACGGATTGTCTGTTATTCAGTCATGCGTGCAAAGATCCAAATGAAAATGGTACCAACATATGCTAGGAAGATGACTTTACCAAGACATATCATAAAACCCATGATTGAATGTTTATACTTTTCACAAGACACCTTAAAAATTATGGGACATTTTTATTGACTCACTCTGTATAAATCGTCACTTAGGTGACAAGACATTTTATACATTAAATTTTTGTGCAAATCACTTTTTTTGTGACAATCTCAAAGTACATGTATTCAGTCAAGTGATCCAGTTTCAGATCCCAACTTTATTACCCCTAAAATGAAGCCACCGCAACATGTCAAAGGAAAAACAGGTCCTTAGTTTAGTACTTTGGCAAACAAGTGTTGTTTTTTGTTTGTTTTTTTTTTGCTCTCCTGAACATTATACAGTATATTTTTTGAAATACAACTTGTTTATCTTGTCGGTGCAACAAAATTTACATTTTAATAGCCCTTAAGGGATTGAGAATGCATTTAAACTTGACACAGAATGAATCTCTTATTAAATTGAAAAGCATCTCTTACTATTAAAATTTAAAAGCAAAGTTTGACTTACTAAAGTAGATATCATATTGTATGAAATTGTTTTAGCTAGTTTGTTAAAAGTACAGCGATTTGATGTGTGTCAGTTGATTTATCACTCTGCTGGATTCAGGAATTAGACTCACATTTCTATCTTTTCTCTATTGGCATCATGGCATAAAAAGATCATATAATCCATGTGACTCAAATGTAATGAGGTCATTTACACTTCAATCACATTCAAGCCACAGATTTGAAGAAAATGATTCAACAAAACTTTCCTTTACCCTTCTGTATTTTCTTGTTTTTGACCCATTTCCAAAACAATATGAGAATTTCTATGTAAAGAAGGGTCAAACAAGTTCATTCAAATAATAGAGCAATGTCTGTACTACTCAAATTGTAAAAGTAATCTCCTTTTGTGTATACTTTTTACCATATTGAATTGAGCTTTCAGGGGGGTCTTTTCAGTTTTGTTGTGATTTTTATTTTCTCCCTTATAATATCTATAATTTTCCAGCCAAGCAAGTTGATGCAAATGACATGTCATCATGTGTAAAGAACTCAATTCTGAAAGACTAAATCCTCTCTTTAAATGTATTTCTGTATTGCTGTATTTACAATAATAATTGTTAGCATGTTTAATGTTGCTATGGAAATACACATCGTTACATCAAAGAGCAAGCATTCCAGTTGTTCAACTTTACTTGAATTTTGGACACAATTTTTGCACACACGACAATTGCTCCGGGATTTATTCCGTCTAAGATGTAGGGGTAGTGTTGGGGTTTTGTGATACCGTCCTTCAACTGCAATTTGTGTGTGCAAATGTTCTGAATTTCCCTTATCGCGTATCATTGACTATGTTTCCCTAACATGAGCCTCCACAGCCTCAGCTAGTTGGAGGAAAGCCAAATTTTCTTTGTCCGAAATGTCCATGTTATTGGCGCCAAAAGACCGAGTAGATCGCCATGCCCGTATACCAAATATTGTTGACAAATAACATACTTTTATGTGAAATCAGCCTGAGCACATATATATAGTTAAGTCTTCTAGCCCTCGTAAGAATGAATGCGGTATAGAGGGAAAATTCACTGAAATAGTTCCAATAAAATACCCTGGCTTGATTTCATTGATCAAAATTCAAAACTTTTCTGTGTAAGTACCCAGATTTCTAGAAATACCAAGGGGTGATGTTGGTATTGGAATTATTGGAATATAACTCTTTTCAGATAGAGATGGCAGTGTTCCAATGTGAAATTAAGAGTTATTTTTTAATTTACTCATGTACATGTAGAATAGCAATAGAGACTAGTTTTAGAGTGAAAAAATGTGAGCTTTAAATTTTATTCTTTTTTTTTAATGAAAACAAAAACAAAAACAAGAAAAAGAAAATTAAAACAGGATGTGAAACTTTTCTTTGTAAGTTCCCAGATTCCTAAAAACACAAGGGGTGACGTTGGTACAGAATTATTGGAATATAACTCCAGATACAGATGGCAGTGTTCAAACGTGAAATTTAATTTCCTCATGTAGAAGAGCAAAAGAGACTAGTTTTAGAGTGGGAAAAAAATGTGAACCTTAAAAATTGTATTTTTTAAAATGAAAAAAAAAAAAAAAACAAGAAAAAACTTTAAAAAACAGGATATGAGACTTTTCTTTTTAAGTTCCCAGTTTCTCAGTTCAGGGGTGACATTGGTACAGAATTATTTGAATAAAACACTTTTCAGAAAGATGCGACAGCGTTCGAATACAAATTTAAGAGTTATTCTTAATTTCCTCGTGTAGAATAGCAATACAGACTAGTTTTAGAGTTAAAAACATTTAAACAACCAAATTAATTAAAAACTGAAATTTAAAAAAAAAGAAGAAAAGTTGAATTATTAAAGCAGTTTTACATTGTAGAGTGTTCACCTCAAAAGTGAAAGTAAATTTGCATGAATTCCTGGAAATGCCTGTTTTGTAATATGAAGTTATTTTTATTCACATTAAAATATGTTTCAAGTCATAATGAAAGTATATCAGAAAATAATATTAATAGCACTGAAATAAATCAAGGCCAGGCAAATAATATATGTTTGCAATAACTTTTCTGTGAAGTACATTGCACATGCAGCTCAATTGAAGGAGCAAGTTTACTTTAGGCTGCAATCAACGACCAAGTGTACATTAAAGAAAAAGATAACATGAAAGTATTAAACATAAAGAGAAATCTAAGTCAAGATATACATGGATCGTTTTTAGAGAAACAATAAGAATGAGATTGACCATTTAAAAAAGGTCTGTAAAAAAGAAAATCATAGTTATAGCACACGAGTCATACATTATGTCACATCTCTTGCCAAATAATTATGCTCTGTTCCGATTTTTTTCTGTTGTAATGTTGCAATGTAATGATTATTTTTAAATACTGTATTTTTTAAATCGTGATCGCTATATTTTTTCGTGTATAGCGTATATTCTTCTTCTTAAAATATTGGATCAATATACATGTAGATATAGTGCCGCTTCATATTCCTCCACACTTTTAAAACTTCCTCCCTTCTCACTATTCTATATCAGCAGATGTGTAATAATATAGCATTAACACACTCCCGAGCGTGCATTAGCGGTGAATGCAGTGCACCGCGAGATACAATGTAGCTTCCGATAGGGGTCGCGCTGCAACGAGCCACAGGCGAGTGTGCAGCGAGCTCCATCTGAAGCATCGAGCATCACTGCATTTACATTTATTCGCACAATACAGGGAAGTGTGTTAACGCTTTTATAAAATTGCGACATTTTGCTAGCTCTAGTAGATCTTGAGTTACATACTTACCAAAAAAATTCCAAGGGATTATCCCTTGGAATTTTTGGTAAGTAGCTCAAGATCTACATCACGATCGTCATCCAAGAAAGTAGAAAAGACCCGGATGAGAATGTGTTATCACTTTTTTGCGCAGAAAAATGCACGTGACGCGTTTTGACCAACCACGATGCGTAAAATCACAGAGCCATTTTATAATTAACTTTATTGGATGAACCGGAGCTTTTTGATATTTTCAACAGAAATATGTGATTGATCACATATTTTCAACAGAAATATGTGATTGATCACATCATTTTTTTTTTCTATTTCATTTATTTAATCATGAGATACAAGTTGCCAGCAAAGAGTTAAGATATCGGCAAATTATCCATTTTTAAACACTTTCCCTTTTATATACATTTTTGCTCAATTTTTTGTTATACAGCACACACATGAAACATTGAAGTATTCTCTCCCCCCCCCCCCCAATTTAACATTTTTACTATTTTGCTGATTTCCTCAGCTCTTTGCTGAGTTTGCTTGGCAACTTGTGTCTCATTTTCCTGTGATTGAATCATATATTGCACAATATAAATGCTGTACATCATCATCAATTTTTTTTTATCCCCTAGTACAACCCTCCAGAAACCACATCTTCCATGTGCGCTTCCCGTCGGAATGGAAATCAGTTGACCTCTACGACCTTTTTGGTCCCTTTGGTAACATTATGATCAACTGGATTGATGATACTTCCGCCATGGTTGGCTTGATGAAGAAAGACAGAGCATCACAGGGTAAGAAATTCAACCATTTAACTCATACCTACGTATGACCTCTTTGGTCCCTTTGGTAACATCATGATCAACTGGATTGATGATACTTCCGCCATGGTTGGCTTGATGAAGAAAGACAGAGCATCGCAGGGTAAGAGATTCAACCAATTGAATGTGCTTTGATCAACAGCATACCAGGCACATTTGCCAAATGGTACAAACAATAGACACAATTGAGCACTGAAGGCAGTATCTCACTTTGCGGAAACTTCTCCGTGACTCAGACATTCAGAGACATCTGGAATATTTTTTCTTGCATGCACAACACCCCTGACGTCCTCTATCAATTTCTGGATTTAGATTTTAAGAAATAATTGATTTGGTAATTAATTTACCAATTTATGCGTAAATCAGACTAAATAAAGCTCAGAGAATGATATTTTTCTGTTTGACTATTCTTTGAAGCATTCCTAACAAAGATACTTGAAAAACTTCCATTATTTAATTTAATTTTGTATGTTTTTTATTGTTTTATGAATTTCTTAATAAGTTCTTTCGTTTTTTCCCCCACTGAATTCATGTACAATTGATCATAACTTACTATGTTACAGGGCTCAGTCTGCAAAGGTCACTGAAATTGGATCATCTTGATAATGAACGTACAACTTCCCTTAAAATACATCTGAAGTGATTCGGAAGAAATTAGATCCCTGTTTCCAGGTTTCCCAACCACAATGAAAACTCTGGCGGATTATCAAATATACCTTGAAATGCTACTTCCGCCTCAAGGGGCCAGAATGTGAAAGCAATACATTTTTTATTCATAATGCTCCTTCTGGATTTGCTATTGCAACAGCTAGACATTATCTCAGCAAACAGGATACATTTGATTTTCTCTTTTGCTTCATTGAAATTTTGTTTTGACCAGAGCTCCCCCCCCCCCCAAGAGTCAAACTCTATCTGATACTAATTAATTTTGTTGTTGAGAGTCTTCAGCCTTGTGACTAAACTAAGACCTACTCTGTATATTGACTGGTAAAGTGTAAACTATAATAATAAAATGAACTTTTGCAAATTAGGTATTTTGACACTTAACCACTTGAAATTTGAATTTAAACAAAAGGACTTCACACACTTTCCTCAATAGTAGGAAACATATAGGGTGCAGATTTCTTCGAAAAATTGAAATATATACCAAGTTAAGACATTCAGTCTTGTAAATTATAACTTGTCACGATTACACTATTCCCAACAACAAAATTTGATTTAAAAGATTTATAATCCAAGATTTTGTAATTGAATGCATTCTGAGGGCCCAATTGTCCGGGGACAGCTCTATTTATGTTAGCGCATCTGGTACAGAAATTAACAAGGTAAAAATTTTGAAGGAGGATTCCTATAGCAAGTTTAGTGGTTGTATTACTTGACTTGGGAATTCAAAGGTTGTGGGTTCAATTCCCGGCACCGGCCCTTATGCCCTTAAGCAAGGCATTTTTATCTACATTTGCTTAACACTCCACCCAGGTATAAATGGGTACATAGGAGGATAAATTCCATAACAGCGCCTATAAAATGTATGGCAGCTGAGATTTAATCCAGTGATTGGGGTAATAATACAACATAAGCGCTTTGAGCCTCATGGGAAAAGCACATAATTACTATATATTGTTATGATTATTATTATGGAGAATATAGTGCATGGATTTTGTTATAACAAGGCAATTTCCGGCTTGTCCAAATTGCATAATCCTACACGTGTTCAGTATTTTCAGAATCCATGTTGAAATTTCATTTTTAACAAGGCTTACTTAATCATAAGCAGCTTGTTATAAGCTAATGGACTATGGTATTATAAACTGTAAAATGAGTCACTTCTGTGAATTTTTATGAATTTTTGCGATATTAAGCTCTCATGAAATCCCAAAAATAGCTGTATTGATCAAGAATGGTATTGATTGATGTATTTCGCAGAATGAAACTTTCGCAAATCTCTGCCCCTCCCGAAGGTTCTATGCACGTAATAATTTCTTGTTTTACCATATTCATTACTGATTTTGTATGGTTTCTCATTGCAGTTCTCAAAAGCATCGAGAAGAGTTCTCTCTACCAAGTCACCCCTTATGCGGAATACAAGAAGAGCAAGTTTATGGCTGGAGACTTCATTCCGTACCCTTCTTTCCAAGAAGCGCCCTCAATGTCAAATGTCTCTGAGGCGAAAACGCCCGAGAGCCCTCGCGGAAAGAAGCGTGCCATGGACGAGTCACCGGATAAGTCAGGCGACTTTGATCCCGAGGTCGCGAGCTTTATGTCAAGCACTGCCAAGAAACATAAACAGATGGATCCCAAGTAAGTGTAGAAAATTAGGTGTTATCTATTGAATACGATGTACTATAAGGGCTTTAATTCTGTGTTAAAATAACCTTCTTCCTTTCACCAGACAACAAAAAGGGGTGCCTCCCCCCCAAAAAAAAAAAAAAATTATAATCAATAAATAAAAATGAAAGTTTTATTACATGTACATTGAGTCATGTGTATTCCATTGTCCATAGTCCACCTTGCATACAGGATTAAGTTAGAGAAGTGCTACCTGCAAAAAACAAGAAATGAAGAAAGTCATTTAGGCACTAATTGATGTATGGAGAGAGAAAGAAACAGGGACTTGAAGGAATTTAAAAGGCGAAGATACAACCCGCATCCCTAACCTAACCTGTTATTTGTAAAGTGCTAAATAAAATCAAAATATAAAATCATCATTATTAGCCTGTCCCCGGGGGAATCTGCTGGCCTAATAGAGGTTAGTGTAAAGGGGGGAAACACATTAATTAAGAGTGAATTTTTCTTTCTGTTCTATATATGATAATTTTACCAAGGTACATCCAACCTTGCATCAACTAATAAATGTACTAAAAGTGACATTTTTTAATGAAATGCCTTGTTGTTTGATTAGCAGATATATACAAAAAAAAACAAAAAAAAAACTCAGAAAAATTGGATTATAACACATCTTTTATCCTTGTTGCTTGATAAACATATACAAAAACCTCAGACAATTAGGAGTGAAAACATCTTTAGTTTTATAAAACTGCAATCGATGTAGAGATACCATTTCAAAATGTTTGTTCTGATTGGTTCTATTCTTGTCTGTATAGTGCTGCCCCTTTTGTGTCAAGGCAGAGTATTACCCCGCCCTCCACATCATCATCGTCAGGCTTGAAGCTGGAAAGAGCGACTAGTGAGGACAATGGTAATCTCTCGGTTTATATCCACTTGGTCTAACAGCAGTTGTTTCAATTGTCTGACTGTCTAATGCCACATGGGCTTAGTTTTACCCATTTGGTCCACCAACATTTTGGTGTAATGTCCCCTTGGTCTAATACATACTTGGTCTAATTGCCAATTCGTATAATAGCAAAATTCTCTAATTGCAGGTTTGTTCATTTCCAAAATGAATATTTTTGGTCTATTGTATCAATTTGTTGCAGTATTTGATTCTGTTGTGTTAGACCAAGTGGACATGAGACAAAATGGACATTAGACGAAATGAGAATTCAACAAAATGGTTAATAGGCGAAGTGGGAATTAGACAAAATGGTTATAGACGAAATGGAATTAGACCATGTAAGATGAGACCAAACGGGCATTAGTCAATGTGGGTTTAGACCAAGTGGCAATAGTGAACCAAAAGTGTTGCCTTAGACCAAGACAATGTTCTGTGGCCATTTTGTAAAAAACATAACAGCTAAAAAATTGCCACAAAATAGTGAGCTTTGGTTAACCACTTTGCTGCGGACCACGTGATATTACGTACTTGGCGTTTGTACACTGTGCACGGACCACATAATATTACGTGCTCATGCTATTCTCTGAACTTTGTCTGTTTTGATGCATCAGCTGGTCATACCCGTACAGTGCAATTAGCACCATGCAGCATTCAAGTGGTTAAACCTGGTGTATAGTTTTGGTAACAAAAAAAAAATCGGCATAAAACCAATTAAATATAGTCTCATGTTGTTCACATTGCACTAAAAGACATGTGTGAGAGATTTTGTGATATTCCTTTCACGATTTCTGGTAATTTCAGTGAATGTTTGATCCAAACACAATTTGTAACGGTTTTTGAGACCTTTGCTTGGTTGTCCAGTCCCCCGAACTCCTCGCATGAATGGAGCGAAGCGCTCTGTGTGTATCACCCACACAAGAGAATCCCCATTGGTTTTCCATGGAACGCCTAGCGCACACAAGATGTGTCGGATCCCGACTTATCTTTTTTATACTATAATAACGTGAAATAAAGACATTAAAACGAGATTCCATGTAAATATATAACTTTCTTGTTACATTATAGGATTCAGTCTTTCATATTATCTAACTGTGAATCCAAATTAAATTTTTCCTTCTTCCAACACTATACACCAGCTTTAAGCTGTAGACTCTTGTTTCACGATGCCCACTTGAATTTTATTATTTGAAAACTCACATGAAAAATGTTATTTTCCCAAATTATTCTACTACACATGTCTAATGCAGAAAAGTGAAGATGTTGTTTTTTTCGCCCCATTTAAAAAAAAAAATCATACCTCAAACTACTGCAATGCTGTTTAAAAATGTTTGTGCATAGTGTACAGTATGTACTGTATTTTATATAAAGGGCATGAAAAGCTGATTATCTATTGCGTGTCCAGTAGATGATATTGATGAATATTACATTAGTTTCAAAAGCTCAAGTCCAGGCACATTCTAGTACGGATACATGTATGAGTAGTCTAGTGACAAATACAATTTGCTTTAAATATTCACCAATTTCTTGGAAATACAAGGATTACACACGAAAGGCAAACCACATCCGGCTATATTCTTCTGTGGCATTGAAAATAGACCATATGCTCGATGAATGCTGGCGAGCACAATACATTGTGATGAATAAAACATATACAGGACGTATCGGGAAAGTGCTAACCCAATTTCAACTTATTGTGACCTGCCGGCTCAAAACCGCAATATAAGTTGCCAGAATTAATATTTTATGACTTCATCGTTGAAGGTGGTGCTGGAGGCATTGATGCTTTTGGTTTCCATACGTCTGTATGTCTGAATGTTAGAATTTGCTTCAATTTTAGAGTTTGTAGGACAATGGTCAAGTGTCACAGAGAGGTCAAATATTGAAAATTCCCACAAATTAAAAAAAATATATATATATTCCCACTGTACATTGTTACAATATCTCAAGAACCACTTGAAATACATCATTTAAGATTCACCATAAATGGAAGACAATCTGATCTATAGAGTAATGAGGTCAAAGTCAAGTTCACAGAGGTCAAAGTCTACATTTACTTATTCAATGGGCGGAGCCAACTACAGTATCTGTTATTATTTCTTAAGCACTACGCTAATTTCATTTAATATTTTTAATGCAGCTTCTTGTTGTAGGGGCAATTTTCCGCACCATTTCTGAACGGGGCTTAATTGGCAAACCAGCTAACAATAATTTGTTACCTTCCCACAAGAAGGAACTTAGCACAATGGCAAGTGCATTGCTTAAGTACTTTTTTTGTAGGAAGGCAACAAATTGGATAGTCATTTGTGGACCTCCTATTCATGGAATGAGGGCATCAAATATTGATGCTAGCCATTATTTTAATTGAATATCTGCCAACTTGTTTGCTAGATTTATCCTAGCTTACATGCCTGTTTGTTTCATGTGTTTCCCTTTTTTTTTTAGGGCTTGGTTATTTAATTATTCATCATTATTTGGTGTACAACCTACACTCAATTTGTCTATTATGCAAATGTTTTCTGATAATTTTTTCCTGTATTCATCAAAAAGGTTGATAGTCATGAGGTCTAATCTCAAATACAAAGGTCCAATAGCCATTAATGTAATGATGAATATAAAGGTCAAACAGCCAATTGGTTTAATAATCGTTTAACTGTATGTATGGTATACGAAATGAGTAAAGACATAATTACTTGACCAACTTGTAATAAAACTGTTATTTGGAGTTAAACCTAAAAATGAATAGACTTATTATGATAAGACTACTCAATAAATTGGCAGGTTTTTCTATGTTTCAATGAATGAAACGGCATTAACATCAACATTCAAGTATTTTTGTGATAAATATTCATATTGAAGTGGAATTTTTTGAGAGGCTGATGTCACAAAATTCGCGGAAATAGAACTGTGAAATGTATGGCTGATATGGCAATGAAGTGGAATTTTTATGAGGACTGACTTGCGAAATTCACAAGAAATAACCACTTTACGGTATTAGTGTTAATATATTATTATGTGTCTTATAAGTATTGTAATAATTCTTATATTTTGTTTCTATATGACAGAGGCTGCAGCAAAGGAGCCTTCTAAACTATTTGACGAATCTGCAAGTTGGTAAGGATACCCTCCAATGTAAGACAGATCTAGAGTGGAGTCTGCATTTCACTGAACGCTTTAATATGATCGTGCTCTGCACTAGATTGATGGGACGGTGTGTTTGCCTTGCAATCAGCTACGTTTTGCTGAACGTTTTGATCCTGTTGTGCACGAGACTGACGTGAAAATGTGTTCGTCTTGCCATCAACGACGTTTTTCCAGACGTTTGGATCTTGTTGTGCACAAGACTTAGGGATAGTATATTTCTTATGCAGTCAATTATGTTTCAGTGAACGCTCTGACCCAGCTCTGCACAAGACTGATGGGACGGTGTGTTCACCTTGCAAATCATCCATGTTTTGCTGAACGTTTTGATCCTGTTGTGCACAAGACTGACGGGAAACTGTGTTCGTCTTTCAATCAACCGTGTTTTGCCGAACGTTTTGATCTTGTTGTGCACAAGACACAATGATTGCAATCAGCACAGAGTGTTGCCTGTATTTTTGGGAGATAAGAAGGTATGTTGCGCTTTACTTAACATGGTGATTGTATGCTGTAAGCTACGTTTTACTGAAAGTTATAATTGCATTGAAGTACATTTTAATGAACGTTTTCGACCCTGCTTAAAGGCCCTGTCACATCAGCCTTGCGTATGAGTTACAGGCGAGTTGTGGGTGACAATTTTTGCTACTCGCAGGTTGCCCGCATTGACAGTGTTTTGCACGTATCTCGCACGCAGTTGCCTGCAGGTACGCACGTAAGTCTGATTTGCTTGCAGAAAAGTTTTGAACATGCTCAAAACTTGTTCCGGGTGATTTACTGGTGATTGCCTGCAGATGTACACGCAGAATACCAGTAGAACACCCGCATCAACCTCAAATCACGCGCAATTAAGCCGCTCGAAGTACGCAGATTGCCCGCGGATCTCTGCGGCCAAAAATATATGACGTCTCACGGGGCAGGGTTATTCCAGGAAATTATTTGAAAATTGAATGGTTTCTCCAAGCTTGCACATTGCAAGCAACTTACACACAAGTAACACGCAGTTAGGTCGCAGATACCACGTAGCGCACGTATGTCACCCGTAACTAACACGGATCAGTTTCAAAGCGTGCACGCTCCTGACCCGCAGGTCACACGCAATACACGCAATTAGACAGTAAGTTAAACGCTTACAGCACGTAAGACGCCCGCAAAACTTGTGAAAATCCTTGTGTGCCCGCAGAAATCTTGTTGCGTGCTGGAAAATCCCTGCTCGCAACTCGCCTGTAACTCATACGCAAGGCTGATGTGACAGGGCCTTTACAAACGGAAGATGTGTGTGTTGTTTAGTCAGCTACATGCTTTCGATCCTGTCCTGAACTAGACTTGATGATGGGAAAGACAAATGAGAAGGACAGACAAAATTGTTGTACAGTTAATGTCATTTTATGGAACGTTTAGAACTTGTTTGGCACAAGATTTAAAGATGGAATGACCGATATGTCATCAAGATGTGTTCATGTAATGAACTCAACTACATTTCAGCAAACACTTTTGTTCCAGTCTGCTTTTGGCTTGAACCCACAGCCTGCCGTTCATGAGCCAAGGTCTTTGCTCTAACCAATTCAGCCAACATGGAGGAAGAGAAATCACATAGAATGAGTAAATTATTATTCCGAGTTGTGTTTAGAAACACTAAGGTTTATGTATTCACTCTTCCTGAAAACTTGGAAAATGAGTTTCACTTTTTGAGTCAAGGAAGAGCCAGTAATTTTGAGAAAAATGCCTCAAAACAGGGAAAAGTCAGGGAATTTAATAAGAAGTTGTCCGTCTTGTTTCACATTTTTCACATAAAACAGGTAGAATAGTTATCCTGAAATTTGAAAATTCACCAGAGAAATTTTTTTTTTGGGGGGGGGGGGGAACCACAAAAAAAAACCTGTAGTAGCAAATTCCACTCCCTTTATAATAAGGTGCATGGGACCAAGCCAATTAGATCCTTATAACAAAATCTTATTATACTGCATGCATGTTGGCACTCTAAAAGCATGTGCTCATTTTGAAACTTGAGACTGGGAAATTTGCTTCATAATTGCAAAACCTTGTATCTGTGCTCGTTGTAATGGGAGTAGACTATATTCCTCGACTACCTGGCAGGTCCCATTGACGAGCCATTGAGAAGCCAAGGTGTTGCGTACATGAGACATGCAAGGATAAACAAAGTGATCTTGTGACTGAAGACCTAACATAAGAGGCCAATGAAGTCTAAAATGATCATCTCCTGCCAATTTTAAACCTTGATTAAAACTTTATTGGGCTCTAATCCGTTATTACCAATACACCTTTTCAACCAATTGTTGAAATCCATCACTGCATTTCTAAATATGTGCTGAAAAGACAATTGTACCATAGTGTCTAATTATCAGTTTCTAGCTTGCCAACTATACACTTTAGTAAAGAGTTGCTACAGCAATAACAAATCATATTAAAATCTGTTTTTCATTATAAACTCTAATATATGGTGCAATGCGGTAACTGAAAATATAGAGAATACCCCTCTTGACCATCTATTTCACTCATTATTGCATATAATAAACAAAAAAACTTGATTTGTAGTAAGCTCATGACAATTGACCACCACCACCCCCCTCCCTCCCTCCCTCTAAAAAACCAACCCCAAAACCCCCACTTTTCCCAGCTTGTGTCATGCTACCTTTGTGACCATTATTTCATGTTTGTTGTTGTACCTCAATGATTCATCTTTAATAGTTAAACTATTAATATACTACGTAACACCAGGCACACCAATAGACATAATCCGGCCCAACCATAAACTTGCCATTCGCATTAATGCAAAAATTTGTCCAGTTGGGTGATAGTCTCACTGTTGTGGTTAGGATTTGAGGGATAACCATACATCATTAAATCCCCTGAAGCTTAATAAGAGGAAAACAATTTTCCATAAGGTTTGAATAAAGCAACTTTGCTCCCTAAAAATTGGCCTCTTTAGTGATTTTTCTGTCACGTTTAATAGATTGTCTGGACAAAACGCTGCTCCGGAAATGTCTACTTATATTTAAAAATATAAATTAATTGGTCGAAGTTACCTTTTTAAAGTTTTATGTCTCTATATTTGTTTCATGTTATTCATTATTTCATATTGTTTGGCATTACCTTTTAATCTGTCAGTGATTTTTTTGTTTTGTCTGCCCATGTATGATGGCTAATTCATAACATTGTAGATCAAAAGATGATGATGGAAGATTACTAAAAGATATGTTCCTTACTTCTGAGGTGTCGAGCCTCTGAAATATGGAATAAATATTAAAATTATAGATAATTTTAAAGTCTCCATATGGATATAAAAGCAAAAATAGGAGAAAGGAAAAGATATATTGATAACTTCTGAAACTTTATATGAGTTCCATGTGAAACAAGGCGACTCGACAGTTACATCATCACTGAAAATTGAAACCCGGAAATAATGCTACCATCCTTTCCCTGGCATTAGACATGCAACACAGACAGCACATGTTCTAACATACATGTACAACCGCAATACTCGTATAAATAACGCTGCTGTCGACTTCAGATATTCCCAGTACCGCATGCCGCCTCCCTATCTCTAGCCCACCCCACCCCTCCCCCATCCTTGATGCTGTAACAGTATTGTGCTAGTACATCTAGTATAGTATCCACACACAAAAGCACTGGTTGGCAGCATTCCAAACTAGCTCATTGGCAATCAATGCCTTCATAAATAGTTTACATATATTCAGGGAGTGACTACTATCAAAGCGTAAAAGCTTCTTTCCGCATCTTTTCCTCGCAGACCCTACATTGTAGTTGCAGTGTATAGTGCATCGGTTATTTTACCGTATTATGTACACATGTTCTTTTCTTGTATGGTACCTACATTAATTTGGTGCACGATTGATTTTTATCCCTCATTAATGGTTCATAATTCCAACTTCATGGGGAGCATTGTAGTAAGTTTATTTTCAAAACCAAATGAAGATAACCTCTGATCAGGCCCCCATTCACCTACATGTAGGTGGGGTGAAGTACTCATGCCTTGGTATTGCGGATAATCTACTGCTTAACATTTATGTATCCGGTATTCCCAAATCCCCACCAAAATTTGATTGAAATTCGTGGGACTGGTATTTTGCTGTAAAGCTTGTCACATATAGGGCTAGGAACATGAGCAGTTTAAAATCTTTAGATTTATTTACGTACATACAAAAGTACAATCCTTCATGTCTGACAGGATACATATACACATGGAGTTTGAATATTGTCTGAATGCCAAGACTATAGCGTCTGTTTAGGGTTTCGAGAAGGGATTACCCTTTCGTACACAATAGACAAGTAAAGAAAGACCTGCTCCGACTAATGACGTCATTTTATGATACCTCTTTACCATCATTTGCATTTTATGAACTTGGTCTATGACCCCCCTCTCCATCACCATTTTAGATTGGGGTGGATGAAACCCCCCCCAAAAAAAAAAAAAAAAGTGGATGTATCTCAAGCACGCTTTCCAGCCTCTGAATATTTTGAGGAGTTTTCAAAACAGAGCTTCTGCTGAGAGTGAGAAAAGCATCAACACAAATTACATATGACTTGACCCCCTTCTAGGCCCCTCGGCAGGCTTCACATTTATCAATAGCTGGTTTACTCAGCTCTATGCAATACAGTCTACACCTATTATATCAAGCACTCATTCAACAAGATTTTATTTATATCAAGACAATTCTCCTGGAGGGCATTTCATCAAAGGAATTGTCGAACGTTTTATCCGACAAACTGTTACAAGCTACTGAAATGCTTGCATCTGATTGGCTGAGAGCAGATTTGTCGGATAAAAGGTCCAACAAGTCCTTTGATGAAATGCCTCCCAGGTCCCAATATTATTTCAAATATGTGTACATACAAATGTATATAAATCAACCAATCAACCTTTATAACTTTAAATTTCCAGCAAAATAACCTTGTATCTGTGTGTCTCCATGTAAGCATTCAGTAAAACAAGATTTGATTGTCAGGATCACAAAACTCAAGTTTTATCATAAGAGTGATTGTCTTGGTCCCATGTACCTAATTAATGGGAGCGGACTGTATATGCTTCTGAATTCTGCTCAGCCTGTGCAAAGTTATGCAATTTCACAAGACTTAAATGCCATATTTGCATATTTTTAAAGTATGTTACCATCTGTTGGGAACAAAAAGGCTCAACTCCATCTCAAAGTTTTGGAGATAAGGCCTTTCTTGCTCCAACAGATGGTATTTGTGTGTTGTCATTATTGTGATCTTTGTTTAAAAAGTCATGAATGATTGTAAATTATTCTTGCTTGTGCTACTATAAAATGAAAAAAATTATATGAATGTGATTAAAAATATATTGTGGCACATTATCTATGTGTAGTAAAGGAATGATGCTCTATGAATGGGCAGATTTCTTAATATTGCCAAGATTTACAAATTTCATAGTATATAAGTTAGTCGTGATTTTTAAAAGCAACAATAAAATCTTTAAAATTCAATGTATTTTGTGATCTTATTTGTAAAGTGAGATTTTAGCACTACTTTTCTACTTTAACAATAATGGTTATTCATGTTCGATCTGTTGTTGTGTTTTTTTTTGTTTTTTTTTATTTGGGGGTGGGGTATTACTAGATCAGGTAGATTTTGGGTTAAAAAAGGGTCCAACCAGTGCAATTATAGTAAATTTCAGCCAAATAAATATTCTTACAAATGATACAAAGCTGTTCATTTAACCCAACATGAATATTTAATCCATGCTGTGCTACTGAAAAATTCAGTTAAAAGATCCATTCTAAAAATTATTTCATAGTTTTTGTGTTTGGAAAGATGGGGGGGGGGATATCAATATTCCAGAATTTGCACCCTTGCCTATAATTTAGTGTTTATTGTTAATGTCATGAACTGTGAGTGCTGAAATTTTTGCCATGTAATTTTAATATGGGGCAAAGTATTAAATATAAATATGGAGTTGTGTTGTGTATTGAAGATCACCATTTTTTATATGAGATTATGTTCAACATATTTTTGTATTTCGTTATCTTTATTTGTCAGTAAAATGTACCCCCATTAAATTTCTACAAATTGTATGATTTTGTCTTGCCCTTTTTTTTTTTGTTGAGGTTATGTTTCAGTATGACTGTAAAATGTGTCTATATATATTCTGCAGTGAAACATTACGAGAAATTATCTTCCAAGCATCCTGTATTTTTTTATTTTTTTATGTCTCTGTACTATGTATTCCATAATTGGGATTGATTTTAAATCTTGGTGAAACACCCTCAGTAGGCCTACCCCTCACTTCTCCTTAATCGCCTGTTTAGAGTTAGCATCATATCACTTAAAATTCATGCTGTTTTTGACCAGTCTGTAACCAATATGGCATACATAGCTAGAAGTTGAGAGAGAGCGTGACTTTTTTAATCACCTAATTTTTTTTGTTGTTGCTTATATGGTACATCTAGAACTTGAGAATATGACTTGATCCACTTTTTTATGACGTGACGATAAATTATTTAGTTGGAAGCTTCCTCATGAATTTTTTTTTTTTTTTTTTTTTACTCAATAGTACTATTTTTTTGCTATCTTCGGCAAGATCTCTAGGTACAGTCAACTCCTGTTATGAAGAGCAAATATATAGCGCAATATTCTAATAGGAGATTTCATCATAATAATGATAATTCGCTTGATCCCGAGCAACTCATTATAATTGGAGTTAACTGCACACAAGCAAAAGACAGAGAATATATTTTAAGTGTCTCCTATCTTCTCTCTTGTCTGTCGTATCTAATCAAGTGGAATATGATATGATATCTACCATGATTACCAAGGCCATTAATGATATAAATACATATCAACCTACACGTGACCCTCATTAATCAAATGCTGTATTATTTTCAGTTATTCAATAGGGGTTTGCATGATTAGTTGAAATAAAAAAGACTAGACTCGGTTAAAACAAACAGAGAGGGCGTATACGTGCATGAAAAATCAACACCGTGACAATGTTTATGAAAATGAGGACAAAGGCAAGAGTTATACAACTGGTTTTTATTTTTGTTTCAATAGATCTCGATTTCGATGTGTAACACAATGAAAAGGGGAAATGATGTCTTTGAGAAATATAGCAAGTTATTTATTAACAAAACAAAACAAAACAAAATCAGTAGGGTATAGTTCCGTTAAAATCATCAGAATTATATGGGTGTCATGCCCTTACATATGCCTTCACATTTTCTTGGATTGATGTAAAGTATATTTTTTTACATATGCAATGCTAAGGACTCAAAGTTTAAATCAAAAGAGAAAATAGATCATATATTGCTCTGAATATGATAATGATAACGGTACCAATGATTCAAAAGTGATGATAGCGGTAGTAATTACTTTTGGTGTACGCCTGTGTGTGCCTCAAAAAAAGTTGAGATCGATTGTGCACCATCGTGTGTACAATGCGATTATGTCGGTGACGGTAAAAAAAGAAAGAACAAAATCCGCCAAAAGACTGTATCTTCCTTCACATCGTCCCTCGATCAAATCCATGGAATACATGCTCCTCGACTGAACTCTTAGCTCTTCGAATTAGATCCTCTTGGCGAATTTGACGAGCGACGGCGAACTTGGCGAACGACGGCGATGTGAAAAAAATCGTGAGCATTTGGGATTTTGCGGGGCATTACGATTTGAGAGTCGAAATGGAGTCCGATATCTCTTTGGTGACGCAATGATTCCCCTCAAAAGCCCATGTACTCGCGTTTTTGTGGCCCTCTCCATCTTTAGGTATTTTCCAATCAAATTGGATGGTGCTTTATAGCATCAGGCGAAGAAATAAAAATCCGCTGCACAAACGATGGCGTTTTAGTACTGTGATAAACTATGAAAGAGTAAAGATCGCGGCCAAAGTGTTCTCTAAGTGGTATATCACCACCCCCCCCCCCCCCCAGGTTCATTTTCAATTTCTTCTTTCTTTCTTTTTTCCTCATGAAGATGACGATTAGGATACAAAATTTGTATTTATATTTTTAAAAGTGCATTTATCTTACTGCGTTATTTCAAATCGTTGATCGTTGACGACTCGTTGAAGTTTTGAGTATACTCGGCGACAACGCCAACTTCTCCCAAGCCGTGTCCATACGTGATGTATTCGTCTGTTCAACTTCTGGGATTGTGCTGGCCAGTATGAACACGGCCACGTATTACTGTGAAGACAATACGCAGCATACCGCTTTCTGCCCAAGAGAGACCGAAAGGAGGTTAATACACACACAATGGCCAAGGCAACCCGGAAGTCCAAACGACTTGCCACGGACACGAATCGGACGCCGAGGATGACCACGATTTCTCCGATGGTTCCGAAATGTGAGATCTTTCATTTGACGATTCTTTCTCTCCGACTTTATAACTTCATGTAACTCCATGCTTGTAGATAAACTATACAATGCAGCTTTCTTTATACTTGCCTGAGTTGCCTCTCAACTGAGAAGACGTCTCCGCGACTCATGGGACGTCGCGGAAACTCAGAAGACGTATACGAGACGTTTCCACGGCTCCAGATTCTCGGAGTCGCAAATTCAACTAGTCTCAAACCCGTCTCATGGCATGTCAGCTACCTCTAAAGGTCACAAGAAGATAATTGCCCCACCCCAATAAACCATGTGAATGTTTCTTAATTTTGGAAATACAGTACGGGGCGGGCTGCTCGTTCTGAATGTTCGTTAGTCCGAACGCACAAATTTAGTTCCTTCGTCTGAAGGTTCGCTTATATTTATGCGAACATGAATTTTGATACAACCAGCCGAAATTCCGTAAATCTGGAAATAAAATCGAGTCCATATTACGAAGGTTCGTAAATACAAAAATGGTACAGGGTAAATTTTAAAGTAATCCTAAAACGGAATAAAATCAGCTTCATGAGAGGACTTCTTCGGAGAGATTTTGTAACTGTAACCCCATTGTTTAGATCGAATGCTTGATCTGCATTCAAGTAATTGGATCCAGATGGGATTCGAACCCGCGACATGTACTTCTGTCCGGAAAGCGATTTAAAACCACGTTGCATCTCTGGTTCGTGATGAAGTCACGACGAATTTCGATAAAATACATGAAATACATGTATCTTCGTGCTCTCTATTCTGACTCATTAATTGTCATAGTCTGAGTTAGAACAAAGGCTGTGGATTTTAATAACCATTATTTGAGGATTTGTTAAGAAAGGACTTTGACTTTATTTCATTGCAGATTGAGCATTCGATTTAACACGATGAAGAGTAAAATTCTTTATTTTCGGGAAAATGTTCTTTATCGGAAAACAGACTAATAATACTCTTTATACATTTCTGCTAACGAACCTTATTTTAAAATTTTTAATTCACTTAGTTCACTTTTGGATAAAAGGTCCAAATTTCATTTTCGGGCAAACGAACATTTGACCAAGTGAACAGTAAAGTCAGAATAGATGACAAGAGAATAAATGGAATAATATGAAAGGATAATATCTATTATTAATTTGTAGACATTATCAATTCATGAAATGCATTATCTGCATAGCCTAATTTCATTTGTTATCATATTATCATTATAGTCCGAAATGTATTTTGATATTTTGTCATATGATCGTTGTGAACAAACTATTGTAAATATTTATCATTGTGTATCAAATGATTTCATCGACTCATAGCGACGAATGGTACGCACTGATAATTGTCTAATTCACATGAGTATTTTTATGTCCTCATATGGACTTTACTTTGTTTATCATTATTTTATTAATTTTTTTTTTACTGCTGAAGGATTACCGTTATGTTAAAAGTAAATACACTGTTCGTCATAAATGGAATATTTTTTTCTGGGTCAAGCGACGTTATGTTGCTCCGGTTTTAAATTCTTGAATGTGTTTGTTACCGCTTTCACTTTCCGGGATCCTGGGTATATCTTGGACGTTCCCTCAACCCTTCCCTGGGAGTTTTCTTCAAAAAAGTTTGTCACCCCCAGAAGATGGCCATTTTCGTCATTTTTTCTTATTTTTGGGGCCCCTTTTTTGCTTACGCGACCCACCAAGGCCCCCTCAGTCCTACCCCAAGGAAACACGTCTGAGGTTTGTTATTGTTCTTTAAATTAAATCTAAATGTATGGTTACAGGCTGGACTCTTTTGTCTAGGGGAGGGGTACAAATGTATTTTGATTGGGGTTCAACATTGATTTTATTCATTTTTACACCATGGAAAATTCAAGAGACCTAAGCCTGTCCCCAGAAATATAGATTTAACTTTAAAAAAAACAATATAAACAGTACACCTCAGTCGCGTTTCCTGGCGGTAGAACTGAGGGGGCTTGATCGGCCGGGAAAACAAAAAGGGGCCCCAAAATGAGAAAAAAATGACAAAAATGGGCATCATGGGGGTTGACAAAACTTTTTTGGAAAAAGGTCCACGTAAGGGGTTGGAAGAATGTCCAAGATATAGCCAGGGTCCCGAAAAGTAAAAGCAGGGACAAACATATTCAAGAAATTAAAGCCAGAGCAAAATCATGTCGTTATATCGGCAAAAAAAAAAAATATTCCACCTTTATGACGGACAGTGTATCAAGAAAATCAATTAAACCTTTTAAATAGAAATATCCTAACTTATAATTTTTAATATTAAAACATAATCTATTCAGTAGAAAACAATTTGGAAATGTAGGACCTACCTTGGTCAGGTATAATTAAATTTGATAAGACAAAAATATGTTTATGTATTAGGCTTACTATTTTATTTTATTTTATTTTATTTTGTATTTTTTTGAAATTCTCGTCATGCTTACCATATTTTTAGAATAGATTTAACTTTAAAATTAGCTCCTTTTGAAATTGTATTATTTCTTTATGATGCAATATTCATGTTATGTAACGATTCTTTATGGTTAGATATCCAATTTATTTGTTCAAAATAAACAAATTAAATCACATTCAATTGGTATGAAGAGGTTGTGTTTTAAAAAAAAATGTACATATTAGGCAAACATATACATGATATAATGATGTGTCATTTGATTGCATATTTTACTCTCTAGAAACGAAGTCCTAAAATGTTTTTCTTCTTTTTCTGTTATTCAACATTCGCAGTATACTCTGTGATTTTATAGCTCATGCATGAATTGATGAAATATATTATGTCATAGTAAATATTAAATTCGAATCAAGGAGATAAAAATTTACATTAAATGTACGCTATAATTCTTATATTCGTGGAAGAAAAGTGCAATTAGTTAAATTGCACTAAAATGGGCTATGCGTCGTACATTATCATTCAGTTGTCTGTGATTCGCCATATTTATGTTAACATGTTGATATGGAAACAAACATACAAACAAGCTATCTATCTTGCTATGGAAAGCGCTTTATAAAAACAAATGTTTTTTTTTTTAATCATTATTAATGTTATTGAGACATGCCGTGATTTACTTTTTACAATTTAGGGCATATGAAAATTGATTTCATTAAAAAGAACAAAAAATACCTACAATTTTGTTAATTTAATAAACAGATGTTTACCACAAAGTTCAATATCATTTATGAAGTTTGATGTAAGATTATTTATTTTGGCTGGCAATGTTACATGTATAAACTTATATATTCAAAGATAAAGGCAGCGCCAACTGCTATAATGTACATGCAGGTCCAGGTAGAGTCTATCATTTTGCTGCTTTGATTTCGCGGGGCATTGCCGGGGGATGTGAAAGAGGTGAGAGAGAAGTAACCACTACAATTAATAATGCACCCCTTTTTCGCGAAAGAGGATATACAAACCTTTTCCCTTGGTAAAATTTGTAAAACTATGTATGTACGAGCCACTAAAATTATCTTGCCTTATGAAAAAGTAATCATTTACATAAACTAACAAACTAACTTAATAATATTTGTTTGAATAGTTATATATTTTCCTTTATTGATTAAAAGAACCAAAATAAGTAAAACCTTTCTTCATGCATGAAATTTCCAGAATGGTATTGACCTTTATCTCACATTCTAGGCAACTCTCCAATTTGGCAAGGTATCAACATCCTTTTTTTTTTCATTCAAGTCTAGCAAGTAAAATCAATATTTCTATAAAATTGATTACAGTGAAGTAATATTACTATCAACCACAACACGAACACAATATGGTGACGAGAGTTTACTTATTTTGGCAAATTTTAGATTTCGGGAGCCTTGTTATTGATGATGTAACATTTTGATAAAGTAAGATTTTTGCCATTGCACTAGCAAATAACGCATAGTATGAATCATGGTTCCCTCCAAAGGAGACTCAACTCTTTATAATTAACAGAACCCAAACAAATACCAACCAACAGTTCAAATGTCGAACTAAACAGTAGTTCTCTTCCTGGACTCCCACGCCTGCTCAATTCTCATTAAGCAAGCTTATAAATTTTACATTCTACCTTTTATTCTCTTCTTTCCTCTGTCATGTCTGTGCTGAACTTATACCCAAAAAGATATTACAGACTTAATATCTCCTTCTTATAACTTATTCTTTCCTAAATTCCACGTAATGGAAATTAGTTTTAATAATTTATGAATGTTTGAAATCGTCCATCTTACAATTTTGTAACGTTCCATTTAAGTGTAAATATTTGTTTAATTTTCCATTTATGTAGGACAATTCAGTCTTTATTCTGCATGCTAAGCATATCATTTCAATTAAACATTTAGCAATGTTTAGTAAATTGAACTGAATAGATGTCCACAAAAAAAAAATGATAAAAATGAAAATAGATAATTGTTATGGTTTCCATTGAACTTTTTAAACGTAAAAAGAAAGGTTTTCCTCGTTTGCAATTTGAATGATTTATTCATTAAAAATTGTCAACGTAATTAATGTTAATTCGTGGCACGATTAGCATTCTTCATTTCCCGTAATATAGGTTGTCTTCTTTTAGATTTCTCGTTTACAACGATATTACTTCAAGTTTTATTTCAAAGATCTCTAAGTATAATTTTCGTGTGTCACAGCCAGGGATATAATTTTGTTAAATTCTTTTATGAATAACAGCTTTAGGTGCACTGCCACAATTTTACAGAAAATATTCAGCTATGATGAAAGGAAATATTTATATAATTCAAAAGGTTTAAATGAATACGACGTAAAAAAAAAAAAAAAAAAAAAAAAAAAAAAAAAACGTTAATATTACTCATATTATTCCTTTTTTATCATAAATATCATTGCCATATAGAGGACATAATAATCAGCTACAATCAGCAAAATGCATACTAATTTATAAATAGTTCAGAATTCGGGGGAAAACAAACTCCTGTGCAAATTTCTTCGGAATAAACTCATTTCTCCGAAACTGTATAATTATCATTGAACCAGCACTATAGTAACTTATCCAAATCCCTTTATTTTTATAACAGTTTGGACGACTTGTATAATTCTTTTATTATATGACGTTATGCAAGTGAGCAAAAATGGGCCCACTTTATCTTAAATCGCATTTGTCACCGTGAATAATTATAGGTCACAATCATAATACAATATTAAATTTGACGAAAATGGAAAGTAATAAACTAATTATTATTTACTAAGCAGAATCGTATTTGCTTTGTTTTTGTAATTTTGTACAAAATAGATATTTTGTCTTTAAATGTGATATTTAGACAGAAATAATTTTATTATCATGTTCACTGAATGTTCACTAATCTTGTAAATTACGGTTAGTATCCTTGACGGTGAACATTTGGAAAGCATAACTACTGCAGCTGTATATATTTGAATTAATCACTTTATGATTCTTCAAAAAGCAAAAATCTACAGTGGTGGCCAAAATTATAGAACACCAAGCATATTTAAATGATTTTAGTAATTTTCATTCAGTTGACCATTTAAATACCTATAAAATTGTTGGAATGTCTCCGAATATCATCATTATGCTTAAAAAAATAAATAACAAAGCTATGCGTTGGGAACTCGCCCCAAGTCGACCTTTTTTATGTTACACCACCGATTGAAAAATCTAAAAAAACTTGCCCCTTTCAGGATCAAAGTGTCATAACGTTAAAATTTTAAGCCTCTTCCTACAAAAGTATATATATTCTGAAAGGAAATTTCCTGAGGATGTCAAAAATGGCATTCATAACAATACAGGGTGAAGTAGTTACATCTTATGTGGGGATTTTTCAATTATTTTTGAAGTGCCCCAAATTTTTAATTCAGTGCCCCTATTTAAGTCCCCCGTTCCAATGACCCTTAATATTTCAACATATTTGAATTGCTCATGAAATTTCCTATAAAAAAATATACATTTACAAGGAGTGTCTTCATTAAATGAAAATAATAGTGTTAACCTTCAATGGGCATGGTTATTTTGGTCATCTCACCAACAAGGGTGGGGGCGAATCCACCCTCCCCATTTGACCAAATTTTCTGAAACTTAGCATGTATTTGAGGTATATTAGAATAAATAAGCCTGCTAAGTTTCATACTTCTACCTCAAATACTTTTTGAACAATCGGCATATGTAATTGGCATTTTACTTTTTTTGCATTTGGACTACATGTCTAATACACAAGTCTATGGGGAAACCAAAAGCGCATAGCGCAACTGTTTTTAATGCTGCGCATTACCAGATGGTCGAAACTATATAAATTTGGTGTCTACATATACGTAAGACCCTATGCTTAAAAGTTATGAAAGCTCATGGCACAAAAAAGATATCTTTAATCTGATTTCAGCAAATGAACTAGGGCATTGATAATCCCATAGACTTTGTGTAGGTTAAGGTGTTCTAATAATTTTGGCCACCACTGTATATCAAAGACAAAAATATGAAATTATTATAAAGATAAAAAGAAAATGCGTTTTCCTTAAATTCGTTTCACCAAAGTTTGAGAGTCACAATATCATGGCTAATTGTTCCTCTTAGTCTTGGCTCTTGCACTATATAGCTTAAATGGGTGGGCTGTTAAATCGGCATGGGAAAATGAATAAACTGAACTTGAAATATATATAAATTTTATCGATTGTATATACTTGTATCATGTTTTGGGAAAGTTAATCAATTGAAAACGCAACAGATACTATCTCAACCATTGATTTTTGCATCATGACCAGTCATTTAAAAAATCAAAAAAAAATCAGAATTACAATCAACGTAAATAACATCTCTATACATGTCATATCGTACGTAATTTAATCAATTATTCTTGATATTAAATCATAAATGCCTGAGGTAGGCTTATACATTATACATCGGAATAGTGGATTCGCAAATTTAATTGATATCTATGGATTTGTATCTATATTGATATGTATCGTGTAACCATAACGTACTGGCCTGTATCACAATATTGGTTATACAGAGAACTGCTATAGATCGGGTATATAATAATTATGCAGTTTTACATCTTGTATTTTGATAAACAGATCAAATTGGCAATTATTTTATCAATACTTTTTATTGGAATTATCTTCCTGAGAGTCCTGAGGTAGACTTGCACATCACAAAGAAAAAGAGATATGATACTTTATTTTTTATCGAATATATTATGTTAATCCAACCTTTCCTACAACAACAAGAATGCATGGCCAAGTCATCCAGTGCTTGAAATAAGTTATACAGACATTTCTATTAGGATTAAGAACTTTAGCATTTGTTACTTCTTCAGATCCATTATCAAGGAAGTATGGACATTTCTTTAACTTGATTTCAATCTTTCAGATGAATCTTAAGAGTTAATAGGGATTGTTCCCCACTTACCCTTCGTTGTTCATGGCCCCTCGGGTTACGGGGCGTTGCCGGACTAGACCCCGATCGTTGCCCCTAATCGTGCGCTTCATACAAAATTGAGACAACCATACAGGTACAAGCTCAATATTTCCTTATATGCATTGGATTCCAATAAATGCAGATCGTATTACATTTTAAATGTGTCAAGCATTATTTCAAGAACATTAAAATGATTTCACTACGAATAAAAAAGGGTATCAGCACGTGCTCGCGGTATCATATGAAAAGATGAAAGAAAATGTTTGGTATTTTGCGCCACTTTGTTGAAATAAGCTAATGGGCATGCGCACATCACCTAGATAATTTCATGAATGGTTGTTCGCCTGATGACACGTTGCCATTGACCTATGCTTATACAAAGGAATATAGTTTAATGGAAAATATTCAAATATATATATATATATATATATATATATATATATATATACATTCCAAAAGAAAATATGGTATAACTATTGAAAGAATAATGATGGTTGTTTAACTCAAATCAAAGCTCCTCATTTAATATGGAAATTTGTCCCATTTCTTCTGTGTATAACAATACTATATACATCTTTATCACTCTTGATACAATCTTCACTTGAGTTGCCATTATTAGTGGTGTTGATTTTTTAATTTCCACCTTTTTATTCACCAAAATAATGAGCATTGGTTGATGACCAGATAATCCTTGCATACTTTAAATCTATACGCCAGCTTGATCTTATTATGCTACCGTATACGGTGCAGATATTCAATAAAATAGTCCTCAACCGGGAATTGAATCTGGACTTCTAAAATTATTCTGCGGAGTCAAAGATTACCACGAGGCGTACATTAATTTAATATAACCATAATTTATGCGGCGGTCACAACTCGCCGTACCTTCGACGTGCAACTCCCTACGATGGATTTCGTAGAAAATTCGTGCAGCGGAGGTACCTCGCAGGTGCAATGCATGCACGACGTGCAGGAAGTTTTTACAATACCCTAACTACAGAAACGCAGGAATCGCAGAAGTTGACCCAGGACCTGTGCGTGCATTGCACATGCAACACAGGCTACGTTGATCATGGCACGTGCCCCGTAGCCTACGACGAGTTGTGACCGCCGCATTAACCATCGTACTCCATCCTTTTTGCGTCACTTTTTGCGTGACATCATTAGATTAGCAAAAGAACTTTGCCTCATGCATTTTCTCTGTATCACGTGATCCATTGCTGAGTGGGCCTATTCACTTACACGTACTATAATATACATTTCTTCTTCCGCCCGCCCGCCCCACCACCCCCCCCCCGCCCTTCCATCTCAAATCAAGACATTATTCGACCAAATACAGGCGCCGCGGAGCGTTTTTCAAAAGTGGAGGAGCTGAAGCCACAAGTGTAGGGGCTGAACAGGCTAAAAATCACAAAATGTATGGTCTATTTTTTGCGTTTTTGTACACGTTTGCTGACAAGAGGGGGGGGGGGGGGCGGCAGATTGTGTAACATTGTTTATCGTAAAACTTTCGACCGAGTTGTACAAAACTACTGCCTAAATCTTTATTCAAATTATTGACAAGGCCAACAATTCAAATGGCAAGAAGATTTACTTTACGCTTATCATTAAAAAAATATATAGATATAAAAGAATTTAATAATTACAATCATCTAGAATTCATTATATACAAATCAGACATGGAAATCACAAATTGATGCCTCAAAATTTATATGCAATTTTTTATTATTATTATTATTATGCGTTCTTGTTGATTTCTAATAGTTTTGCTATCTATGTTTTGCTAAATTATTAGCTTTATGTTAAAAAAAAGATAAGCAATAACATAATGGAATAAATAGTATAAACAAGAATATATATTTAGCAAAATTTGCTATGAAAAGTATTGAAAAGAAGAAACATAATCAACTGATGACACTTTATGGATCATTCTTGGCCTATAGATGCATTTGCGATTGATGTCTGCCATATTCTATATTTTATTTTTAATGCTCTGTATACAGGTATATCAACTTGAAACATTATCTCGAAACAGCATTATCACAGTTTTGAACAAAAGGACGCAAAATTAGAAACGCCCAACATGGTAGTGTCGCTTTTTGTGATACTGCATGCCATGGATAATACCTAACATAATCTCATTTTAGCTACATTGGATCTTACGGTGGCTGGGTAATGATAAATACAGTAAATGCCCTTGCCACTGCAGTAATACAAGATAGATCAAGTTTTATTATGGCTTTTCATTTTTATCATGTGACGCTTCACTTTTTGTATACAATTTCGAACCACACATTTTGCTTTCTTCTTTGTTCAGATTTCCTGCCATTTATAATTTTTAAAAGCGAATAGAAGAAAATTGTTGTGTCAGCAAAAGTGTAAATGCCACTATTTTAATGTTTTATATTATTTTTCATCAGCATCACTTCAATAACCAGGGAGACGTTTATTTCTAGCAAATATTGAAGCAAAACATTGCCACCAGAAATCAAGCAAAATATTCTTTAACTTTGGATGACGAAGGTGAAGAAAAACAAAATTGAGGGAGGGGCTTAAATGTTTATTAATGACGTCACTAAGCAACGCCATTACTATCATTGCACTTTTTGTATCGAATACAAAAGCGAGAGCGATCTGACTAACACTCTCATTGACTGTTCTTATAAATAGTCTTGAAATATACCTTTTGTGATAATTTTGTAAAATACCACGTAGAAATTAGCTAATAATATGTTATTTTCATATGAAAACGAAAATGTTTTGAGGGGTAAAGTATTTGAGTTGCTACTTGGTAACATAATCATCGTGGTATATGTATTGCATATTATAATAATAAGTGACTTATCTTTCCGGTGGCCGCGGGGGCCTTAAAGACTACACTGCTCAGAATGTTGCATTATGGGTTAGGAACCGGGTCGGATTAGAGCAGTTGAGGACTTGAGGTGGTGCTATGCAAGGCTGCTGGTTTATAAATATCGTATGAAGGTTGGTTCAAAAAAAGAAAAATAAATAAAAGACAAAATAAAAAGAGAGAGACAGAGACAAAGGGGAAAACTAATTTCTTAGCTTCGATTGGGCCTGTCACACGAGAGTGCATTTAACCTCATTTTATATTATACGGTCAATTCTTTTAAAAGCAAAGTATACCTCGCTCGCGTGTCAAAAGCGATTTGCATTTCAAAGTAATGACCTTCGTCGTTTTGATATCTGGGGCGTTTAAGGTCATTTCGCGGTATAGAGCTCCACAACTGTCAAGCCTATTAATAGAAAATAACGTTTTGAGAAAAAGGCAGGAGCCATTAATAAAAAACAATGACGTGGATGAAATAAAGAAAGAGAAGGAATCTAAACGGTGTAAGCAAACGATGTTAATTTTACAGCAAAGATGTTATAACAGGTGACAAAAATAAAGCACTATTCTTATATTTGAATAAAAAAGTGTGCATGAATATAATTTGATATATCTACAGTGCATTTGAATTTTGACAATGATTTCTTGAAGAATTAACATACTTGACCTATATTCAATTGCAAACGTGTGGATAAAGACACTTTGAAATACCAGTAATAGGCCTACATCAATATCATGATTTCTACTCTACTTATTTACTATTTACTACCAATACCATTATTGTTTTTCTAAAACTACAATTTGAATATGATATCGATATAATGAAGTTATTTAAAACTTACCTTTCCATTTGTGCTCAAAGAAAGGAATCCATTTATAAATGTCCACCAACTCTATAACTATAGTCCAACAGATGTTATTATGAATAACCAGTGAGCTCCTTAGAAAGCCCTCCATCCCTATTTGCACAAAATTTAAAGGGCTATAATCCGTTTCCCATACGATAGGCCTCAAGTTCCATGAAAGGTCTCCCGGATACCACAAAACCTTCTTCCAAGAAAGAGAGAAAGAAAGAAAAAAAAAAGCGGTAAGGTCTATATTTAGCAGCAGTCGAGTGACCCATTAGCATCACCATGGACCTACTACCATGGCATCACCGATCATCCTTCATCATTTCGGTGGAAGACACGAGGAAACTGAGCACCAAGTTTGAGTCATCCTCTAAAAATACACACCATGTAACACGTAGTATACACCTCTCGGGCCAGAAACAGAGAGAAAAATTCCATCGGCCAGCTAGAAATCTTGAATTTCCTTCCTCTATTCATAGAAGTGAGCTGAGATGCAGGTTGGTAGAAAAAAATAGGGAGAGGAAGAAAGAAAGCAAAGCAAAAAAAAAAGAAAGGTTAACGGATGTCGACGGGGTGATGTTATCAATGACGTCATCAAACTATTGATGTTTGAGACGATATAGACATCGAATCGCTCTACGACGCCGCCTGATGACGGGAAGAACTGTGCTAACATGTGTACATGGCCACAGGGTCATACGACCTTTAGGCATTGGTGCAGGTGCCCAATATACTGATGTCAACGATTAGTAGTAAAACTCTAGTATATTATCTACCTTTGCCCGATATTCTATCAGATTGGCATAGTCTTGGTATACAGACTTTAATGTCCCAGTAAAGTTTGTATGCGAATGACTGAGCGTTGAAAATAGTCAGAATTATAAGTCGCTAAATCTACATACATGGGAATGTAAGATGGTATGTTTTGTTCAATATTAGTAGCTTGCAATGATGGTAGGGGGTAGTAAAAAAAATAATTATGCGAACGACGCAGATGATTTCATCCGTGAAAATAAAGAGTTTTTCTTTCATCATTTCTTTCATTCTAAATCCCTCCTCTCTTTGATTACAGCATACACAGGAAGCCAAACGTGACATAGATTCTCTTGTTGATTTCTGTTTCTCATTATTTGTGAATAAGTATGAACCAACGGAATGTGATTAATATATGGGTGGAGACTGGAAAGATGAGCTCAGAGAATGGGAGCGAGAAGCTACGTTATTGTCATACAACCTACCTACTATTCGAACGCTGAACGTGTAGACAATGACACGCGAGAATAAAGAACGGGGAATTCCCTTCCAGACCCCGGTGATTACGGCATCCTGACGTATACGTCGGTATGACCGACGAGCTGCTGTCGTGTTGGCATTGCGTTTTGTTGACACCAGGGTGGTGTTGCATAAAACTTTTTTTCTAACCTGAGTTTTCTCAGGTTAAAAAACTCGGCTTATGTAGACCTTTTTCTTAGGTTATTCAACCTGAGTTTTAAAACTCCCTAAAAATTGATTGCATTAATACTTTTGAAAACTCTGGTATGTTTTTATGCAATGGAAAAAACAGTGAAAAATCCAGAAAAATGTTGTAACCGGAGTTTTTGGACTTTAACCGGACTTTTCAGATTTTAACCGGAAAAAACTCCGGTTAAAAGTTTTATGCAACGGGGCGCAGTGCGAGTCGTAACCATAGAGGTGGATATAAGAAAGCTTTCTTTATGTATCCACCTCTATGGTCGTAACTCATGGTTTTATATGCAACATATAAAATCGTTAGCTTAATAGGTCCATTTTTTACTCAATTTACTCCACTAGTTCTGTTTTTATTGGATAAGCAGTTTCAGCATTTTTTGTTGTTGCAAATAACTAATTAACTTTGTTTGTTTTGTTATGTTTGTTGGTTTGTTTTGTTTTGCACAGACGTGAAAGAAGACCAAAGGCGTTGCTATCAAATCAAATTATGACCAACTCCCTTTTATTAAAATGTATTCGTGTGAGGGTGGGCGGGGTGTCCTTTACGGATTAAATTGAGACATCATCATAATCTTGGCAATATGTCATCATATCAAGTAACTTGACCGACATAGCAACAACTAGTGAATGTCAACTAGATTCCAAATATTGTAGTTCATTCTTTGATAACAGATTGTTTGAATACCTCGTCCCCCCCCCCCCTCCCCCGGAAAGAAACATCCATAAATTACAATAACTAAAGTAAGCACAACATGTAAATTGCCAAAAATAAATGACCTTTAAACATGTTCCCAATGAAAATAAATTACCTTTCAGTGGCGGATCCAAGATTTAAGGGTAGGGGGCACCGCCGAAATTTCCAGATTTTAACATGTACAGCCAATGGGTGGTTTTACGATAGGGGGCACCACTGCCTTTTTTCTCATTCCCTTTTTTTTTTTTTCTTCTTTTTTGATACGCTCTGTAGAGAACCTACCGATTATGAAACAACATGCTCTCAGGTCCGAACAACATCGGCAAAGGAGACTGTCGATCGCGTGCTGCAATGCATGTCAAATCGCGTAATATGATTTCATCGCGATATCAAATCCATCAAGAGGTCGGTCGTTCTTTAGTGTACTGTGAACCCTCTTCTTGCGTGCAAATATTGTTCTTGTTGAGATTAGCGGGAGATATGCCAGTCATACCAGAAAAAAAAGTCACCAAAGCGGCAGTAGGCAGCTAGGTATTTTATTACGCTACCCCTGAAAGGCCCGGATAAGTCGAGTGGATTTTGATTGTCGATGTAACTGGGGTTTTAAGTAGACAGACAAGTGCGTCTGTCATTGCGTTGCAAAAATGATAATAAAAATATGTATATCAAATTGAAGGTATACTATGGCCTTTCACGAAATTTAGGAACAGGGGATGGGTACGCGGTTGCCCCCTTCTAACCAAAATATCAAAGAGGAGGGGGCAAGGGGGTGGACCAGAAGAGAAGATGAAACATCTCCTTCCCACATCGATCAGCAGTCAGTATGATTTTTGGCGGCTCTAAGGTGTGCTAGAGGCATGCGACCCTTTATTTTTTTTTGAAAACCACTCATTACGTCACCCCTTTGATATCCCAGATCTGCCACTGCCATGCAGTCCACTCCCCCCCCCCCCCCACCACCCCGCTACACTAAATGCGGAGACTCGCATTATTGGTATTGTTCACTAATTTGGTACAAGCAATTTTTTCTTTTTAACCTCGTGATAATGACCAAGGTTGACATATACTTTACCAATAGGCCTATATACGGATTGACAGCCTATCCGAGGGATGAAGTCATCAATGACGACAAAGAACGAACCTACATTCCTAAAGGGCACTGGTGCGATAGTGGGTGGAATTTGAACCTCAAATTGTCTGGTTCAGGAATCGTTGCTTTCTCCTCGATGTCCCTCAAACTTTCTCCTTTAAATCCATAATGTGTATTGGTCTGTGGACCTATTATAGACAAAAATGAATGAGAGGAACAAAAAATGTTGATAATTCATAAAATCATTTTTAATATCTAATAATTATGTTGGGTTTTTTTTTAAGGAGGAAAAAAATCATTAAACCATTCAGCTTTTTAGAGATAAGGGGAGGTTGTCCTTTCAATTTCACAACTGATAACTCTGTTGGAATAATTAGTCATTACTGACAGTGGTGCTCTGGAAATGTTGCCAATAGGTAACCAAACTTATTAACACCAAAGAATAAACTGAAAAGTATCATGAACTGAAGATGTAAGTGAGTAAGCGTCAATGTCGGAAAGGAGTTTCATGATGTATCCAGACGGATGCATTGGGGCACAAGCCCCCCCCCCCCCCCCCCCCCCCCAAAAAAAAAAGCAAAACGATCATACTTGTCAAAATTAGAAATACTGGGTTTCTTTTTTCCAAGTGACGAGTAATCATGGCATATAGTCTAAAACTACAGCCATTGAATTAATATCAGGTTCTCAATGATTTTCCATGGTGATGCGGGTAATTACAATTAAACTTTGGTTTCCTGTAACGTTAAGTGGTAGCCACTATTATGTATTGAAAAAACCCACTTTGATAAAGTAAACGGATGACTAAAAAGAGACTATTTTTCTTTTAAAAATACTACCCCTCCAACTCTTTGAGGCAATTCTGCATTTATCATGGAAAATATATACCTTTTCCCTCCTCTAAAAAAAAACAACAACAAACAAAAAACAAGTTCCCAGGTTTCAATAACAAAACAATTGATCATTATTCGTAAGTGAAATTATACAATATACCTCTTTTGAAATCAATTCCTGTTAAAATCAGGTAAGATTAGCTTTTATCCAATACAACATTTGCCATATGCAGTTCAATATGGCTCAATATTACAAATGATATTTGTCAATTCATATACCCCAAGTTTGCTTATAACATTTGCAGCGTTAAGATAATAAAGAAACAAGAGATCTATTTTAGGACATTTCCTCAAAGCACGTCCCGGTGAGACAATATTTCCTAGAAAATATTAACCTATATCAAAAAGTAAATAATCGGATTATTCGTAACGCACGCACCATACTTTTTGGGCTATGTAATAGTGGGCATATGTGAGCTTTGATCAGACAAAACTATAATAAGAAAGAGAGAGAGAGAGAGAGCTCTTTGATAATTATATTTTTTGCAACCATACTCATTGGATTGCAGTCCGTGCAAAACGATTAAAAATATGTACATTAAATTCAATTTGAGTTCATTTCCATTCGTGAACAAAGTACAAAATAACATACATATACATTGTATTATATAAACAAACATTTTCCGTTAATACACGTCAGTTGAAATAATTAAAATACGTACAATGAGAATAACGCGTGGTGGAAATAGATCTTCCAATGATTTTAGAGGTGAACAAGATATAATGACATCCAAAAAGTATTAAAGGGGTGATCCACTCAGAACCAAAAACCAAAAAAGCTACAGCAGTACAGTTAGGGGTAAAGATTGAAAAAGAGAAAGGGAAAGAGAAAGGGGGAGGCAAGCAGAGAGAGAGAGAGAAAGAAATAAAGTCAAAAGAATAAACAGATATCATAATTATGCTGATACAGGAAATAAAAATACGGGACGCAGCACGAAAATTTGAAAAATGGGGGGGGGGGGGTTATTGCCCCCAAAATGTCCGATTTAATAGAGGGGCCCGTGTCCCCTGCGCTCCCGCCTGGACCGATCACTGGATACAGAGAGGCAGAGAGTAAGATATATATTAATAATCGAACTTAGATTCAGGGTACTATTTTTTATACCTGAATCACATCGCCAAATCGATCCGAGACCGACTCCAAACCTACCACTACTAGTAAGTTGTTCGGTCTGGTGTCGGTTTGAAATCAGTTTCGCCGGTATGACTATAGGCTGCACGCCTGTCAATAAAAGATTGCCCCACCGACCCTTACCAAAGATGACGTCATTTTTGTTTTAAAAAATCATATAAAATCAATGATAGGTATTCAAACACATTTTTTTTTCTGCAACAATTGAAAAGGA
The DNA here is from genome assembly GCA_940671915.1 of Paracentrotus lividus. Lineage (NCBI taxonomy): Eukaryota > Metazoa > Echinodermata > Echinoidea > Camarodonta > Echinidae > Paracentrotus > Paracentrotus lividus. The sequence continues at coordinate 18,631,878 of CALNVZ010003430.1, read as the reverse complement.
TCTTTAATGGTCCAGATGAGTCCATTCAAAGATCAGAACTTGGTCCCAGTGGGATTTTGGCAGAATTTTATTAGTACCATTGCTTAAGGTACTCCAAAGTGTTACCGGTCTATTTGGTGTATTGTTTTACTCCAGCCCCTTTAACAACAACAACAACAAAAAGAAAAAAAGGAGCAGAAAAACCTCCCTTCATATTTTCACAAGATTAAGAAAAACATTTGACCAAATAAAGCCCAAAGTTTGAAGAATTTCAATACAAACACTTATTTTCAATGATTTTATCAAATCTCATTTTTAACACATGGGGTCTATTGAGAGGCAGTTACAGGTGTGTGCTCTATACCATACACTCGTACTAAAATAACGCCATCTTTTGTCGAGTACTAAAAATTCAACCAAATACTAATCACGGGGGGGGGGGGGGATCAACGTCCCGTTTCGGTATGTTTTGTTTAATTTGCATATGAAAACTGGTCATGCCCGCTCTTTTTATCACGTGACAGTGACGTCAGTGGTATTTCTAGGTGAATAAACACAAGATATCAATTTTAGAATATATTATTGGACTTTAATTCTAGATACAAGCATGTGTTCAAACAAAAGGCCGACATGAAATTTTAACAAAGTTTTTAGTTTTTGTTGTTGTTGAAAAATATCAGTAGACAATCATTGACTGTTACTTTGTAGAATGACATACATTAATTTCATGCAAGAGTCAGTCAATGACTTCTTGATAAGTAGCTACCAGAGCTTAATATACATGTATTTATTGTTGAATGGTACAAAGACAAATTTCTACTATTAACTAGAAAATCACCATATTATTTCAACCTATCGATATCACAAAGAAAATGTTAATAAGATTTGATATCAGATACATGTAGGCATATGATACAGACACAATCATGATGGACTGTAGAACCAGTATTTGAAATAGTGACAAAACTGCTTTAATATAATAGTGCTCAGTCATACCTGGCGTTTAAAGAATAGATGATGAATCAATAGACAGAGTTGGAGTTATGAAGGAATACATTTCAAGATCCAAATATGTTTATAAAACTTTTGATAAGAAGCAAATTTGGGTCTTCATATTTTCAATACACACTGTATAGAATAATATACCAATAATAATCGGGGAAAACACAGTCATGCACATGGCTTCAATATGTCATAAACTAACTTGCCGCTCTTTTCATCACGTGACAATTACGTCAATTATGTGGAATTCCCAGTGATTAATCATAGGATGTTCTTCAATGTTTGGATAATGAACTGAACTTTGATTTCAAATACAAATAATGTAATTGCATCATTGGTATGTATTGACAGCACTTAAAATTTTGCACAAAAAAACAAAAAAACATTACAATTGTCGCCGACAGCGTTCATTTCTCTGGGTTAATTCATTTTTGTTGGCATTTGGAAATTATTGACTTTAATAATTACTTTTGTCATTGTTTCAAATTGGTTATATTAATTGCATTTTTGAAAGGTTAATCCCCTTAAATTATTCTTCAAGCATAATTCACCGAATTATACATAGATAATAAGGATCATATACTGATATTGCAATTACATCTATTTTTACTATTTTGTATTTTGCTATAAATCACAAATGATAATTTAGCAGAGCATCAATTGAAATGTGTGCCCTATTGAGGCAATATTATCAAAGAAAGCTCATAACCAAATTCGTATTCCAAAAATATGGTACTCACTTTCACTGAGTGGTCCAAAAGTCAATTTTTCGACTTGATAGAAAAACATTTTTTTTTTTAAATATCTAAATGTTCATTTTGAACCGACGGCTATCATTTCACAATATTAACTTTTAAAAAATAGTCGCCAACACTCTGGTTACGAATAAAACCACAACAACATTTTACTGTAAACTGAAATAAAAATAATAATCAAAAATAAATAAAAACCACGCATTTGTAGCTCTGTTAATGTTGCAATAATTTTGACAGAAGTTTATATGTAATAAACTTTTCACATTGTAGAGCATGATCCAATCTGTATAATTATAGTAAATCTGGTGTATAAGATAAAGTAATTTATCATAATGTAAGAAAAATTAAATTTGCACGGCAAAAATTAATCCTCGCATTTCTATCATGGAATATACAATATGGCACTGCCATGAATATAGGAAACCATGTTAATGTATTATATTTATGAGATTCCAAGTGAAAGTTGTTTAAAGAAAAAGCAAGTGTGTTTCAGTGCTAATTGCGTCGGAGTAAATGTTGTATGCCCTATATGAATGTATAGTCTTTGCGTCTCAGTAAAATATTTGCAAATAATATTCGATGTGGAATTAGTACCTGTCTCAGGAAAGCAATTTGGTATTTTTGGGGTTAAATCCTAGATTTTCGAAACTAAGCTGCACTTAAGAGCATTAAGTGATATATTACAGTAGTAGTGAGATATAGGCTAGTATAGCCCTTCCCCTCTATCTCCCCTCTCTTTCTCAGCCTCACTGTATGTGAATAACCGTGTTTAATTTATAAAAAAAAAGTATATGATTATCTTCATCAGTTTATTTTCAGAGAATTCATTTTAAACATTCAAAATAACCCCCGCTTACTAAATTAATAGCGGTCAAACTTTAATTGGGCATGAAAGTAGAAATATATGATTTTTTTTATTTATTTTTTATTTGTTATTTTTTTATAGACAGCTCTGTCGAGTGTCGACAGTAAAACAGCGCCATCGTTGACCAATACATCACAGCGACGATTGCATTTTAGTTACAAAACGTTAAAAAAAAAGAAACCAACAAAGTTAACAATTGGAGCATGAAGGGTCGAAAAGACTATTATCTTGTTGTTTTCACTCTGCCACCCCTTTCTAATGATAAACAAGATAATCAAAGTTATATCCGGACAACTACCCTCGATACAGGCCCTCGGACAACTTAATATACCCTTGGTCAAGCGCGGCGATTTCATGTCAAAATCGCCATACTTCGCCCACATTAGCACTGAAACTTTAATGAAATGTTTGCTTGAAGCGCGAAAAAAAAAAAAAAAAAAAAAAAAAAGAAAAATAAAAAAAGAAAAAAAAAAAAAAAAAAAAAAAAAATAGCGCGAGCCGAAAATTTGCCTTATAATAACATTTAGCATTGTATTTCACATATATTTTACCTCTTTATTAGCTTCACAAGCTAATCACTACATAAAAATATGTTAAGTTTAAAAATCGAGGGGGGGGGACGATCCGCCCCAGAAAAAAAATCGAGGGGGGGGAGGACACGTCCCCCCGTCCCCCCGGGATCGCGCCCAATGCCCTTGGTCAATAACCCAGGATAATAAATACCCTGGTATATACACCCCCGGACAACCACCCTTGGTATATAGGCCTAACCCGGACAACTACCCTCGGTACATCCCGGACAACCACCCTCTGTAAATACCCCTGACAACCACCCTTGGTATATACCCAGGACAACTACCTCAGTAAATACCCCAGAGACAGCTACCCTTGATAAATACCCCCGACAACTACCCTCAGTAAATACCCCTGACACCACCCTTGGTATACACCCCAGGACAACTCCCTCAGTAAATACCCCAGGACAACTACCCTTGCTAAATACCCCAGGGCAGCTACCCTCTGATAAATACCCCAGGACAGCTACCCTCGCCCTAAATACCCCAGGAAACTACCTTTGCTAACTACCCCAGGACAGCTACCCTCTGATAAATACCCCAGGACAACTACCCTTGCTAAATACCCCAGACAAACTACCCTCGAATAAATTCCCAGGACAACTACCCTTGCTAAATACCCCAGGACAGCTACCTCTGATAAATACCCCAGGACAATACCCTTGCTAATACCCCAGGACAGACTACCCTCTGATAAATACCCCAGGACAACTACCCTTGCTAAATACCCCAGGACAGCTACCCTCTGATAAATACCCCAGGACAACTACCCTTGCTAAATACTCCAGGACAGCTACCCTCAGTAAATACCCCCGGACAACTACCCTTGATAAATACCCCCGACAACTACTCTTGGTATATACCCTCGGACAACCACCCTCTGTAAATACCCCCGGACAACTACCCCTTGGACAAATACTCCACTCTAAAAAATTAACATTTGCATGTATCATTAATTTTAAAATTTAAAACTTTGAAATATTTTTATGACAAACATTTAAAAACGACGGCGGTGCAGGAGGAGTAGACACATTTTCAAGGTACGAGTTGAAATATCAGCCAAGATGAAAGAGCCTCAAGATAATTGTAGCAAGATTTGTGAGAATGGGGAGGAGTGGCTCATGCAAAATGGTGTCCTCTCAAATAAATTTGAATTGGGAATGGAGGTCAATAAAAAAGTAGGAGAGGGACAAATACAATAATTTAGAAAAAAAAGGGGGAAGAGAGAGAGAAAAAGGGTGAGGCGCCCTATACAACTGGAGGTAAAACTCTCCAATAATCTTCCATATTAACGACGTTCACTTCTGTCAGCACCCTGTCCGGCGTGTATTGTTTTCCAGTAGGGGTGCCGAGCAAATGTGCCATAATAATCATGACCGGAAACAAGTTTTGATATACAGGGTGTTTCCGAAAAAAGGAAACCCAACTTTGATCAACAATAATTTCAAAAAAATTCCAATGGTGATTATGAAATTTATATCACTGTAAAGTGCAACTCATTACCATTCTAATGATACCTCGCTCACCTCACCAATGTCACGTATCACTAAACCCCATTGTTTTGAAAAAGTCTTGTAAAATTGTGCGTGGTTCACTTTCATGCACCTTGAGAAGGTTTGTGTGAATGTGCCTGGAAAGGAAACCCAACTTTGATCATCAATAACTTCAAGAATATTTCAGTGGTGATTAAGAATTTAATATCACTGGAAAGTACAACTCATTATCATTCTAATGATACCTCTCTCAGCTCACCAATATCATGCATCACTGAACCCCATTGTTTTGAAAATTGTCTCGCAAAATTGTGATAGGTTCTCTTTCATGCTCCTTGAGATGAGTTGCTTCAAAGATTCCTAACAAATCTAAGTAAAGCATTCCAGTGACTAAAAATAAATGAGATTGATAAATGGGTTGGAAATTTTTACTTATTTAGTCCTTTAATCTTACCATCCAGGTAATTTCAACATGTTACTGGTCACGACAACCCAGAGAACCTTCATTTCCCCATGGATAATGTAAGAAGCATGACAGTGCATCAATCACAATTTTGCAAGATATTTTCAGAACAATGGGGTTCAGTGATGCGTGACATTGGTGAGCTGAAAGAGATATCAATACAATGATAATGAGTGGCACTTTCTAGTGATATAAACGTCATAATCACTACTGTCATGTTTTTAAAATGATTGATGATGAAAGTTGGGTTCCCTTTTTAGGCACATTGCAGCAACCCATCTCAATGAGCGTGAAAGTGAACCACTCACAATTTTGCAAGACATTTTCAAAACAATGAGGTTCAGTGATGCGTGACATTGGTGAGCTGAGCGGGGTATCATTAAAATGGTAATGAGTTGCACTTTCCAGTGATATAAATTTTATAATCACCATGGTAATATTTTTTAAATTATTGATGATCAAACTTGGGTTTCCTTTTTTCTGGGTCACCCTGTATATAATCATCTTTAGTTTGCTTGATTATTTCAAAAATTTCATGGAAAAGAGGAGCGCAAAAAAGGTTGCACCAAAACATTGATAAGATTTTTTATTTTATTTAATGTTCTGAAATAATTAAGAGGGGGTGCTCCAGGGGTGTATCATTCTGGATACATCACCCCATCTGGAATCAAGATCATACATGGCTTGCCAAGTATGTAGACCCTTGCATGAACTTGCGTCTTTGTGAACTTATATTTAGTTGTGTTCAATGTCGATTTTCAAATTTAAACGGCACATCGATTTTTAGATTTAAACGGCAACATGAATCATGATACAAAAACGCATTTAGAAAACGCAGATATAATAGAGAAACAATTAAAGTGTGTGTTCATTGTCATTCCATTCCCGGTCGTAAAAGTAAACGTTTTTCAGATCTCGATTCGGAGGAAAATTTAAACGCCGAAAAGGGTGCGTTTTGAAACACGATCTTGGAATTTAAAGACAATCAGCATTGCAAAGTTGAGAGCGGGGAATTAAAGATAATCCAGATTTAATCAGCTTTCAATTTTCGACACTGAATGGTGCACCGCTGATCGTGTTTGTGTTCTGTGTTTTGTAATCGCGTTTTGTATCATGATTCATGTTGCTGTTTAAATTTGAAAATCGACATTGAACACACCCAAAGTTTGACTTAATGTTAATTCCTTCTCTTTCATCCTGTTTTGGAAAGGGATAAGTGAGAGTGAAAGACGATCCCGCTCCTAAATTTGGACTGCATTTCGAGGAAATGCTAATAACATAGGTCAGAGGGCAGACATACGGATGGCATAAGGCATTGGAGTATTTTTTCATGAATGAAGCCAGGCTTCGTTTTCCAGGCTTACAATATCACATTCAAGTTCAAACATTGTCAAAGAGGAGAAGGACGATAATTAAAGCCGTGCTGAGCGATAAGCACTTGTCATTAATGATGATTGAAGATTGAAGAATGAATGGACGATGCTTATTCACTGCACTTTCAAAACCTAAGGTGTTAGGTTGACACTTTAGTACAGTTCCCATACTTCGATTTCCAGGCTTCATAAAATTATCACATTCAAGTTCAAAGAGGAGAAATGCGATAATTAAAACCGTGATGAGCGATAAGCACTTGTCAATTATGATGATTGAAGATTGCAGAATGAAAGGATGATGATTATTCACTGCACTTTCAAAACCTAAGGTGTTAAGTTGACACCACATCGGAACATACACTGCATGGCTACACCAGAGAGAAGCAACTCTGAGTTTCAGAATCTCGAACAAATACATAAAATACGTAAATCGAAATCGAATGAAATCGATAGAAGTTTGTCTTATAAACAATAAGCCTACAAACTTTTCTAAGTTTGTGTTGGAAATTTAACGTTGCATCTCTTCAAAAAGTTCATACCTGTGTTATAAGATCCAGATAATATTTAGACACCTGTCTCACATCTGAATTTTGTTGAAAAGCGCCCATTTTGCTCGGCTGACATGGTACGAAGAATCCATTTCAGCTGCGTGAACAGTACGTGATAAGATATAAGCGCATCATTTGTTTTGAATGTTCAAGATTAGTGCCCTGTAACATAAAAGATACGACCAATCTTACGATTGATTTTAATCGTAAGTCTATGGTAAACTGTGAACTAAGAGTTACAAATTAATCGTAAGCTTGATCGTATCTCTTTTATGTTACAGGGCACTGATTGAATTATATCAGTGTGCTGTTAGCAAGCGCGGTGATTTCATGTCACGACTTGGGGGGGGGGGGGAACACCCGAAAGTGAAAAATAATACACTCAAAATTCGCATACTTCGCACATTAGGCAGAAACTAATGAAAATGTTTGCGAGCGCGAAGCGCGAGCCGAAAATTTTGCCTTATAATAACATTTAGCATTGTATTTCACATACATTTTACCTCTTTATTAGCTTCACAAGCTAATCACTACATAAAAATATATTAAAGCTTTAAAAATCGAGGGGGGGGGGGACACGTCCCCCCCCCTCCGGGATCGCCGCCAATGGCTGTTAGAAGCGTGGGATTATGGAATCCACATGGAGTTAATTTTTTTGTTACATGGCTACGTCAATGCACGATAAACGATCTCAGATATATTTGTTTGGAGCCTTTGTTTTGCTTTTTTTGGTTGTTGTTGTTGTTGTCTTGGGGTACAACGGTTTTATTCTATTATGTGTGATTATAGTCGCTGGAGGGTTGGCAATACAAAAGTGAATTTTCCCTTTTCTGGTATATAAAACTTTTGATATACACGTAGGCCTGTATACCCTACCTATATTTTCCTTTGCCCTTATCTTGGCACCTTTGCTTAATTACATGGGCCTTATTTCTTTGCGAAACTGTTAAACAATCTATATTGAGTTTTAACCATAGACCACGCGTATTTCCTTTTAGTACCTCTTGGTGTTCAACAATGCGTAAATTTGTAGGCGCAGTAAATGTAATGCTACAGTCACACAGACACTTACGTTGAGTTACGTCCAGTTGAGTCCAAAAATTATTTTCTTTTTTTGCGGATCCCCACGGATGCCTTCCCATCATAGTCTGCAGTGGAAATAGTGATAATTTCATTCATCCAATAAAACAAAGAAATACATAAGAAATTGTAGAATAGAAGATTAAAGAAGGATAAATCAACAAATACGTAACTAAACGTAAGTGTCTGTGTGACTGTAGCATAAGGCGAATACTTCTCAACCGTTCTTTACCAGATTTATAAAACTGGCTGAAAATTATATTTACACTTGGATGGAGAGTTAAGCATTTCAGAAATACCAGCAAAGTAGTTTTAAATTGATAATTTAGTACCGTAACGAGACGGTGACGAATTGCCCTATTAAAACCGCGCATAAAAACCCCAAATAACTCTATATGTAACGGTTTAAGTTCGGCGCCCATTGGTAATCGTATAAACATTAACGGCTCCACATTTTCCCTTTTACTCCTTTCATATTTAAGTCAACTTTAATGAAAATCATACTTATCTACTGTGCAAAATGCCATTTTTATTGTTATGCTGTGTTAAATAATTTTGAAAACAACAATACTGCTTTTATTGTGTATGCACAGTAAACGTATTTACACCATCGGTAAAAAAAAATAAATAAAAAAAAAATATATATATATATACACCTTCACTCTTTCTTTTTTGTTCGTGTGCATGCTACAAATGAATTTGCAACCAGAGGATTAATATAGAACTTCAATAGGTTGAAAATCAATTGCAATCATTTTGTATGGAAAGTTTAATCTTTGTTAAAGGATATGAGGCATAGATTGTTTTGCAAATTTCACAGTTATTTTGTGATTTATTTTCATTTTTTTTATGTAGGCCGAAGTTAGGGGTAAAATGGGACATAGTATAGGCCTTTTAGAGAACAAACCATTACGACCTTTACCATACTGTATTGTGAAAATATAGAGGAAAATGAAAGAAATGTATCGATAAATTCATAGAATTTACAATGCACAACATGATATGGAGGGAAGCTCGTTGTGACATCTCAAAATAAAAACATTAAAATGTTAATCTTTAGATGGATTTTTTTTCTTGTTTGTCAAACTTTCACTCCAGGAGAGCGGATCCAGCTCCAACTGTGACACAGCATTTTATCGGCCAAATTGTCTGGGGATAATTGCGGCTCTATTATGCTTGTGCACGGGCCGATACAATTATTTTTCAGAGTTGATGCAGAATCCGCAAATATACTCTATTATGAAAAAATTCATTTTTAGAGGTAAACTCTGAAATATGTGAAATCCTGAATTAAAAAAATGCCCCCCCCAAAAAAAAACAAAAACAAAACAAAACAAAACAAAACAAAACAAAACAAAAAACAAAAAAACACAAACAAAAAACAAAAACAAAACAAAAACAAACAAAAAAAAACAAACAAACAAAAAACAAAAAACAAACACAAAAAAAAACAACAAAAAACAAAAACAAACACAAACAAATATAGCACTGGAACATAACATACAGTGCATTGTAGAGAAAGGGTTGGTCGACCCGATGAATGAGGTTGAATAAAACTTTCATTTCGTCCATTCCAACTAGTATCTCCTTCTACATCAAGTTAAAACATATAACTTTCAAACAATGCTTGGATGCAAATTATACATGATCGAGGTCTGGCCAGTTTACCCGCCCTTCCCTTCGCTTTTTCTTTATATCTCTCCTTTTAATCTTTATTTCTCTCTTTATCATTCTCTCACACATTCATTAATTCGTAATTCCTGGTAAAATAACATTTAAAATAGCTTGGCAGACCACCATGGCGGAAGGAGAATGATTTTCAAACTGTTCTGATTGGATTTTAACAGCCTAATTTCCCCCGAAAGTAGTCATTATAACTTTACCAGAAAATCGTAATCTTCTTACAGTCCTAACTATCAATCTTTCGAGGAAAAAAAAATATGCAAAAGTGCAGCGTTTTTTTTGTTACATATACTATGACACCGGAATTTTAAAACCATGAATATTCCGTTATCATTTTACGCTTCATTCTCCATTTATTGTGTCTGGACATTATAAAGAAGGTGAGTTATATTGACTTTGAAAATGAAGAGGCATTTTGGAAGGTTCGATACCTAGCCGAGTTCGATATACAGAGCAAGGCGTTCGGAATTATAGAAACGTAACATTTTCATGATTTTATATTTTAAAGGGTCCGCTTTGAAAGCATTTGTCAAAACAGAATTGGACACCCTGGGTAATTAAAAACTTGATTATTATTATAGACTTTATGGTGGGAAGACAATGATACTATATACTCGATTATTATGTCAATCACTTTGTGTTTGCAAATATTGTAAACAATAGATATTGTAAACAAAAGATATACTGGCACTCAAAAACACTTACGAGAGTTGTGATTTTCTTTGCTTGAAGCATCCATACTTTAAATTCTAAGAATTAGATATTAAACTCGATACAGAAACTCGTTGTTAAGAACAGTAAAGAAATTTCTTGAGAACAGAAACGTAACTACTGAGGCATTTAGGATGCAATCAAATAATTATTCCTCCATAGTGTTGAAAAAAAAAACAAACAAACAAACAAATAAACAAAGAAACAATCATCCAAACTATGAAAAATGGTATAGAAAGTATAAAGTTACATTCTTCAGCTGGATTTTTCTTAAAATTTAAATCAGCCTGGAATGAGATTATAACAAATTCTAAGCTATCGAAAATCTGTTTCTGGTTTTTACACCATGAAATGATATTCTTATTAAAAAAAAAGTAGAATCCAATCCAGGTCTCAAAAAGGACTCATCCAAAGTACTAATAACTCTTTTCTACTTACAATTTCAAAAACAATTTTAATTTTATATTTTTCCCGTGAGCAGTATATTTTCAAAATGATAAAGTAATAACTTTACATCGGAATAAAAAAATATATAGAATTCAAACAAACCTATCGTTTTTATATAATATATTTCCAGAATATATGTAGTAGATATAATAATAAAACAATCATAAACGTGATACAAGAGGAATATTGCATGAAATGAACAAAAATCAATGTTGGGGCAGCCTTTAGGTATACTTTACAAAAGACGAATAATTCTCTTTTTTCTTTTTTTCTTTCTTTTAGAATGAGCGATGATTTTTTTTTTTTTTTTTTGTATACACATCACATGATTGGAGTCATGAGAATGTTTTAATTCCAGCAAAGAAAGCTGTGCCATAGTTTGGTTACATGTAGGCTGAGACTTTTGTGTTTTGATTTTGCTGTTTCGATTACTTGATAATTTTCCTTGAAACAAATTAATAGGAGTAATTATCATCAAAACTTTTATTTTAAAACTCAAGTTTGCCGTCTTGCATGATGATAATAAAATGCAACTTGTTCCATCCCAAACAAATTTACGAAATTTCACATCCCCAAATCAAATATCTTCCAAGAAAGCATTTTACTTAACACTAAATAATTATGTATCATGTAAAGAGTCTGTGTTTTTTAAGCCGGTCACTATAACAACTTCTGTTTACACGTTAAACAACGTTGTTCAAATTTTAAACAACCTTGGTGAAATTTTAAACAGCCACCGTTGATAATCGGGCTTCAAATTAAATTTCTAACTTCGGTTGTTCACAATTTCAACATTATTGTTTAACATTTTAAATAGAAGTTGTTAGAGTGGCCGGCTTAAACAACACTTTTAGTTGCTTAAAATATTTTAAACAGCATTTTCACAGTGTACAATGGTGTATGTATTTCAAATCTACTTGAACAACAATACATTCGAAAATAAATATTGAAAACGAAAGGTTTAACATTGAAATTAGCGTCTTGGAATTTCGAATTCTTGCTATTTTCCCCTTGGATTAATTACCAATGCGAAAGCAAAAAACAGTACCTCATGGGAACACAGAACATGAACATATTACTTACCTGTATAAACCGTTAAAGATTGAAAACTGCACAAACATTCGAAAACATTTCCTCTAAACCGTGTTAGTTTGGAAACTGTATCAACTTCAGCAAGTTTTATTTTAAGTAATGTATAAAATCAAATCCACGTATTCTGAAGTAACCTTAACCAATGAGCGTCAGAAAAAAAAAATCCCTATTATAAAACCTTTTTTGATGGATATTTTACATGTCTGCCTGATCTCCTTAAGAAAATTAATCATTTGCGTCTATTTAAAAATGCATTATTTTTGACAGAATATCAAGTCAGATATCATAAAGCAAAAACAGAATATTAGATCTCCCATCATTTTAGCGCAGAGGTAATAGTGCATATAGATTTTAAATATGTATGACACGAACTCTATTGGGTCAACTAAATATTAGATAACATGCAATGTTCACCAATAGGGGAGACCGGGTATGGAAGTTACACGGGTCAGTTGTTACAGTTCTCAGTGTGCTAAGTTGGTAACAGGGAGTTTCGTTGCTACTGATCGTATTACAGTCCACACATAGCTGTGATGAACTTGCCCGGTCGTGAGTTCTCCGTTGTTTTATTAAAAGTAAATCACAAATACCATTTTTACAGTTCCAGGTGAATTTTTTGAAAAAATTAAAATTTGCAATAGTTCTACAACTGAAGGCACATGATAATAGTCTGGTATGTGATAATAAGTACATGTATGTCACTAAATATCCCCTGAGCCATGCCCTGCATTTCTGCATAATGGCTCTGCTACAGTTGATTTTATGTGTAAAATCACCCATGGGGGTAGGTTGTTACAACAACCTACCCCATGCGAGATGTAACAACCTAACCCAATTACATAAACATGTAAAGTAATTTTGTTTCAATGTTTTCAGGTGCTAATGTTTTGATATTTCTATTATTACTGTTAGTCTATTCTAGAGCTCTACTTGATCTACTGTTACGATACCAAGAAACTGGAAAGTTGAAACAAAGTTGGTATAAGAGATTTACAGCATTTGTAACAAAATTATCCCCGTATGTTTACATAGTAACAATTTCCCCGTATGGGTGTATACAACTCTAACCCCGTATACGGGGGTAGGTTGTTACAAAAAATTCTTCATTAATTAAGCTGTAGTTAAAATTAGTTGTTTACATGTTTTCAAGTTTTATGTGCCTCAGGTTTTAGCCACATATAGGTCTAACTACAGACCCAAAATGGAGTGGGTGAGTACTTTCATTAGAATTATCTGGCCCAAAATGTGAATTTTGTAACGTCCATACCCGGTCTCCCCTACAGATATTGAAATAAAACTTTTTGACAGTCGTGAATATTTATCATTCATTATAAAAGACGTGCACCCCTTCCTTACCCCCTTAGTCTGATTAATTTGGCTTATGAAGACTCATTTATCCATTTTTACAATATAACCTTCTGATCATGCTGATAAGATTGATGTAAATTATTTCCATAAAGTACGAAAAAGTTTGTATACGTCCTGTGATCAACTTACTAAAGTTTTTGAAACGAGAAAACTTATTGTTTTAATACCCCAAATGTTGTTTTAGCACAGATATAATTTCATCTTTATTGTGATATGTTTGGAAGAGAGTGATCAATACAAATTTTGAGAAGAATAAACTCTTAATCAATCAATAATGAATGACCTCGTCACACTTATGGGATTAAAAAGAAATAACATTATATTCCAACTTCGGGAACAAAATGTCGGATGTAGATTTTTTTAGCGAGTGCGGGTTTAGGCCCACCTGCGTACCGGTGAGATGTCCCGAAATTTTCGACTACCGCCCCGTACCAAACTCGGAAATATTAGTCCATTAGGAAGAGAATGTACTTTTTATCATCTGGTAAAAATTTAAAAGGCACAAGTTTATCAGAGAGCGAGAGAGAGAGAGAGAGAGAGAGGGTGGGGGGGGGTGGGAATGAGGAGGGGAATGGAGTAAGGAATGAAAGAGCGAAAAGAAGCTCTGCTTTTCTTTCTCTCTTTTTATTTAACCCTCCAATTTCACAGGAATGGAAGCCTAGTTATATTTCATTATGTAAATATTCTACTTTTTAAAATAAATACAATGGCATGGATATTTATTTTGTCATGATCTAATTTTATTCAAAGGGTTATGGAATAAATTGCCCACCCTTAACATGATTGAATTTGCTAGATTTGTATATGGTTAGAAATGAAATACAATTCACAGTCAAAAGTCAAAGATAGACAGATCAAAGAAAGACATCAACATACCAAAGAAAAAGGGGGTAATGGTAGGTGGAAATATTGACAAAGAAATATTAAAGAAAGACAAAATAAAAACTCGAAAGATGAAAATTGTAAATCGGACATAAACCTTCTCATATATTTCGTAAAACTATTACAAGTTGTGTAAATAAAATTTAAAAATACAATTTAAGCATGATATTCATAATTACTATATTATGACTTAGACGCCAAGAAGCTGTAAAGACACGAAAGAGAAAAATAGCAAATATTGTATTTGTGTCTAAGAGAAAGCATTTGACATATATAACGTCTTTTATGATATTTATAGCAATAAACTAAAATTCACCCGAACATTGTTGTTGCATAAATTCGTTATGGGAAAATTTCAATATTCCATTGCGGAGTTCGAGGAGGTATTTAGCCAGAGGGTTCCCCGGAGTTTCGGCGGCAAACCCTACACCGTGCCGCTGATCTCCTCTTTGATTCCTGAAATGAATTGTGTGAGTTATTGAAGCGAGTTAAATATGTACATTCATATTCAATTCTGACGCAGATCTAATTAAAAACAATCATATTCAATTAGCTTAATTGTTTTAAGAGTGATACCATCAGACAAAAGAAGGCATGGTAGACCTTGGTTCAAAATGGGAAGGCCAAATACATGCACTTGAAATAATCTTCCAAAACATATAGGCCAACTTCTAGTCAGGCAGCCAGCTCGATTTGGGTTAGCTGAACGAGGTACCAGTAGTAAAGTATTGGAATATATGGGGAGGAATCCCACATTTACTAAACCCAACGTCTGGCAGTGCATCTCTGCTGCATAAGGTCTCCACAGCCGGGGGCGTCCAAAATGAGTGCCCATTTTACACAATTTTTTATTTTTAATAAAAATTTTCTAAACACACTTAATTTGATGTCAAAATAAAGAGTATTAAATTGTCTTAACGCTTGTGCTATTTTGAAATCATACTGAGATCGAAAACAGTGAGAGTTTTAATGACGAAATGTTTTTTTTCTCACTTTTTTACGAAAACATTTTTTTCCCCTTTTTTCAATAATTTTTAATAAATAGTTGTATGAAACAGTGATGTTTGTAACTTTTCTAAAAATTACCTACGTGCATGTGAATGATGCTGCAAAAAGAAGGGAGTTATATCTTATTCCGATAAAGAATTATGATTAGATAAAGTCAGGAACGCAATATAGACAAAAATCAACAATTTGCCCCGTATCGAAGAAGAATCCCATACCCGTACGTGTATTAGGAAAGGCCGATAACATGCGATAGCTTTTACCAGACAAAACAAGTATCGAAAACTTGTACGTAATGTTCCGCATTTTTGGCACTTTTGTTTGCCTACTCACAGCCATCGCATACAATCAGCTTTTCATAATACACGTGCGGGTATTGTGTTATTCTCAGTCACGGGGCAAATTGTTGAATTTTGTCTATATTGCGTTCCTGACTTTATCTAATCATAATTCTTTATCGGAATAAGATATAACTCCCTTCTTTTTGCAGCATCATTCACATGCACGTAGGTAATTTTTAGAAAAGTTACAAACATCACTGTTTCATACAACTATTTATTAAAAATTATTGAAAAAAGGAACAAAAAATATTTTCGTAAAAAAGTGAGAAAAAAACATTTCCTCATCAAAACTTTCACTGTTTTCGATTTCAGTCTGATTTCAAAATGACACAAGCGTTAAGACAATTTAATACTCTTTATTTTGACATCAAAGTTAGTGTGTTTAGAAAATGAATTCTGCTATTTTTATTCAAAATAGAATTTTTTGTAAAATGGGCACTCATTTTGGACGCCCCCGGCTGTAGGGACCTTATGCAGCAGAGATGCACTGCCAGACGTTGGGTTTAGTAAATGTGGGATTCCTCCCCATATATTCCAATACTTTACTACTGGTACCTCGTTCAGCTAACCCAAACCGAGCTGGCTGCCTGACTATTCTCGCGACTTTTTAAATTATTCATGATCTGAATTTTTCAAATTTAAATGCGAATCAATTTCCATGAAATGGATGACGTTATTTATAAGGATACCAATAAATTTGTATATGCATGTGTATATATTGATTATTTTGTATTATTTATTTTCGATGTTTTCTGTGTTATTGCAACAGGGCCTCATGGAAGACCACCTATATTGGTGATAATGTGCCACCCTGTATAAAGATCAGAAAATAAATAATAAATAATAAATAAATGATTTTACGAACGACTGGTAATCAGTTCTTGTGCTAAATCACTGAAAATGTGATTAGTATACCACCCAAGAACATGTTCAAGTCCCTCGTAAAGTCATTTCGTAACTTTGCGAACGATTTGGTGAAACACTCCGAGCTCATTCCAGTGCATTTTGTTCTCGTATTTCACATTTTGTAACATTACTTAGATAAAACAAATTTTCAAATACACTTGAAATTAAAAAAGGAAAGAATAATTATAGTCAAAGAAACATGAACTATCAAAGCCTCTATAATTTTGTTCATGGCTCTTCCTTAAAAAATGTATATTCCAAGTGGCGTGGATAAAATGGAAATTATGTGTCTGACAATGTATTGAGGGTATTTGTTGCACATGTTAAAACAAAATCAATATTTTCTGAATGATATTACATTACATTGCACAACTGATATACGAGAGAGGGAGTACCTCGCAGTTGAAACTTTAGAAATTGGTTACTGTTTTATTCTGTATCGGCTTATTTGTAAAACCGTCACTAATATGACTTCACTTATCTTCGGCTCTGATTAAAAATAACAATAATTATGATAATGATAATAGGGTGAACCTACCCTTCAACTGTTCAAAAGAAGATTGATATAATTCAGGGGAATAGTGATAACATGAAAAAAAAAAAATTTCAACCCTTTATTTGTGTGATTATTTTTACTAACTAGATTTGTTTTCATTATGATTTTGATACTATAATGTTATCTGACAAAATCGCGGAGCTACAGACTTATGATATAAAAAACAGTTTTTGTTTTCTGATAGGAATTATCTTGGAAAAAGTACAGAATACTTCTTGACATCTCAATTATCATCTAACTCAACGAAATGGAAAGCGCTCGATATTGTATAGAAAAAGTAATTAACTGAAACCATTTTTTCAACCCTTTATTTTTAGTGACTAAATTATTTCTTCAATTAATTTGATACTAGTTTAAATAATGTTATCTGACAAACTCGCGGAGCTACATACTACATCGAACGAAACTGAGTTTTGCTGATTGGAATAATTTCAAATTGTGCTTTCATAATGGCGCAACTGCCTGGGATAGAATACCAGAACCACTTAATGATATCTAAACATTTTATCTAACTCAACGAGAAAGAAAACACTATAAATTGTATTTAAAAAAAGAAAGAAAAAAAAAAAGAAGAAAAAAAAGGTGATCAAATGAAAGTTGTTTTTTCCAACCCTCTATTTAGGTGAATTCATTTTTTACTAACTAAATTATTTCTTCAATGATTGTGATACTAGTTTAAATAATGTTATCCGATAAAATCACGTATAGCTACAGACTATACAGAACGAAACTGAGTTTTTCTGATTAGTACTATTTGAGATTTAGATTTTAGATTTTAGATTTTTAGATTATCTTGGATGAAATACCAAAATACTTCTCAAAATTTGAATTACTATCTAACTAAGAAAAACTATAAATCATAGAAAAAGTGAATAAATTAAACGTTTTTTAAACTTTATTTATTCAGATTTCAATACCTAAATGTTTCCTTCATGATTATAGACTGATTTTGATACTACTAGTTTAAGTCTTATGACACAAAATGATGTAGCCACAGACTTATGAAATTAAACATAAATTTTGTTCTGCTTTACAGATTGTGCTTTCATAAGGCCTTACGTGTCTTTGATAAAATACCAGAATACTTCTTTTGACATATAAATTATTATCTATACTCAACGAGAAAGAAAACGCTACAAATTGTAAAGAAAACTTCTGATGTTGTCATTATATATTTTGAAGAGCGCCCCATCACTTCAGCACGTCTATATTTGAACAGGGATATCTTTTGATTGCAGATGGACAGTTTGGCACTAATTTTAAAGATACATTGAGTGCGATTTAATACAGATCTAAGATTTTTGTATCAAGGAGCGGATGATATATTGAAATGTCGGATGCATATCCTACATTTGGTTTTAATTATTTTTCTTGTTCGCATTGTATCCTTCAAGTAAACTGTCTGCTGTAAATACATTTCTCTTGTCTACATCTTTATTCATTCAATAATGACCATAGAATATACACATTAGTGTGCCATCTTATTGGTAACGTAAGAGAATACAAATCACAAGGCAATTGCGACATTATCATTATTTTTCTATTATTTGTTTATTTTTTTGAATATTTTTTTCAAAAAGCATATCCTGATTTTAGGAAGATGCTTAATCTTTCTTTGTCAGAAATTTGTCGCCATCCTCCTACCTAGATATTGATTTTATTTTATTTATTTTATTCAGACAATATAAAAACATGTCTTGGGTTGCAAAAAAAAAAAAAAGGTTTAGAGAAACCCATACAGGTTTGCAACCCAGATATGGACAATAACATGACATACATACTCAGACAGTAAGTATGCATTTCTACGCTGGGATATGCCTATTTTGAAGTGATCATTTAAAAGCTTCATGAAAGATTGAATTTTTACCTAAAAGTGTAACCTTAAAGAAATTTAATTCACATCAATGCAAGGTTTGATGATCGAGGAAAGCAATAACAAGCAAACAAATACCGCAAATTTCATAATTTTTAAACAGGATAACCACAATAACCAACACGTAAGCTAAAATATCATATCTTAAAATTAATCTGAGTTTGTTAAAAAAAGGGGGCAACTTTGTGACGATGAATATTTCAGCTCACGATGGCAAGTGACGTCTATCAAAATACACTTCTTTGTAAATAGCACGTGATTACGATAGTGCACCTAAAAATCAATATTTTATTCAAGTGACGATTTCATAACGTTTCCTTTTTTTATGGGGGAGGGGGCAGTAGCACATTTTTATCATATATTGGTCATATTAGGGTGTCAACAAATTTTTAAAGAAAATTGTGATTTTCATTTCCCTCTTGTATATAAAACTTTCGATTGACATACATGTACATGTATGAGTTTATACTTAACCTGCTTAAGGATGTAAACAAACTGGACATGATGGAGGGAGTGATATGGAAGGTTGGCTAGCCTTTAGGCACCGACCGATGGATATGGAACTGGGAGGGACATAATGTACCCACATGGACAAACTCTAAACTCTTAGGAAATAAAATATATTGTTTAGAACCACATGAAAACCGTTCCTCTTTGGGTTCTTTACGTTTTCAAAAATCCTATATAAAAGGTTTATCATAACACAACAATGGTATTTGGAGAACTTCTAATGGTTCTTTAATGAAAATTTGACGGTCCCCTTGAGGAGCGACTAAAGAACCTTTCGAAACAATTTCTTTTAAGTTTGTACGACAAGCAATATTAATAACAAATGTATTTTGGGTGTGTCCACATCTGGCCAGCCAATTGAACTCGACCTATATATTCTTTGATGCCAGCCTGTTACCAATCATCATCCACATCTCAGAGTAAGCCCAGACAGACCTAGAGTGCCTTAACTACTTGAAGTATAAGAAGTAGTTTTCAGAGATGTGTTACCACTCTCTACTATCCACTTTGATGTTTCATTTGTATCCTTGATGTTCTTGAATTCGGAGTAAGGATTTTTATTCTTTTACTAAATACAAGTTGGATAACCGTTTCAGAGTGTCTGTAGGAGGAAAATTTGTTTTTATTATTCTTCATGGAAGGTAGGTATAGGCCTACAAACTAATTTAGTATTCAGTGAAGTACTTTATATTTTAAGACATAATTTTATTAAAGAAATATTTAAATCAGAATGTTCTACCAAAAGTGGATTTTACTTCTTCTTTTTTTTCTTCTTCTTCTTCTTCTTCTTCTTTTTTTTTTTTTTTTTTTTTTTTTTTTTTTTTTTTTTTTTTTTTTTTTTTTTTTTTTTTTTTTTTTTTTTTTTTTTTGTCGGAAGGATCATCCCTTCATTATTAATTTTCATGGCGCATTTTTAAAAAAAACCACAATCAGATTAAAATTTGTATTCTTGGTCAGCCTATAGCGGTGTTCCAGCTGATAGCAGATCCCTTTATTATTTTCATGGCGCATTTTCTTTGGTTTTCTTGTATTCAATGCTTGTCTAACAAAGCAACACGCGCCATGCTGTAACCTTCTCGAACCCGGTTGGCCAAACTTTGTGATAAAGGGCTTTAATTTGTCCATTGTTTATCCATAAAGTAATTGCTTTTGCTAGGATGCTACTTAATATATACATTTACTTTAAAATTCAATTGAATTCGATACTCAATTATTCTGTTTCCATATGATTCAATGAACGATTACAATTTTACATATAGCAATAACGCAAAATACACCCTATTTACCATATTAAGAAAATGCATGAGCAAAATATTGTAGTAACAACAATTACTTGATTTCACGCATATGGCTCATTGCTTAACAGTGCCGATGAAAAGAGACCCTTATTGTTAACTTGTAGGGCTTTACAGGAACAAAAACTTGGTATATAGGCCTGGACAGTTCTTGTGAATGGTATTAGGATTATAAATAGAGTCGTCTTGCTGCAACAAAATGGGAATAGAAATCAACATGTTTACACTTTGAACCAATCAATGCTAAGACATTGCAAATTCAATCCTTATAATTCTATTCAAAATTTGAGGGGAAAAACATACCATAATAAAAATTGTCTTGCCTTTATAAATCCTTTCGTTTTCAAACTTGATTCGCTTTGAATTAATTGCGAAATTTAGAAAAGTTGGTAAACGAGATTTCAGTTGAAATTTAAAAAAGTATTATATATATTTTGTAGTCATGTAGTAATGGGTTATTTACACAGCATTATGTTAAATGGATAAATATTAATACACAATATCCTTTCACAACCACAAGGAAACAACTTTATCACAAAATGAAGCTGTTGAATATGAATATTAACAAGTATAATAAAAAGGAAAAGCATGATAAATGCAATACGATAGAGTTGCTATGTTTATTTGAAAATCATTAAATTGGTAAGCTTAGTTGAGAACCTCAAAAATTTAAAGTTAAACAAATTTTGTAGATTAATCAATATATTTTTTATTATATTCTATTTTATGAAAAAATGTGAATGAAGTTTTTGGTATATTCTAAATACTACATTTTTCTTTTGAAGATGAAAAATCATTTATTGAGCTCAAATTTGCAGGAAAAAAATTTGTTGTAAACAAATAAATTTGTCTATAATACATATATTTTAGTTGTCTGAATTTACTATGCATAGAAAATCATATAAGAATTTGTTTTGTATATATTAAAATACTGCAATTTTCTTTTTGAAAATGAACTTAATATCAACCCATTTCGTAAAAATAAATATTTATTGATTAGAGAAGTTGTTCTTAGAATGTGTTTGTATAATGAATATTTGTGCGATAGGAGTGAAATGGAAGCGTCACTACACGTTTTTTTTTTTTTCTAGCTGAACGAGGAAAAATAGGGCTACCATAACATAACCACAATATGGGTTCAACAAAGAAAAAAAGTTTAGTTTTTTCAATATAATTTGTAAAAATTTATAAACATTAGCCATTAAAATAATTATTTTCTTTAAGGAATATAGCAAATAAGTGTTTTTTAAAAGCATTTATTATATAATCTGAGTAACGCCTTACAAAGAAATAAAAACTATTAGATGCATTTTTTTTTTAACGTAACATGGTAAATGGAAAAAAAAAAAGAAAAAAAAAAAAACACACACACAAATGTAATGCACACATGAAATGTCTGTTAATTTTTGTTGATTCTGGCTGGGTTATTGTTTGTTGGTTTTAAAAAATATCACAATTCTGGTCAATTATTACCCAAAACTGGGAAATTATTGCTCCAAGTGCCCAGAGTTGGTTAAAAGTTGGGCAAATCTTAACCAATATCTGTGTGGATAGTATGTTAACCGGTGTTGGTTTAAGATTTTTTTTTTCCAATTATTATTTAGAGTGTGGGGTACTGTAATAAAACCTTACATGTATGAAATGAAATGTTCACATCTATAAACAAGACTTAAATCTACAAAATATAACACTAAACACAAGAAAAAATACTCTCCGTTATTATAACAACCAATACTGAACATCTGTCAATTTGTACTAAAATGTTTTATTTTCAGAGTTATCCTGACACAAAATTCTCCAAATACACTTTGTTCATGCACTATTTATGAAACTATTCAGAAATTATCATGAAATTTTTATTCTAATATCAAATTTGTACTGAATTCATTCAATCTATTTTCAATCAGTGATCCTAAAATATCCAAATAATGTGTACATATGCATAGGCTTATAATGGTATTTCTTTGTAACGTTTAAATGGCATTTCTATATGTATTTTTGCTAGAATTCAGTTAGAAGGCTGATATGTAGTTTTTCGCTTTCATAATAAAGAAAAGAGGGAATTCCATGTGTAGCATATTAAAGCAAATGCATATTTAAGTAGGCCTATGAGATGTTAATTGATTGGAATTAATACAATATATTAATAGAACGATATTTATAAAGGCGATTCAAACCAGTGTATGTAATTTGTATACACATTTTAGTGCGTTGTGTAATTACACAATTTTTATTATGCAATATTTCCATCTTTAGGGTGTTAACTTTGATGTTTACAGAGAAGCAATTTTTTTTTCGTTTTCAGAACAGTTAGATAAATATGAGATGAGTATATGTATATATGGATATATGTTTATTGATTGCCTTAAACATTATTCTATTTTGGTCAGTAATTTCAGTTCGGGTCACTTACATGACTTAGTAAAATGGCGCCATGATTACAAAAATAAAAATAAGAAATTACTTTAGTTTTCTGTAAAATAATTATTTTTGACTAACGAAAAAATATAGATTCGTGTTACTTTAATAACCATTAAAATCTATATCACATAGTAACATTTTCAATTCATATAGAATATTCCTCTTTGCTTTCTTTTATTTTGGCTACAAAATGTTTGCTTTTTAATCAGCTATAAAATAATTCAAAGGCTTGCATTGATTTGTTCTTTTCTTACTCGTGTACTCAGGCCGTTTATTAATAATTTATTTAGAAAGAGAATGCTGCTTGAGGTAAAATTTTACACAAAATGTACGTTGATTAATTATTGCGATTCACGTAGGCCTATCTATTATGTTGCTACTACATAGCACATTATGTAATATCAGAGTAATATTTTTTTTTCTTACATGTTTATTATCTAATCATATTTTGAATGATAATAAAATATTCTAGCAATATAGTGTTTATATCATTGATCATCTTTTTGCTTAAATAATTATTTTCTATATTCTTTCCGGTTTAATTAGTAATGAGTAATAATGCTTCAGGAATATTGGGCATATGTCAGTATACGTTAAAGGTGAATTTGGTAAAAAAATAATTGAAACAACTCAATAATTATAAATAATCAAGGAACTCAATTCAATTACTGAATTAATAAGGGCCCGTGTACCTTCAAGATGATTGTATATGTATGTAACAGAATATGGAAACATGGTAATAAAAAAACCTCTCAGTACTCAGTACAGAGCTCGAACAACAATGTTTGGAGCTCGGATGGAAAGCATACGAATCGCTCGTCAACATCTCGGCCGAGACTGACGGGTTGTTGTTTGGTGTGTTCGTACAAATCGAGAGCTCGCATCGACTCAGATGCAATATCTAAAAATCAACAAAAATTATATTTCTTTCATATCATTCTATGACCTACCTGAATATCTTGTCATCCTCCAGTGGAATGGCTTGCCTTAATTGGATCCTCCATAATCACAATATATAACCATTTACTGCATAATTACACAGATAAACGAAAAAA
Source organism: Paracentrotus lividus (assembly GCA_940671915.1). NCBI lineage: Eukaryota > Metazoa > Echinodermata > Echinoidea > Camarodonta > Echinidae > Paracentrotus > Paracentrotus lividus. The sequence goes on along the minus strand of CALNVZ010003430.1, from coordinate 18,607,600 downwards.
TCTGTTATTTTCCTCGGCAATCCGTCATTGAATCGTCGAGATATTTTCAGAAGAAACAAAAACAAATCCAGAAAGCTGTCTTCCTTCGTACAATCGAACAGTCGGCTTATTTAGTCCAGAGTCGTAGACGATAAATATATGTTTCTATTCGTGTATCATTAGCTGAAGTACATTGCCGACTTATGATATCCTCATTAATTTTTGATGATAGATGAGAAAAGTAAACAAGAGGGGAGAAAAAAAAAAAAACGAAAAATATTGAGTGAAGATGACCAAAGACGATCCTCACTTTGATGTTGAATATCGTCTGCCTCTGACTATCACAAAATTTCCGTTAATTCCGTGAATTATCAATGAGCCTTGGTTCATAATGATTTAAATGGCACTGGTCCAAAATAGAACGTTTTGCTTTAAAAAAAAATTATATCAAATAGCTCAAAAAAGCTCATCGCATGAAAGAAGAAGCTAGTAGTAGAAGAGAGGCCGAGTCAATTCCGTTAATCGGCGACCAACCACATATCTTAATTTCACCGGAAGTATTACCTCGTTGGTCTGTGACTTTCACCTCGACGCTGAACTTCGAATCGCCACTAGGTTCTTATAAAACAAACAAGAAGGAGAAGGGCACGCAACGACCTCGGCTTTCTTCTGAAATTACCAAATTAAGTGACGATTTGATCGACAGAGAGCTTGAACTTGGGTGATCAGTGTTAAAGTTCAGTCACGACACGGACGATGGAGCAACACGTGTGTTTATACGTAATGGCTTATACCGGCTAGGTGTGTTGCTTTTTATCGCATCTGACTTCAACTGCCCTCGCGTGTCAATATATTTATTTAAAATCTAGGTTATAGTACACAGCAAAACTGACCTTGGAGAAGAAGGTTGGGATTGGATTGCTATTGAATTCAATAAAAGACAATTTGATAATCTATTTATAAATTTCAATCGAAACTTTTTTTATTTTATGGTATGGCTAATGCTACAGTCACACAGACACTTACGTATAGTTGCGTCCCGTTGCGTCCAAAAATGATTTTCTTTTCTGCGGATCCCCACGGATGCCTTCCCGTCATAGTCAGAAGTGGAAATAATGATAATTTCGTTCATTCAGTAAAACAAAGAAATACATAAGAAATAATAGAGCAGAAAAGAAAATAATTTTTGGACGCAACCGGACGTAACTCAACGTAAGTGTCTGTGTGACTGTAGCATTACGATCAAATAATTATAGCAATCCTTAAAATGGGCGTATTCATAAAAATAAATAAATAAATACATGAATGAAAATAGGCCTATATGGGATGCAACATAACAAATGTCATAATAGACCCAATCATTACTTCTGCTTTTTGTCATATTTGGTCCGATAGGCCCTACATCTATCATAATTGTCAATGATGCGACACCATTGAAAACGCTGAAATTATTTGCTCAGCCGTTATAGCTATCATGGCTACAGGCAGTCAAATAGTTGAGACACTTCACAATATGTATACACGTCTCTGTCCGGTAGCTTGCCACCGCGGTCGGGTGCTGGCGAGCTCCTGCGATTTCTTGGAGTAGGCCTACAACTATCATGTCCTGAGGACCTAAAAAATAATAAAATTAATGATAAAAAATAAAAACTATTAAAAAACGATCCGACGCAGCCGGACACAGAGATATGTACGATTGACGCACGACCCGCTGAACGTTCTGTCACTTTACTTCACGCGGGACCAATCAAGAATCCCGGTCAAGATGGCAATTTGTAGATTGATATTGTGAATATCTTTGCAAAAGATACTCTAAAAGTCCTGTCCTACAGTTGGGCGGCGATTTTTGCGACAAGTGGCGAACTTGGTGTCTCCACCAGGCGCAGGTCCATGGAATCCCCTGAGAAACAAGCCCCTTTCACAATTGGTGGTGCGACTGCTTATAACCGTTGCGATTGTGTGCAACATAATTGTGAAGAAATGATCGCAAACGATCGCAAGAGCAATTGTGAAAGCCCCTTTAGTTCGTTAATTTGAGTCGCCTGGCGCCGCGGCGGTAGGCGTGGGCTCATTGTGGATGCTTCCTATTGTGTGGTCACAAGTGGTGTTGTAGCATAGTTCAAATATAGTCGTGCATGCGTCTGTAATCGCCATTTTTAGGCTATTTCTTACGATTATGACGTTCGTATGTTGTCGCCACAACAGGACAGGCCTTTACTTTTAAAAGGTCCAATTCACAGTATATCATCAATAAGCATTATATAAAGGTAAAACTAATATGAATCCTTTTAGAGGTCGCACGACCTTTATGTCTAGGTCTATCACGGTTATCTTGGCTTCTTTTGATAAATACCTGCCAAGCAGTCAAAACAACAGTGCAGATATTGTAAGTATCCTCTCTCTCATCATAACTTTTACATAGGCTATTTCAACATAGCTGAAATGAGAGCATCTCTTAATTATCTTTTTACGAGCCTTTCTGAAAATTGTTTAATTTAATTTTTAATCATAGTGTTGTCGACCATTTTTGTTTATTCTTAAATGATGCGTCCCTTTCCATTCCTAAGAGCAGTAGATGACCAGATACTGTCATTTCTAAAACAAAGGGAAGACAAAAGAGCAAACGCAAAATATGACATTTTGGGAGCTGGGGATGATCAGTTCTTGAAATCATGAAGCTGTTTCATATTTCTCCCAAAGCTGTTTTCAGGTTTCATACATTCCCCCAAAGAAATAATGGTCATAATTGGCCAAGACTATGGCAGAGGAAAGCGACAATATCGAGAAAAGATCAATTCATTTGTACCGTTGCCACGGGGGACTTAGTGTTGTATTGCTGAGGCGTTTGCAAATTTATTCTACCAATATACCAAATAATGTTCAGTTTCTTTGACAACAGTAATTTTTCACACATTCCGAGATCTGACGTCATGAATCTTCTTTGTTATATGGTGAACTATTTTAGTCACATGAGACGTTCTCGACCAATCCTAGTTAGACAATTTTATGACGTAGGATATAACGCCGTTTTCCTCTTCCATCGTACTGGCATATTAAGCAAATAATAACCGTCGATCGAAATGATGGGAAGACTATCACTTCCCCAGCAAGCTGGATCTTCTTCTTTCTTTCGTGTCCACCATTTACAACATTAAGTATAATATGAATATATGTACATGTTATATAACCCTAACAAAATTATATATTTGGCCATGACTTTGCACATAGTACTGCCCTCTCATTTGCAGCCATGAGATCATCCTGGTTGCAATGTTCTCTATTTGGACATTGAAGGAGGTGTCCCATAGTTTGCGGCATACCACAATCGCAATTTATGTTATCGTCTTGAGTGTAACCCCACTTTTGCAAGGTAGCTTTACATCGACCTACTCCTGTGCGAAGTCGATTAAGGGACTTCCACGTCCCCCAATCTTGATGTTGGCCTAGGGGCAGCTGTTCTTCTTAGTAGGGAGAGGGAGCTTGCCATATGGTGACTTATGTTGCGTCTCTCTTCCCAAAGTCTGCATCTGGCCACGTGAGGTGGTTCAGTCAGCGGGTTGGACAAGATTGTGAAAGCTCTTTCTTGACTTTAAACGTCTCTGGGGTAGTTCAACATCGTGACAGGGAGTCGAGTATCCTGAGTTTGACGAGACGTTCCATTCTGCTGGCTACCAGATCGTCGGATGTCAGGTGGTGCAATGCAGACAGGACGTGCAGACTGTCTACGCTCGTCGGTTTCAGGCAACCTGTAATCGCTCTGCAACAGTCGTTGAGTGCAGGTCCAATTTTGTGTGAATGTGCTGACCTCTCCCAAACTGGGCAGGCAGTACTCTGCTGCAGAATAACACAACGCAGAGCGGTTGTCCGTAGAGTAGGTGCACTGGCACCCCATGACGAATTCAAGTTTCCTGAGGAGATTGTTCCTGGTCCTCACCTTCCCCTTTACCTTGTCAATATGGTACTTAAATGACAGTGTCCGATCAAGGGTAACACCAAGGTATACAGGTTGTTGACAAGTCAGATGGAGTACCATTCCATGTTTAGGGAAAGTTTTCTCTCGGCTTCTGGTTGCGCAAGATGGAAGAGCTAACCGGGTCTTGGAAGGTTTGCTTTCAACTGATTGTCCTTGTAGTACGATGTCAAAGTTTCCTAGCCGCTGATGTCAGGGTGGACTCTATTACATCAACGTCATTGTTCTGAGCAGCGATGCACCAGGTCATGGCCATAGATGAAGCTTCTGTACCCGGTGAGATTGGTTGGTCGTTCGGGTTAATACGTTGAAGAGTGACCGGAGCAGAACACTTTCTTGAAGGGGACCATTTTTCTGTATCCTCGCATCTGCTGCGCTTACCCATTCAGCTCACGAAGAAACGCCTGTTGCCAAGAAGAAGCTGAATAAGTTTAGTCAGGTGGATGTCACCCGTCATCTTGTATAGTTTGTTGAGGAGCTGGATAAGCTTTCTCCTCCGAAGCAAAGCTGAGGAGAGATAGCGTGTACATCAAGCTTGCCTTGGCAGTGATAGTTTGCCTCGTCATTCGGATCAAGAGGTGATTATTTGCTTTATATTCCACATCTGAAACATTTTAAGAGCTAGGGCTAAACCAATATTTTGGTTAAAATGAACGGTTTCCTAGAGATCGTTAAAAAGAAAAATCAACTCAAGTCATCGATGCCTGCGCTTGTAAAATAAACACGTACAATTAAAGTGCGCGCAATTTATTTAGTGCGTAGGCCTTGCTCAAATGGGCTGAACTGATTGTTACGTAACAAAGAAATAAAAAAAATGGAATTGTTTCGTCACAAGGAATTTATCTGTCGCTGCATATGATGGAAAAATGATAATACAAAAAACCCGAGTGACAACGCACTTTTTTTCGCGCATCCTAAAAATAATTGATGACGCGTTATGGCTCTACATGCTCTGGGGCGCTGAAGTGATCAGCGAAACTCAAAAGTACTATCACTGCGAGTGATGATTGATGATGGGAAAAATAAAATCAATCACGTGATTTATTTTTGACCAATCCTGTTGCAACATTTTTAGTATGTGGAATATAATGATAAATATTATCATCATTATTCCTCAGTATTCCTTATTTGGGGAAAGTATATAAACGAAACCTGCAAGCAACCGTTTTGAGAAAATATGAAAGGAATTCATGATTTCGTTGTCTGATAATCCCCAGTTCCCAAAACTTTTATTTGTTTGGCCTTTGTTCTTTTGTTTTCCGTTATTCCAGGATTCACTGTGTCTGGGCATTCAGACCTACTGCTCTCGCGAATGAAAAGGGACAAGTTTCAAAATAATACAGAAATTGTCGAAAACACCATCGCAATCATGGAAGGTATCTATGGATGGATTTCGTCTCTGAGGTTGAAACCATGCATTTCCAATATTTCGATTTCATTTTCTTTTTCGAATAATCCCTACAAATTTAGATTTGAATCCATTCTTTTATTACCAGAGTGCGACTAAACTTGATCTGCTCATGCGCAAAACACTGATGTGTCAGCACCTTGGAATCTGAAGTATAGGGCAAGGGGAAGCGATGCCTTGAGTTTAGTGCCCGTTGCGGGTTTCCCTCCTATTTCCCCTCTTATTAAAGACACACTATGACGTAATCATGAATAAATTGTTATTCAGATAACTACTCATTTTCATGTCCATAAATGCGTGCATAAAAGCTTTTGGCAATGGTTTGTGAAATGAGCTACATCATATGCGGGCTAAGGAAGGAACATTATGTTCAGACACCCTCATCTACAGCAAACGTCCTGCCGTACGTAAACGAATGTGTACAATAGGCTTGGTTGAGAAGCATAGACGAAGCATCTATGTTAATGTGAAGAATGCCTTGGCCAGATGTTGACATCATTTTGAGGAGCGAGCATTCGAGGAGGAAGATGAATACCAACCCGTGATATTCATTTTTGAGATGTCCTTTTTGAACGAAATTTTGAGTTAGATGAATTATTTTGCCTAACAACTGAGATTTAAGCCTGACCATGTTGACGTTTTCCTTGCATACAGAGAGAAAAAAGGTGAAAACAAAATATGTTTATTGTCTCGACCTTGTTTGAATTTGCCCATTCGTCGGTGATGCTGCGATTTTATCGACATCAGCGTGTATTTTAAACCGTAAATGATTCCGATGTCGACTTGATCAATGGAGATTGCATGACGACGAAGGAATAAGATCGCTGTCATCCATGACTGTGTCTTCATGGTGTTTTTTCTTCATTCGTGGCAGTTGGTGATCGTCGTTTTTTTTTTTTTTTGTTTTGTTTTTGTTTTTTTTTTTTGGGGGGGGAGGGGGGGACAAGGGGGCTTGAACCCAGATGCTATGTTATTCAACTCTAAATGTTAATTCGGGGCACCGTAAATTCATTCGTTTAGTTTTAAAAAAGAGTAATACGGTAGGCCTGAGTCTACTTACTGAAGGTGGTATCTTTAGTCTCGGAGAACTCGGAGAAACGTCGTGTATACTCAGGAGACGTTCGCGGGGTCCTTCCGCGACTGATGCAGAGTGCTTCGGAGTCCCTCCAATTAGTCCTCAAACCCGGCCTCCTGGCAGGTGGTATACCATCTATTATAAACGGTTCTCCGGTGGAGATTTTGAAGTATGTTTGGGTAGATTATTAAGTCCGGTTATTTTATTGTGAGACCGGGTGGTGAATCCAGGCAGGGGCTCAGGGAAAACACTATAATTTTAAAAAAAAAAAAAAAAAGTCTTTGTTTTCCATCCCGGGACCCTGTAGGCAATACAATGTTAAAATCGAAAAAAAAAAAAACAAATCAAACAAACATTCAAACACAAAAAAACTCTGCCCTCCCTGTTTTCTCACACTCAACCCTCCCTCCCCTTAACATATTCCAAATTATGGATCCGCCACGTGAGAGACATAATTATGCCATGTGCATGTGAAATTGCCAGAAACGTGACAGGCAATCAAAGGAACTGTTCTTGCTTTAGTTGACAGCAGGGGCCGCGGAGCGATTTTGAAATGGAGGGGCTGAACCAAAGTGGGGGGGGGGGGGCTGAACAGGTTAAAAATCACAAATGTAATGGTTTTTCATTTTTTGCCATTTTGTACGTGTGGCTGAAAAAAAGTGGGGGGGGGGGGGGCTGCAAGCCCCCCCCCCCCTCGGCTCCGCGGCCCTGTGACATACCTACACAGTAATCATTTCTTCAGTCCACCAGAATAACCAACAAATAGGCCTATATTAAATCTTTGAAAATTGTTAATTTTTCCGTGTACGTGCCCCCCGGGTGGGGTGAAGACCTATAAGAAGAAAAATATTTAGTCGAAATATTCATGTTTTATATGCTGGGGCCTGGGCCTATATGATATTTCAATAAAATTACTATGGATTTACGTTTTCAACTTTATGGCATTATATTTCCGTTGTAATCTGCCAGAGTCACGCAAAAGCAAAGTAATTAATAATTAGAAATAGAAAAATCATGTATCGTACTGATAAAAGTCTGTTTCTATCTGATTAGCCTGTTTTGCTTTAAATATAACACAACGTTACCGTTGACCATCCGGCGCCACACAAGGAAACAATAAATACGGGATTTCCCTTTTTCCACCACCTGACGAGACCCATGACCAATCAGTGGACAGCAACACATACCGAGAAGTGACGACATAGCCGTAAGCGATTGGTCAAACTGCAGCAGATGTTATTAACCCGGTATTTTACCTTCATAGTAAACTCGCTTGCCCTCGGCCTTGCTTGTTTGATTACAATGCCGCAGTCTCAGTCAGATATTTCTACGTCTAATATTTTGCACACTCCTTTTCACAATTAGTAAAGGCGTAAATAACAGGATATAGGTATTTTTTTCACAATATTACTGTTGGCCTGTTCAGGCGCATTTATTTTTGGGAACCTATCGCTGAGACTAAACTTTTCGTGGTCAAAAATCACAGCCGCCCTTAAAATGACTAAGCCTTTATTTGGTCATTTATGTTGTAGTTTTTGCCACTAAATTAAATCAGCATGATCCGGGCGTCAACAATCATTGTGCCAACAGGCTACATGCACGAGCAAAATGCTTCTAAACAGGGGAACAAACACTGTTTGTCCGACCCCTCTTAAAACGACTGACGAAAATTTATTCTGACCAATGGCTACTACCGAGTGAGTTACAAAAAAACTTTACACCTAGAAATGCATAAAAAAGAAGACCAAATTTTAAACCCTCAAATTTTTTTACATATTCTGAAAGAGTACTCCTCCCCGCATTTTCTGGTACATTTTTTTTTTTTTTACAATAGCGGTCATATTGATGCACAATTATCTACTCAAAAAATTTTAGCTCAAAATTTTCGGCTCGCGCTTCGGCTCGCTTTGCTTTAAAAAAAAACAAAAAAAAAAAAAAAAAAATCATGCATCTAATCAATGAGATAGATCTGTAGATTCAGGGGCATGAAGTGAGCACACGTCCAAGAGACAAAATAAATCACTTTTCAAAAGTATTAAGGAGGTCTTAGGTCTGTCAGTGGCGATTTAACTCTTTAACTGTGGTACTAATCCGTGAATACTTCACAAGTCAATCTAATTTCCATACAAATTGTAGTCATATATGTGTAAAACACCCCTGCCGAAGTTATTAAGCGGGAGACATTTTCGTTAAAAAGTTATGCCTATTTAATCAGGATGAAGTTGCTTTTTTCCAGCTT
>CALNVZ010003430.1:18520167-18587692 GCA_940671915.1 Paracentrotus lividus | reverse complement strand
AGCCGTCCTACGAATAAAAGGAAAAAGATTCTGGGATCGATTTTGTGAGAAATTTTTGGAAAGTCGATTATCATTTCTATCGGACTCGGACTTTAGCAATAAAGCCCTTGCTGATGGGTTAAGTGTGCATGTGTTGTGTTGTGTGTGTGTGTTCAAAAATTGTGTGACTAATAGTTCCAAAACGATGCATATGGATTTTACCCAACACTTAAGCCGTCCAACCCTTCTAAACACACTGGCGCGCCGCTATAAAAAGCTGCAAAACGAGTAACAAATGTTTCTCTTGTTTCAACATATCTTTTGACCGATGGGCCTAGTCACCACGGAAAAAGTATTAGAAAAATGTAAGCTCTTCTTCGTTTATGGTGATATAAAATCACGATTTTTTGCTCTTTCAGGTACCGTAATTTTTTGGTTTGAATTTCATCAATTTTTGTGCAAGTTTCTATGGATGAATTTTTGACTGAATGCTTCCGGCTTTATCAGTAAGTTTCTTGACGGGAGTGGGCTATTTTTCACACACGGAAAAAGATTTAGTTATTCAAGCTCATCTGAAAAATGTGATATATAATTATTCTATTGGATAGTAAAAAAAGCACCTGTCATTTTTTACGTCAAAAGATCAACCAAAATTGATGCCTACGTCTGATTCTGGGAACTTGGCATAGCGAGCCAGGCCGGCTACGGGTCGTACCATTCTTGCCTCAGGGGAAAGTCAAGGTTTTTTTATTTAAATTCCTGGTGATCACTGAGTTCGAGATTGAATTAGAAAAAGAAGAAAGAGGCGACAATTTGTACTGATTTTTTTCGTAAATAATCACGCAGTCAGGTAGCGATCAGATTTTCCCTTGACAAGAAAGATGACAAGAAACAATGCATCTGGACACTAGGGATTATGCTCATCAGTAGAATTATAGACAAACGTGTGAATAAGATACAATAATCAAATCACGGAGAGAGCCTGGTGTAGACTAAATTTGTAACCCTTTTTTTCTTTTTTTATTGATAATATTTTTGTCCATATGTTCTGTGTGAATGACCAAGACGTAAGAGAGAAAGATCATTTTTTTTTTTCAAATTAACTAAGAATGATAGAAAACAGATTCATGGCACCTATACCGTGAGTACGAAAATGATCACGGAGACAGAGAGCCCAAAATTATAACAAAATGATCACTCGAGGAACTCGGCGAGATTTTAGAGTCATTGCAAAAGGGTACTATGTGTGAATACGACACGTAGTAAAATAATTTGTATATTGATTGACTCACGTAGCTCATCAACCACATCTCGAACGAATCACCATGACAAATTAAAATCAGACGTCAATTTATAGCGCTAAGAGACAAAGCATAAAATCAGATTCTTTGTGGGAGGTTCAAAATTATATTCAATTAGTAATCGTAAAAGTAAGTCAATTAGTGGATCGAATGTAGCTTTGTGTTACTTATAACGGCTAATCGTGCGGCACAGCCCTATATTGTAAATTATCAGTCAGTAGATGGGCTTATGTTCCTTGGGTTCATCTATCTCCTTTTTTGGTTGTAAGAGTAGCTCCACTGTTTGAAACACTCATGGAATTCTGAAACTCACTGATTGTAGTGGGATTGAGTTTTGATGTGGTCTTTAGAGCAGTGGAATTGGTCGCCTCTTTGCGTCTTCCTGGCGTCTGTAGGTTCTAGGAAGACTACAATCCCTATGCTTGTGGCCAGCGGAAGAAGTGCGCCGGAGGACGATAAATTGAATCAACCACGTATATTTGATTACCAGAAAGGCGCGTGCAGCTGCGGAGTGTATATGGTGTGACGTTCGTTGTATTCCTACGTCGCGTGTGGGCTCTGTCCAACGCTGGTCTTTTCAGATTGTTATTATCGAGGTTGAAGTTGTAAGTTCATTTATCAATATTGATGGTCCTGGTTACTAGACCCGACTTTTCTGACTATCATGGCTCCCCTAGTATCAGGGTGGTCTATCGGCCATCATCTGGTTTTCACATCATTACAAATGGCCAGCTCCCCGTTTCTGATATCACCAAAGTTCGTTCCCCAATTTTGCTTTTGGGCATATTGGAAATCCTATATGGGTTGTTCCCGGGCTCCTCCACATCATATTTGGCGGATTCCATCTTTCGCTATATATCATGATTTTTTCAATCTACACACATTGTTCTGTCAGATGAGTCTAGTCATTCCTCTTTATTTTTTGTTATTAAGGACGTCCTACTTTCAGAATACACTGCGTCTATAATTTACTTTGACTAGGTCTATAATTTTTCTCTTTGTTCGGGAGGAGACTGATTTAATATTAGACCTTACACCTCATGTTTTCATTCATATGGTCAATGCTGGGCAGGACGCACAAAGGTCGGTATAACGGACACGGGCTACACAGATTCCTCTGGCTATAATTTAGCAGAGCTGATCAGATATTTACCGACAACGCTCGGGTTCATTTTGGACCCTCGGAAGCCTGTGTCTATTTATGGAACGTAGCATTGTTGATATCCTTTACATCCGTATGTTATGTGGTATTAACCACTTAGGTGAGCCAGAGATTAGTTTATAATCATGAACGCAGAAATTAGTTCGAGAAGGGATGTAAAGTGGTGGTTTGTCCAAATGTCGTGAAGATAGTGTTCTATTAGATCCAGTTCCCGATAAAGATAAATTCTGGGAGCCATACTGCTGCTAGACCCAGATATGTGTGAAATAATAACTCTGATCTAATATTAATAGCCCGGTCAAATCTTTTATGCTGGCTTCGTGGAAAGATACCACGTATCCGACCGACCCTACTTTTTCCCTATACAGTAATAATTCCCCCAAAAAGAGGGACATTAAAAAAATATGCATATCTTTGGTAACCATAGAATTAAGAAGGTTTTTTAAGACAAAATATACAGTTTTTAATGTACAGAATTTAAACCCAAATTCATTATATTATATTCTTTGTTCGTTATTATCCGTGTGTGGGGAGAAGAAGTGAAGGGAAGTGTCGGGTTACCTAGTACGTGCAACTCACATTTTACTCAGATTGGGGCTGTTTATTCTCATTCTATTTCCGAACGTTTTCGAAATACCAAGTGATCGAGAGAGTAATATATGCTGTGTTGTTAAATTTTCTGTGTTACGACATTTTGCCGTCGGTGTCAAAACTGACTAAAAACTGTGGTATTACTTACAGAGCTCGACTATCGTCCACTTATTTGTTACCAAGGGAGATTTCGCGTGCAGTGGGGATAATTGGAGGGGGAACAGTAGTTATGTTAAAACTTCGTTCAGTCGCCGTTACCCTAAATTATATCGACGACTCTTTCCCACTGCAGTTTGGTTAGAGTTATTATATACCGTTAACTACAGATGGACTTGAAGGGATGTGTACCATTCCAACTGTATTATTCCAGAATATTCGTGCTCTAATATTGCTTTTTCTCCGGCAGACGAATACGCTCATCGTTCCATCCATAGTCTCTCTCATCTTGCTGCTTTTCCTATCCATCTTTCTGTCAAAGTCAATAATTTTGATTTAAAATACATTTTATTTACGCCTATTAATCTTATATAAATTAGATTTTATATAAAACCCTGCACTTTAAAATAAAAAATCAAGAAGTAAATAATTGTGCACTGCAACCGCAAGTGTAAATTTAAACAAAAAGATCGGGGCCTACTCCATATCACATAATAATAACGTTGAGGTGCAAGTTCTTAGAAACAATTCCGACATAGACAAATTTATATTAAAAAAAATCTAAATAATTTCACGTTTCCTGATAAATTCAAGTCATGAAATTGTTCATATTTCCATTAACCCAGAATGGCATCATTCGCGACGTGAGGAAAATTTTGAATGATACCTTTCTCCCCGATCTCACTGCTGGTGACGCGGAAATCTGAAAAATTCCAATTTTGGCACCCCCCCCCGCCCCGCGTCATGGAAAGTTCTTCATGCCGCTACTGAATTACTGGGAGGTAGGGCACACATTATAAAGACTCGTTCTTTGATTGTTCACACTTGATTACACGCCCTCTATATTGCCAGAACCACAGAATAAACACATACAAACAAGTAACGCACTCCTAAAGGTGCTGGTCCGACTGGAAGCGATCGTTTGTTGCGAAGACTGGCGATCTTGCTGTTTGAGTGTGGTAGCAAGTTGTTGTTTGTAGTCCCTAGCCTTAGATAGAAGTCGTATGCAGGTTTGAACTCACCTTTTTAAAAAACGAACTCTCCTTAATAGTGTATGAAATTATTAAGGTTGTCTCGTTGAAGACACCTTGTTTTTTTTTCGTCGATTATTTCCATTTTTTAACGCGCCGCGCCGCGCCACAACGCAACACTTTAGCATAAGCCAATGGGTGAAGGGGCGGAGTTTGTTTCGCCCAGGCTGATTAAAAAAGAAGAGGCATTCACAAGCACCATCGGAAAAAAATTTATCAACATCTGTTACATTTTGTTTATTAATTCTATTTATTTTCATGTTAGAAGCGATCTTTTGATCCGCCAAAGATCAAAGGGCAATAAATTAGTACTCATCAAGATTTCAGGGAAACATCGTTGTATTTATTTTGAGATGTTCAGTTCCATTTCAATTCAATAAATTAATGACGATATATGAAAGGAGTAAAAACTATGTGTAAGAGTATTATATACTTTTTGAGATGGAAAGAAACGACAAAGAGAAGGAGTATGTGAAAGATAGAGAGACAGAGAGAGACAAAGAGAGAGAGAGAGAGAGACAGACAGACAGAGAGAGAGACAGAGACAGGGAGATAGAGGGGGGGGGGGGGCGGAGAGAGAGAGAGAGAGACGGGGTGAGAGAGAAAGAGAGAGAGAGAGAGAGGGTGAGAGAGAAAGAGAGACGGAGGCATCAAACAAATATAGAGGAGGATAGACAGAGAGAGAATGAGAGACAATCGTATCCATCAAAATAATAACCGAGTTTTCTTTTCATTCATTCCAACACGACCTGTCTGAATATCCATTCTCTCATTCCTTTATAAAATTCCTATTTAACACACCTCACTCCCTTAAAGGGGAAGTTCACCCTGGGTTTAATTTGGTTTTGGAAAATGCAGAAAAATAAATGAAAAATATGAAAGTTTGAAGTGAAAGTTTGAAGAAAATTGACCTCAAAATAACGAAGTTATAAATATTTAAAGTTTTGATTTTGTGACGTCACGTGCGAGCTGCTCTCCTATGTGTTATGTAATGTAAATTCCATAAAGTGCCATTTTTTCAGAAGATTATTAGTTATTTCACCTGTGCGGTCGATATATCATCAAACCTATGTTCATATACATGCATCTATCAAATTGACCCATTCCCTTATCAAGAACCATTAAAAAAAGACATATTTATGGAATTTTCATACACAACACATAGGAGAGCTGCTCGCACGTGACCTCACAGAATCAAAACTTTAAATATTCATAACTTCGCTATTTTGAGGTCAATTTTCTTCAAACTTTCACTCATATTTTTCTTTTATTTTTCTGCATTTTTTAAAACTATTAAAATTCCAGGGTAAACTTCCCCTTTAATATCTGAGTTCTATCCCATGTTCTTACCCATCCAAAATCTTTGTTATGCAGCCTTTTTCAGCCCCCACTCCCCTACCCCCATCAAAAAAAGTCGGTCTGGAATTTTCATTTGATTGTGGCATCCGTACTCTTATCATGAAAAGTGCAATTATATTGTAATACAACCCCCCCCCCAGAAAAAAAAAGACAAAAAAAATGTAATTCGTTAACAATGAACAGGTTGCTCTCGTAGTAACAAGATTTGAAAAGAAATCATCAGCCAACTGGTATGATACTTTTAACCTTTTTTTTTTTTTTTTTTTTTTTTTTTTTTAATACCAGCAGTAGAGAGAAAGATATTTTTTTTTTTTTAATTAAGAAAGTAAAATAGATGGAAAAAAAAAACAATTATACAAAAGAAGGAATGCTGATTTATAATTGCAGTTGGTGAAAAAAAAAACTTAATGATATTTCCAAATTACAATCAAGACAATATTCAAACCAAACCACTAATCGATTTTAAATTATAATTACTAAATCAATAGTAATGAATTTTGTTACTATATCGAGCCTTTTTTAATCATAAGAATTGTCTGTATCTTTTTTTTTGTAAATACTTTTGAAACTAAGCGACTCACTGCGAGGTGGTTGGTTGTGGTTTGGCGTTGGATGGCGCTATTCACTCTGCGTCGTATCAGAAGATCAATCCCAATGCTTGTGCCACTAAAATGGCGAGGAGAAAATTAATAAAGTTTTGATTAAAAGGGAAGAGCACGCGAGTGATTGGTTAGTTCGTGGTATAGTGGTGCTCTTCAAGTTCTTCAGATTATTCGGTTAATTGCAAAATTGGTCTAAACCCACTTTGACTAATGCCCTTCTGGTCTCATCCCACATGGTTCAATTCCATTTCGTTTACAACCAGTTCGTCCAATTGCCCTTTGGTCTAATTGCCTCTTCACCTATTCATCGTTTTGTTTAATTCCCATTTCGTCATGTACATTTAGTTTAATGTCCACTTGGTCTAAATACCACTAGGTCAATTCCTGTAACAAACTGGTAATAGACCAAGTTCATTTTGTAATTAGACGAAAAGTCTATAAGACAATTTGGCTATAAGACAAAGTGACAATATTTAGACCAAGTGGTCATTTGACCAAGTGGTCATTTGACCAAGTGAGAATTAGACCATGTATGTATTATGCCAATTATAAATAGACCAAATTGTCAGTAGATCAAATGGGGTTTGCCCATGTAGTAGGTCTATTAGACAGCCAGAGAATTGGACCATCTGCTGCTAGACCAAGTGGATATAAACCGATTATAATAGCCGGTCACTTTCGGCTTCGGGAAGTCCACGATCGACGACTCTTTCTAGTCGAAAAATATGGTAAAATAGGTACAGTAATATAAACCAATAATTTGCAAAATAAAATTCGGGTTACCTAGACGTCAATAATTTTATCAGATTGGGCTTATTTCTCTTTCGTATTTTGAACAATATGAAATAAAATCTTTGTTATTATAGTGTCAAATACTAACTATTGACACACTCCACTAAGACCAGCGTCGTGCTGGATAATTTGGAGGGGGAAAGTAATTTAAACTTCTTCTAGTGCCGTTACCTAAATTTGACATTTTATGCGTTTGGTGAGTATTTTACAAGTTCTAGAGTTGACTTCCAACTTCATTCGGTTAATCTGCAGAGATACGTCATTCTCTGTCTTCATCTTGCTCTCTTTCCTTCCATCTTTCCTGTCAAAGTCAATATTTTGATTTAAAATACATTTTATTTACCCTATTTCTTATATTAATTAGATTATATAAACCTCACTTTAAAATAAAAATCAGAAGTAATATTGTGCACTGCACCGCAGTGTAAATTTTAAACAAAGATGGGGCTACTCCATATCCACATAATGAATACGTTGAGGTGCAAGTTCTTAGAACAATTCCGACAAGAAAATTTATATTAAAAAAAATCAAATAATTTCACGTCCTGATAAATTCAAGTCATGAATTGTTCATATTTCCTTACCCAGAATGCATCATTCCGACGTGAGGAAATTTTGATGTACCTTTTTGATCTCCTGGTGTGACGGGAAATCTGAAATTCCAATTTTGCACCCCCCCCCCCCCCGTCATGAAATTCTTCATCCGCTACTGAATTATGGGAGGTAGGGCACACATTATAAAGACTCGTTCTTATTGTTCACACTTGATTACACGCCCTCTATATTCCAATACCACAGAATAAACACATACAAACAAGTAACACACATCCTAAAGGGGCTGTCCCACTGGAGGCGATCGTTGTTGCGACAACTGGCGATCTTGCTGTTGTGAGTGTGGTAGCAAGTTGTTGTTGTAGCCTAGCTTAGATAGAGTCGTATGCAGGTTTATAATCACCTTTTTAAAAACGAACTCCTTATAATTATGAAATTATTAGGTTGTCGCCACAACGATCGCCGCCTGTGGGACAGGCCCTTAAGGTAAACAAACATTTGTACATATTATTTATTTCCTTTACTTTGTTTGTACATTATATAAGATATGATGTTGGTGCCTGATTTTGTTTTTATGATTTACTTTTATTTATTATGGTTTTTGTTCTTGTTTGTTATAATTTTCTCTTCAGAAATCCTGATGAAGGCAAATTAGCCGAAAGCTCGATTAAAGATTCAAAGTTCAGCTACGTATATATGTTTTCAGTGAAATATGTGATCTCATCGTAATATATTCCCTTTATCAATAGTTTGGTTCATCCCTGAATATCATCAAAATTGCATGTTTGATTTGATTTGATTTGATTTATTGTTTTCTTCTGCATATCTAAAAGTATAACATTTTTCTTCGATGACAAAGTAAATTGACATAAAATAACAATTTTTTTTTCTGACAATGAATAAAGATTGAAATAATTATATAACAAACAATTATTTACATGAAATACTAAATGATAAATTGTCAAAATATTAAAACAAATACTTCGCCAAAACATTACGAATCATATGTCGAAGAATTAGGACTATCAAAATAAGCAAATCGCTTGAGAGTATGAAAGTCCCTAAAAAAAACTCATTAGAAGATTAATATCATTATTCAGCAGAATGGATAAATAATAATGAAAACAAAATCCAATAGGATAACAATATTTTTACTATTTACAGTTGTCCGCTAAATTGTTCATATACCCCTGACATTTTTAAGTTTTTTTAATTTTGCTTTTAAATTAATGAGTTTCGTCAAACTTTTTGGTGATCAGTATGTTACCAACATCTGGACTATTAGGAAAATTTGATATTTTGAGCAATTTGGTATTCCAGGGGTATTTTATTGACAGATTTACGAAAAACACCATGTTCATAATTTTTCATACCCAATTTTCATATCCAATTTCTTATCAAATAACCACAAATACATATTTTTTTTCTTCAAATAACCATCCGAAATATATATTTTTTTTGCAAAAGTCTATAGTCTTTCTTCATGGCTTCTGTGGGTTCTGGCCCTTGTGTCCTCTGGAAAACCTCCAGGCTGTGTCAGGTTGCATGGTCTTTGAGCCATCCTCTAAGTCTTCAGCTTCCCAACCCCTTTATTATTGGTTTCTTGCCAGGACTTTGAATTTTCACTTAGGAACATTCATATGAATGTTATTGAAATAGAATAACCGCTCTACCTACACTTTTTAGTCCCTGATTTAACACTCAAGTGCTTCTTTCATGAGCACCAGATAAGACACTTGGGAAAAAGCTTCCATGAGCATGACTAAAAGTGCAAGATGTTTCCTTGAATAGCCAAATATATATACTGAGAGGCCTACAATAACACACAGATCACAACCAAAGTTGGAATGGCTACCACTGACCAGCCAGAGACGAAGGTGCCACTGAGCAAATACTGCATAGAGGATATCTATACAGACACTTCCCAATACAGACTCCAGTTTTGCAGCCAGACCCACCGGGAGGCCTCTGGATAGTTCCTGAGCTCATTTAAACCAGAACTTTAAAGTATGGACCATAATTATAGAAGTTGAAGAGAGAAAATTAGAATTTACGAGTGATATTTACTTTCTTCAATTTGGCCAAAAAAAGATGAATTCTTCATCTAAAGACCAGTGTCCTGATTTTAGCACATGGCATTCACATACAGTCTGTGTAAAAAAAAATGGTACAGTCGGAAAAAAAATATTTAGGTGTGAAATGTTGTCAGATAATGTGTGTATGTGTTACCAAAATAAAGCCAAAAGATTTTCCTTGCTGATGCGCTTTGTTCTGTATAATTTGCTTTCATAAAACAAAAGTTATGCTAAATTTTGTGCGACGAGAAAAAAAAAAAAAAAAAAAAAAAAAAAAAAAAAAATCAAAATTGAGCACTTTATGGCCATTATGCGAAACCTGTACACAAAGGCATGGGACGGCATGCGAAAAATGGATTTTTCTTGATTGTAGAAAACTAGTCATATCTCAAAAATTACAACACCAAATGTGATGAAAAAAATTGCAGGTGAAAGTCTGATCTTCCTGCTTTATGAAAATATCAAACAATAGCAGGCTGTGATCAAACTTCATACTATAAAAAAATGTTTTCCACTTGTACCATTTTATTTGACACAGACTGTAGAACTGCCATGGGAGATTATCAGTGCGGGTAGCGCTGGGAATCTGTTCAGAATAGGAGGCATCCCGTAGAGGACATTTTTTTATTAAGATCCTGGATGAAAACTTGGAGAAGTATGCTTGGGACAGCATTGGACATATCAACAGGACGAAGTTCAGAATCATACGGCCATGTTAATCAAGAAGTAGTTCAAGGACAATCATAATGAATGATCTTAAGAGGAAAATTCGACAACCTGACAAGAATCCCTTGAGAAATATGTCTGGGAAGTTGAAGACTCACAAAATGGCCCAAAGACCATGCAACCTTACACAGCCTGGACGTTTTCCAGAGGACACATTAGTCAAAACCCATGGAAGACATGAATGATGGTTCTGGACATTCGCAAGAACTATTTTAGGTGGAAATTTGAATAAATAATTATAATCGAGATGATTAGATAAGAAATTGGATTTGGAACCCCTATAGGGTATGAATAATTATAAACATGGCGTTTTTAGTAAATCTGTCAACAAAATACCCTATAGAATACCAAATTTCTCAAAATTTCAAATTTTCCTAGTGATTGTTCAATTGTTAGTAACATACTTATATCAACAGAAAGTTTGAGGAAACGCATTAAGTTAGGAGCACGACTAAAAATACGACAGGGGTATGAACAATTTTGCGGACAACTGTGTATAATGCTGGTGACATACTGACAAGTTTGTTTATATTTCATTCGAATGTACTTTTGGATATGTTTATATTGAATGTATATGTTATGTTTGTAAACGGAAATAAATTGAATCTTGAAAAATCTTGAATCTTGATGAGGATGATGATGATGATGATTAAAAATGATAATGGAGATGATGGTGACGGTGATAATGAAGATGATAATGATGGATGAAAGTATGGTGTTATGAAAATATTTGAAAAGTTTACACAGAAATCTTAACTTGAATATTCTGATATAAGCATTCTTTTAACTTTCGCCTTAAATGCATAAAGGGTTTGACAGGATTTGATACAATCTGGGAGTGAATTCTATAAGTCTGGACCGTGGTGTTTTATGGATCTATGGGCAATTAGTAATTTAGGGTTAACTAAATGAAAATTTGATGAATTACTAGTAGGGTAGGAGTGAATAGTATCGTTTGTAATAAAGAAGTTTTTTAATGAAAGAGGTAACAAATTATTGACATAGGCTATCTTAACATGAACAGTAAACTTTGGAACGATATAAACAGTAAACTTTGTAATGTTCAATATTCTTTTCGTCTAAGTAACTAGCATACCGAATTATACAGGGCCGCAAACGTACACGTTTGCTGGAAAAAGTGGGGTGAGGGGGGGGGGGGTGGCTTCAGCCCCCCCCCCCGGCTCCGCTGCCCATATGATAATATTCTCGTGAATGTCTAACTCACAAGCCATAGCAAATCAATTTTGCATTACATTCTAAACAAAGAGCGCCAGCTACGGGTTAAAATTTGTCGCTGAAAATGGCTACCTGATCTCATTGATCCATGACTGTTAAATTATACCTTGTTCTTTATGATACTTCCACTTACAGTTTAAAGATAGGGCCTATTTGGAAACGTTAGTTTGCATCAAATGGCATTAAATAGAATTCAATTCTTGGTATTTGATATGAATCTAACGAAATATAACACATCTGTCATTTCCTGTATGCTCACCACTCGTTATAAATCACACCGTTCATCATCATGAAATAAATGAAATGTAATAATTACGTACATGTAATGTACACGGTACGTGTAGTGACATACTGCTTTTATAATCATGATAATTGTGATTTGGATTGTAATATAATGAACAGGTCGACTATGTGCTTAAAATTTAAACTTGCCTATTGATTGATTCCTATCCTGGTTACCCCAAAATAATGACTAGCAAAATTAAAAGAAAACATCGAAAATCCTTTAATGAAAATTGATTGAAATAATCATGATTGTTTAGCCTACAGGAAAGCTGCATTCAATAAGATGTAACAACTCATAAGGCCCGAGTGTATCGTATAGCTTTCAATTTTATGTTATGATCATAACAAGATTATACTGTGTTGAAATAAGTAGGCCTACACTGTTTTTTGTTTTTTTGTTTTTTTAACAGAAGCTTTTTATAGAAAACAAAAAAAAAAACAGAATCATTTTGTATTTTTTATGACAAAATCATTCTCTATATTTTTATAACGGTATTTTTTATTTTTTTTAATTTTTTTTTGTTGCAATTTATCAAAACAGGTCTGTTTTAAAAAAGTATAAAAAAAAAAGTGTTTTATCACAAAAAATGTGTAAATGTTCACACCCCATATACCAATATTTTGTAATTTTACTGTAAATTGTGTTAACAATTGTGAAATAAGATTACAGTGTTCTCGAAGCTCTGCTGTTGTAAATTTTCTGTTTTTTTTAAGGAAAAAAAGCCCAGAATCATTCATTCTGGAAATTTTCTGCAATTTATCAGAACAGGTCTGTTTTAAAAAAGGGGAAAAAAAGTCTTTTTAAACAGGAAATTTGTAAAATGTCCTACCCCATATACAAATTTTCTGTAATTTTACTGCAAATTTTGAAGTAAGATTACAAATGTTCTTGAAGATCTGCTGCAGGAACTTTTCAGTTTTTTAAGGAGATATTTTCTAACAGTGTACATCATCGCGGCGCCATGAGTTCCTCATTGAACCAAAAGTGTAATATTCGTTGAGACCAGTCCTCAATAGCTTTAAAATGAATTGAAATTATAAAGCTCCACATCGTATAAACTATACCTCCAATCAATTTGGAGTTAATTCATAAACCCATCCACAGCTGAATAAGCAACAGTATGATACCCAAAATGTGCATATGGTTTCATTACAAAAGGGATTAAAATCTCTCTTTTTTTATTGAGTTCTTGATATCAAACCATCTGAAATATTTGAATTTTGAGAGCAATAGAGCCTGTACAAAAATTGGTAGGACCTGAAATTACAAAATTTGAAAATCCCTTTTGTATTGAAAATCACAAATTTTTATGTAGTTATTGAATGATGGAGTTGCTCGAATGTGACTTTTAATATTGTGCAATAATTCTGCTTTAAAATCAGTGATTTATTAGGCCTATACTTCCAATATTCACACGTCTCCCTAATACATAGTAACCGAAAAATAAATAACTAAAAAACGAATAAATAAATATCATTACAAATTTTGAATACTGGAAATTCGTCTGCAGACATAGTACGATATAATTCCCCCCCCCCCCCAATTACCTCTATAAGAGAAAATGAATCACTGCGATTAAATCTGAGCTCAATCAAAAATGCAAACATTCGTGGCAAACAAAGTAACAACAAAAGAGAAAGTCCATCCGGAAATTACGTTTTACTTGAATTAAATTAAATTAAGTTAGGTTTGAGTAAAACAGAAAATTAGAGAATTGTAGCAAAATAGGTTTGACGAAAATTTATCAAATAACGAAGTTTTGCCACCCCCCTTCTTCTCTCGTTCTTTAATTCTTAAAATCTCCCTAAATTTATAGGTGGACCTTTCTTTAACCCAAACATCTCAGTCATCTCGATGATGTTAAACATTTCGGTACTTTACCGAAATATCACATGTCAACTTAATTCTGTTTCACCATAATAGCGACAGAAAAACAAATGGTTAAAAATGCAATGCCTTTAATAATTGGCTTGGTTTCAATATTATTTCTATGTAAAAAAAAAAATAATAAAAATAAAAATAATAATAATAATTTGATAGATTTAACGTTATATCAAACTATAGTATAAAGAATACTCTATTTGAAGACATTGTTCTTTAATTCTTGAACAATTTCTGACTTATTTGCATCTGTTTATGTCGTAGTTCATGTTTAACTTGTTTATCATCCTCTTATTTCGTGAAATTCAACTGAGAGTTTTTGCCAAATATATATATGTTCTATGCATGTATAAAAAAAAAATAAAAAATAAAACCTTCATATCGTTGATTACAAAAGTATGGCTTCAACAATTCTTTTTTTTTTTCTGAAACGCGAAGCCTATCAGACTCACTATACATTCCGAAATGTCAGTCAGATTAATGAAAAGAATTTGATTCTAATAATACACTTTCATTTTCAATGATATAGAAAATATAATTACATTGCTACTATTTTCTGCAGTAATTCACATTAATCATGCACGAGGGAGACAAATATTAATGACTTCTCTTTGAGATGTTTTTAGGGTGCTTACCACACGTCTTTAACCTGTAATATTTTAGGCATTTGACGAAGGTGCATCTTCAGGACATATGAATTTATAATTCTACAATAATTCCCCCCCCCCCCCTTCAAATCATGGTTAAATGCATGGGTCCAGCAGAAAATAGGTTTGTTTCAACGATCTCGCTGAAAATATCGTTCTTTGTAACGTTTTTCTAAATAAGGCAGTTTCTGCATACGTACTTTTTATTCTGAAATAATTATACAAAAGTAATATTTCATATAGGCTACTACAACTTCTACTATTGCTTTCTTTTCTTGAATGAATTATATGATTCATTAGTTGTTATAATTCATTTATAACCAGGGTAATTTCGACCATTTTTACCAATTAAGAGCTTGCTAGCAAAAGGGACTAAATCCACTTTTATAACTTCAGAGGAAATGGCATTTGTTTACCCGATTTTGTACACACATCTATGGAAAAGGGAAATTACAAAATGCAATTTCTTGCAGTCGTAATCAACAATTAAAAAAAATCCTTTTGTTCAAAGACGGATACGTACCTGAATCAATAACTCTATTTTCATCAAAAGTGGATTTAGTCCCTTTTGCTTGCAAGCTCTTCAAATTATGAAAGGGGGTCTTATCCCTTTTCATTCCTGACAATGCCTGATCGCAGTAATCATTTGTAAAAAAGACCAGACTCGGTCTTTTTTTTCTTTTCTTTTTTTAAACAAAAGTGAAGTGAAAAGAACAATGCCCCCCCCCCCCAGAATAATTTTTGGTAGGTGGGGATTATCAGTGAATATAATCATGACGCTGTTTAATATTCTTCCCAAACTGTCTGCAGGTCACAAAAAGGTGCCAGGCCAATGGTGAAAAAAAAGACGACAGAGCCAGAGAAGATAAATTTCTATATGCCGTTACTAAGGAAATATTGCAAAGACGTTTTAATGCAGCCTCTTTTCACCGATGTCAAAAATATTTATACATTATAACATACACACTTTTTATATTTTCCTGGATAATCATGACTTCTGATTTTGATGCAAATCCACCTTAGTAACGGCACAAAAAAAATTATCTTCAATGGAGAATTTCGCCGTGTAATGCATAGACGCTCTAATGCATCCCCCACCGATACCTAAAATTATAGTTGACTTTTGAGGTGAATATATTGTAATCTGCTGTAATTCTTTAAAAATTTAGTAGGTTTTGCTGGATAACCAAAATATCTGATTTTGCCGGTGCAGTTCAACCTGAAGTAACGTCACAAGGAAAATTTCTTTTCAGGTCACCCTAGGTCGCTCCCTGACCAACAAGAATCATATCTTGAAGACAAAGAAGAAAGTCAGTGCCAAGAACAGCATACTGAAGAAGCTAGCTAATTCGAAATGGGGTACTGATGCAAGCACCATCCGCACAACAGCCCTTGCCCTTTGCTACTCAGCTGCAGAATATGCCTGTCCTGTGTGGGGTAGATCAGCCCATGCTTCAAAGATAGACCATCACTCAACAGTGCATGCAGGGCCAGAACAGGTTGCCTGAAACCAATTAACCAAGGTAGACGATATCTACATCCTGAGTGGCATCGCCCTCCTCACATCAGGAGGCATGTTCTCTCCTAGTCCAGATGCTGTCCCTTCGAGATTTCCCTTCCTCCACGCAATGCGATAACCCCTCTGATCGCGCGATCCCCGAATTTGCTGCCACCCAGCAAATTCGGATCGCGCGATCAGAGGGGTTATCGCATTGCGTGGAGGGTATACCTGCGTGGAGGAAGGGAAATCTCGAAGGGACAGCATCTGGACTAGTTCTCTCCCAAAAAGAGAAACTTAAGCAAGAAAATGACCCACTCAACCCTCTCTTCAACGCCATGCCTGCAATTAAGCGCTTAAGATATAGGCACAGTTTCCTTCATTATATCGTTCCCTTGAACCAAAGCCCCCACAACCGTAGGCTAGACCTTTGGTCAACCCGCCTTGCGTCTGCACCATAGTGTCAACACCAGTCCAAAAGAGTCCTCCCACCAGGATTCCGTGAACCTTGGCCTTTCTGGCTGTGTTTAAACCGCTTGCGAGCTGGAGTTGGCCGTTGCAAGGCTCTAATGGTCAAATGGGGCATCAACACTGAAGGACAGCCAGTTTGCGAATGCGGAGAGGAGACCATGAGTCACCTCCTACAATGCCCTCTTCTGCCTTCCCCCTGTTCCCTACCTGATCTTACTACCCTTTCGCCTAATGGGATCGCATGTGTTCGGTATCTAATGGGCAGAGTCTGAATCAAATTCTAATTCACAAATAGGCCTAAACAAAAATTGAGAGAAAGGACTCAAGAAGAAGACCTCCCATTTTTAGGGACCTTTGTTCTTCTGTCTTCCCCTTTGTTAAAAAATAAAAATTACTGGGTCTGGTCATCTATTTGCCCTCAGGAATGAAAAGAACAAGTCTCCCCTTTCAGAATACGAAAAATGGACGACAACACACTGGCTATGAATGAAATAAATAAAATTATAAAAGACACATTAGCTATGTTACAATACTTTTGACATGTGAGGTTACTAATGCTAATACATAGTAAACTAGGGCCTGTAACGACCGGTAATGTCGCACTACGCGTTATGTCACAATCTGATCACAAAAAAACAAAAACGCATTATTTACGTCTGGGACCAACGTCATCATCCAAAAGACGAGACTGGAATTCGAACCTCGGTCCGATCCGCATCAGTTTGTAGGCTGATTTTCATTTTCCACAATGTAAACAATTCAAAGGATTTAAGTTATTTTCTCTAAAAATGCCCGAAACTGGGGGGGGGGGGGGGGATGGGACCGAGGTTCGAATCCCAGTCACGACTTTCGAATGACGACTTCAAATGTTGGTCCCAGACGTAAATCATGCGTTTTTGTGACTAGATTGTGACATTATGCGTCGTGCGACATTACCGGTCGTTACAGGGCATACACACGACGTGATCATTTAGTTATTGTGAGAGCAACCGCTCCTCTGCTCTAGTCATATATCTTCGAAGGCAAGTTCAATGATGTTAAAGTCTATACAAAAAATAAAAATACATAAAACACACACACCCACCCACACACACACAAACAAAACAAAACAAAACAAAAACAAAAACAAAAACACAGTCGATATTTTATTCCGAACAAAAATATTTAATCTGGCCAATATAGTTTGAATTACTGTTCACAGAAAGGAAAATCCAGTATAAAATATAGACATCATTTTAAAGATACAATATTCACATTTCTCCCTCAGACTCACTCTTTAACGAATTTAAACAATTTTTTAGCGTTAAAAGTATAATCATATGGTGAAAAGGGGTGCAGAAGTTCAAATAACAAATGATATACTTTTTATATTCAAATCACTTTCAGCATGTTCAGATGAAATACTCTAAAACTTCGTTGCATTGAGCTTTCGGAAACAATACCTTCATAATTACATAACAGTATTAAAACAATAAAATACAAATTTGTACGAGACCGGCAAAATCGCCGCAATATATAACGAGGTTGTTAGAAATATTTTCAATATAACGAGGTTCCACTGTCAGCAAATTTGATTTCTATTGAAATTACACAATGTATACATGAGTTTTATCATACAAATGAGTAAAATTATATGTTTCACATACTGGCAATCAAAATAATTTAGAATAATTGAATATATAATATAGAAAACGAATGGGTGAAGTCGAAGTTAACACAAACAATTCGATAAGAGAGTCCACGGATAAAATACGATTGGGCGCAAATAGAAAAGAAATGAAGACATATCAATCAATCTGTACCTTGTTTCATTTCAGTAAACCAATCAACTAGACCTCCTTTGTAATGGCCGGTAATGACATTAATTCCTTTAAATCATATTATCGAAAATACGTAATCCTTTCACTTTTAAATTTGAACGCTTTTTGAAATAGTAAATTATTTCCATATTAACACAATAACTTTTTATTTTTATTTTGCCAGGATTTTAAATCATATCGGCAATAATGTTGTTATATTTTGAAAATTTAATGTACATGTAAGTGCGGAGTACTTAACAGCCACACAAAAATATCAATAGTTATTTTCATTGTTGCCTAATTTCATCGTGACAGGCACTAGTGGGAAATACAATTTTAAAAATAATTTCACGCTTTATTGACGCAGCAGAATTTTATTGGCGCAATGCAATTGATGCAATAGAGACATTGGCTATGAAATTAACTACGAATATAATCGACATGCCATTGACGCAATACAATAGATAACAAGAAATGGACAATGGAATCTCCGAAATAGACGTACGCAATTCGCATAAAAATTATATTATCATGAATATTAGGAATAAAGCGAGAAGGGTGTGAATTAGGCATACATACCTTATACAACTGCACACTCTTCCAAGCGAGCATATTAGAGCAAGATGTCTCTGTATCTTATCACTTGTAATCAAAATATCACTTGTATCGCGTGTTCACCAAAAACGAACATGTCATTTTGATACAATATTTGACGATTTCTTAATCAAATTAAACTTCTATCTCATGTAGGCCTACATGTATGCATAAAAAAGTATGAGGAATCATATAAAGTTCATACTAATTCGATTACGTAATGTTAAACCATTCAATGTTTATACATTGTTTATAAATAGATTCAGGTGTGAACACAAAATACGTGCACACATCACCGACAGAAGTAACGTGTAAATAGTACAGGTACTAATTCGGCATCCTGCGTAACTGTCGTAATAGGATTAAATGCCAACTTCAGTAATAAACAGGGAAAACATGCAAATGATTTTACAAAAGGTAGGTAATATAATTATACTTTAAACACTTTTCGTAGGTGCATGCCTTGCGCCAAAAAAATGACATTTCATGTCCGGTTACTTGCTAAATTTTGACTATCAAATCTTGACAATTTAAACTTTAGGCTATGTACATGTCACATAATATCTTATGCACGAAGGAACAAAGTAATCGAAGTCTACAAGAAACAATATCATCTTTGAATTAAAAGTCGTATCTCATGTGTTTTTGTAAAACTGTTGTTTTTCCGTTTATCCTATTGGATACCATAAACGATTTCACTGAACGAGATGTGAATAATTTAAATGAATTTAACGTTGGCTTCACCATACCTCAACACTAGGCAAACTAATTTATGTTAATAATATATGAACCTGATTACAATATCGTAGAAAATTGTATAAGCATCCAGATAAATAATCACAAATGTGCAAAATGTTTGAAATGACATCTCCAGGTAAATCTTCAACCGCACTTTCCCCTTTTTGGTGCATTAAAATTTTTTTTTTTTTTAAAACAGAATTCTGATTCTGTCCGTTCCGAAAATTTCGCCATAATTGTAGGGATGTTCACACAAAAGCAAAAAGCCACTAGAACGGTTTCCACTTCACTGTATGGATGTAGTCACCCATGCATTTACAATGCAAACAATAACCCATGCACTGCCTACTCAATAATACACAGGCAGAGAAATAGCAAAGTTTTCAATAAAAAACAGCTTTCGAAATTGTCATTTGGCCAGTGGTAAATATTAATCATTTTTATTCCTAATTGGTCAGTTTCTTCCTTAGAAAATACCTCAGCAGGTGATCAACTTTTCCTGTTGAAAAAATTGATATGAACAAAACTACAGCTTGTTCAACGTGATACTTCTGTGTGATGTGTGTTATGACTGGAATTTTTCATGATTGGAATAGATTCAGATAAGGAAAAGTGGATATCTATAAAATTTAACTATTTTTGAATAAAAAATGTATTGGGGTGAAAAACAAAGAACAATGTTTACCACTGGCCATTTAAGTTTTCAAATTACTCTACCCTCTCCAACACTCAGCTCTGAGCCACACCACCATGAAATAGCCTATTGTCGAGGGTGTTCCTATTGAAACATGCCCTATGGAGTATTTTTCCACGGTGGTCATATTGGATCACATACGGTAACATACCTGTCAAACCATCAGTTTTGTACTGCCATAACTTTTTGTATAATCTACTCGTACGCCTCAATTATGTTACTATAATCTCATTTCATGTTGATACACACATAGAAAATGTTTGGTATGATTTGGTTGAATAACTCAAAGACAAAAGGACCATAAACTTGAGCTTTTATTGCATTTTCTGGCTTTGTCTGAAACTTGTAAAAGTGTTCTAGCAGCTCATTGGTAATCTGAGACACTCTTTGGGTCATATCTTTGAAATGGAACATCCAATTGCGATAATTCAAGTACCAAAATCTTTCTTTTAAAATGCTCTATCCAATAAGCCTAGCAAAAACAACTTAAAAATAACTTAAAATTTTAGTGGACATCCCTAATAATTGGCTGCTTTCGCTCAGCGATGTACCGAGGTTTTTTGTTTTTGTTTTGTTTTTGTTTTGAGTTTTTTGAGAGTCGCTTTTTATTGCAATGAAAAAGAGAATATTCTAATGAAACATCATTTGCAAATCAGTAGTGCCCTGTAACATAAAAGATTTGATATCAATCGTAAGTCTATGATAAAATGTTTACTAAGAGTTCTAATCGATCGTAAGTTTGATCATATCTCGTTTATGTTACAGCGCACAGGTGTTTGAAAGGATTGTCAGAGCTTCTCTGCTTCAACCTGGATTACATATTAACTGTTTTGCCCATTTTCGTAAAGTAATGTAGGCAAAGCGGCTGTTTTTTACAAGCCATACGGGCCCCAGAGTATGTGATTTGCGATTAATTAATTTGGGACTTATTATTTTACGACAATCCTCTGGTGGGATAGCTTCCGCTCACGGTCGGTTAACACTATATAGACCTGTCATCATCATCATCATCATCATCATCAGATCCATTGCAACTCCGCATGTCGATGAGCGAAAACGGTGTTATAAAGAAAATTGAGAACCAGAAGAAATTCGTTCATTTTGGTCTACGGCTTAATAAACCTTGCAGTTTTCAGGAGGCGGCAGTTTTCAGGAGGCGGCACCTCTTCCTTTGTGGAAACATAGAAAAATTCAAAGTAACTACGAGTTGGTGAGGGATGACGTGTCAGCTTCTGATTGGCCATTGCTCTCGACCTTCACCTCGACCTCGTCCACATCCATACTCGCCCCATCAGCATCATCGGCCATTTTGGACACCTCACCCTCGCTCGTCGTGGTCGAAACGGGCATGGATGACGTCATTGCGCCCTCTGATTTGACGTCGTCGTTGGAGGGTCTCGTCGTCGTCGTCGATGTCCCTTCCACCGTCGGCTTCTGTTCCTTGAAGAAACCACGACTGGTGCCACATTCCCTGACGGTAATGGTCACATCTGAAGCTGTAACATCGGTGATGAGGACCTCCCCTGCAGGAAGCAGAGACTGTCTGGGCTTCCACAGGAAAGCGGTAGGTGGTAGTGGGGGCGGGCTAGGCTTCACCGCAAATTCGCTAAGATTTAATTCAAAGTCACGTTTGATTTCTTTGGGCTTCTTACCCGCGGCAGTTTTTGTGGATTCTTTTGTTCTTTTCCTCGCTACCTTCTTAGGAGGAGGTTGCGTTGCTATGACGAAATCTTCTTCGCTGGCGGTGGTTACCTCAGGCATGGGGTTCGAAGAGCTAATGTCTATAGATTCCACATCAACAATGGGAGTTTCTGTAATATTCAGTTCATCCTCAGTTACGCCTACCACATCGCCAGGTATATACTCATCTCGTACTTCATCTTCATCATCGATATCATCATCCTCATCCTCCTCATCCTCATCCTCATCATCACCATCCTCATTGTTACTGGAGTTTATGATATCGTCTTTGAAGAAGAATGGGGTGGAGTTTGAATTAACATCCACTCTCGGACTCTGCCCGACGACCAGGAACGATGCGATGCCCTCTGGTAGACTCTCTGTTCTTTTCAAATGATGTGTAGCACGACCACGACCACGCCCTACCCTACCACCACGACCCCGACCGCGGCCTAAAGTGCTGATACGACTTCCACCACCGATTACCATAGCACTTCCACGACCACGACCTCTGCCTCGCCCACGCCCTCGTCCACGACCGCGCCCACGAGTGCGAATCAACGGAGGTCGGCCCGGTGATCGTCCAGGAGATCTAGGTACACTAAGAACTTCCACGACATCGGTGGTTGACTGAAAAGTGAAAAGATATATAGGATGAGAAGAAATGCGATTATGACTCTTATTCAAAGAAACAAGAAATGCTGGAAAGTTCTTACTTTTTTTTAATTGGACAGTCGAGGGACCACGAACGTCCTCTATTGATGACCTCAGCATTCAAACTTTGTTTAGTTCGTGATTCAATAATCTATTAAAACACAGAAGCCAATTTAAATGTCAATACAAACGGAGCTGAGCAAAATTAATCATTTCAAATACAAAAAACAAACAAACAAACAAAAACAAACAAACGTAGCCTCCTATGTGTTAATATATTACTTCTGTCACTTTTGGATATCTCTCTGAATTGTGGGACATGTAGGGCCCAAAATTTATCTTTTATTTAATAATTCCCCCTGCAAAATATTTCCTCCACACTTTAATTAGAAGTTGACCTAGAGTCGCTTCAAGGCCAAAAGTCGTTGTGTACAAGAGTATAGTTCAAAACACAACAATGGATTTTTCTACAACAGCTGCAGTTCCAGAACGTTTAATGTAGACCTAACCGTGCGCTATAAATTATTGATATCAACCGGTAGCATTAATGTTGTCCAAAATTATAGTAATATTTTTCACATTTTCCCCATTATCGTGAGTACAATGTGGAGATATACATGTATATATAATATTTATATATCCGTGATTACAACTAGAGCAAATACAACTGATTATTGTTTACATATCCATTGTCATTGTTCGGCACGAATGACGTCTATATTATATGTATCGTATCATTTTATTTTAAATCCGGGTATTATGCTCGTTATGAGTTAGCATATTGCATAAATAAATGCTATTGATGAATATCTCTCTCTCTCTCCCCCTACACTTACATACCCAACGTATTTTCACAAGCTGTCATTTGGCCATACGGTAAATCATTCAATTGTTTGAATTTTGGCTGATTCTACATGTTCTATGTTCTAAGCGTCATACCAAAAGAAATTTAAAAATTGAGGTTTGCAGCACTACCCTATATATGGCGTTCAACAAGAAAGGGATAGAGCAACGTCGATCTGGCGTTGCTCAGTGGCTGCGGGACAATGATCAATTGGGCAAAAAGAATTTCCATTTCAAACAATAAAATTTGGAGAGAGATTTTTTTTTTAATGGAAAAAAGGAGAAAAATTGGAAATATATTCAAGAGAATGCTATTAGAAGAAAATGCAACTAAAGGCCTATCATTACAAATCACAAGGATAATGTTAAGACCAAACATGCTTACAATGTAGTATTATTATAATGGCGATTTCGCCAACATAATAATCATAATCAGTAATGATCATAATAATCATAGGCCCTAAATCGAACTAAGGCGTATTGTACAAAATAGAAATAGTCAATTGAAAGGAAGACCAAAAGTAAAAACAATCCATACATTTTGTATCCGAACATAGACAGGTTTTCTTAGTTATTTTAATACTATGTCCGACATAACAACAACTAGTGTATGCAATATGGATTCCAAATATCGTTATATAGCTCACTCTTAAAATAGGTCTCCATGCAAGAATAATCTTTAAATTTCAATAACTAAGAAAATCCATATTTTTCATTATATATGATTTATTTTCCCTCAGACTTTAGAAGTCATGCACGTATGGAACGATTCTTATTTTTCACATTTGAAATATCTTGGAGAATATAATCTGAACATAATCATAGGCATATTATGAAACATGCACCTGATATTGAATTTGTAACGCATATCTCCCTATTCCGAACACATTAATTAAAAAATATATGATAATTCCCTACAACAACAAGCAGTCCTATATAACTTAAAGCAAACTTAGATTGAAAATTAATTTCTATGTAAAAATACTTGCAAGTATTTCTATGGGTTTTAGTGAAACAAGGGGAATCAATAACAACCAAAACATTAAACCCATAAGAATCTTATTATAACTTAATACCTACGATGAAAAAGGCAAACGTATAACCTTCATAATTCAATGATCATTAAATTAGTCATGCATGAATAATAAATGCGGGTTAAATTCATACAGATTAGCTTTGTTTTTTAGTTTTTGTTTTTAATTTCCCCCATAAAGTCATGAACCTGAATTGTGGAAAATAGTTCTAATGTCTGAATAAGACAATAAAAAATAAATAAATAAATAAAATAAATCATTATAACTTGTCATGAGCATTTTAATATACACAAAACCAAGTATATGGGAACGTGTTATAAGCAACACAAATAATGGTTTAAATGTCTTGACCAGGGTGTCATGACAGTGAGTCAGTGACATAATCGTTCTGCATCAGGACTAAGACAAAATTTAGTTTAGTGAGTAAAACTGATGATTTCGATGAAATAATTTGAAATTTATATCAAATTTGTAGGCCTAACTGGTATTTCCAGCTAAGTTCAGCAACTTTTTTCTTTTCATTTTACACATTTACACATGTTTGACACCAAAGCGTTTCCAAACCGTTAGTTTCAGGCGGTGTCAATCGGAAGAGGTGGGGGGAGGGGGGGGGGGTAGGCCAACGCCCAACGAATTATTATTGTTTGGGGGCATCATATAAAATGTCTAACCCCCTCCTGATTTGGCCCAAAAAACAAACAAAACAACAAAAAAATGATGGAAGATTTGGAATTCCTTCCTTTTTCCTTGATTTTTTTTTTCAAACCAGATGTCGTCGACCACACGATCAGCCAGAAAAGAAGTCGGCTCCTTTTGAGCTCTTTTTCAAGGTGCATAATTTAAATCTATTTATTGACACTGGCTACAAGTTTAAGGTAAACTGGGAGTGATGTCGAGAAATACACTTTCACAAATATCACGAATATTGAAAGAGTAAGGACTATATCTGCATGCATGTGTTTGAAAATTGCCCTTATTGAGGAAATGATATACTTTAATACCTTTTTTTTTTTATCAATTTGTCCCTTTTCCTATTATCAATATTTTCAGATTATGTTTAAAAACAGCGCTCTGATCTTAATATCCATTGTACAGAATTTACAATAATAATCAAACATAACGCTCTTGCCTTAAACTTCAAATTCAGGTAGGTATTGTTGCACTCGAACGACACGACTTTAACCAGCCAATAGACCCTTTCAAACCGAACAATTTCCTTTTAATAATTTCGAATTCTTTTGGAAAACATTTCAGTATATCGCCACATTCAAAATAATATAGGCTTAAATATTCCTGCACGGTAGCCATAATAATTCGTGGGCGGGAAATCGTTTTAAAGTCAGCGGAAAAGTGATTCATACTTGCTTGGAATCGACAGGATAACGCGCGCCTCGTCATCAAAAATACAATTAATATTCATCAAACTAATGGAAATAATTGTATGGTTTCAGAAAACCTAAAAATATAGGATATTTCTTATAACATAATATTCCTAAATGACGAAACATGTATAGCCTACGTCGATCAATTACAAAATATTTTTCAGTAAACTCATTGACCATGCATGTTGACGTATAAGCCATTATCATTGAATATGCAAAACACAATAACACACAAACAATCATAGTATAGGCTCAATGTTTACATTTAAGTTGCGTTTTCCTTGTAAATGACTAAAGATCATTCTGAAATTCACATAAATCGATCTATACATAACAAAATATAATATTATATGCTAATTTCCCTTTATTCGATTTAGTTTTTGAAATACGCCTCGCGAAAGATTGTGTATGATAAAGAAAATATTTGAAAAGCTCCTCGTGCAATATATACGGGTTGATTTCAAAATATAATCATCATAATAAAATAAATTTCAGAGAAATTACTTTCATCGATCATCAATTAATTGATGATATCAATGAATTATGTCTAATCGCGATCAGATAGGCTATATAAAGAGCGCCTGTCCAGGTTAAAAATAACAGATAACAAACAATGCATGATTATATTTCAACTACAAAACAAACGCATTTATCTCCATAAAATTTTTTTTCTCGATGCGTCCGATTGGTTTGATAGAATTTCGTATAAGAAAATTAATATCAGACAAAAATCAGATAATAATATTTCCATGGACTGGACTGGAGATTTAATATCGAATCTAATGGCAGATAATATGTCGGCCCTATCTCTACCCGCTTCATTTCCTGACATTATATTTTCTTGGTTATATCATTTTGGATAATATCAGCATTTAAGTATTTAAAGGAGAATTGTCCCTTTGTAGATAGTTGGCTTACTGTAGATGCAGAAAAATCAAATAAGCACATTATTGAAGATTTGGTGAAAATCGGATAAAATAATGATAAGAAAGTTATGAGTATTTGAATATTGAGATCTCTAATGACATAGGAGGTCTCCCATTGGCAACGCGGTCACCATTTGTGATGTCACAAAGGGAGAACTCCCCATATATGTGCATCACCATATATGGTGTGCACAAAAACTATTCAAAATGTCTCTTTATTTTCATTCTAATGATAGAACAGCTTTTCTTTTCATGATATATTATGACTTTCATACATTTACAAGTCATCCCATAAAAAAGATTCTTTATTCTCCGTTTAGAATCAAGAAAAAAGAGGATTTTAGTACAATGTGTACAGTAGATATGGAAAAGATCTCCCTGCATTACATCACACATCATGGTCACGTTGCCAATTGGAGGATCTCCATATCATAAGTGATCTCAAAATCTAAAAATTCATATCTCTCTTATATTCATTGCCTGATTTTTCTGAAACTTTCCCAATATGTTTTGGGGGTTTGTCTCCATTCACTGAAGCTAAATTTCCCTGAGGGGATAATTCCCCTTTAAGTAGGCCTATATTCAATAACGATGAGAATATTTTTGAAAAATATTAAACATCGATAATATATATTTTGAGGTCTTTAAAAAATCATTTTAACAAAATATATATAAATCATCAATTTTACATGAAACGTTGTATATTTTCTTGAACTAAAGTGTTATAGGCCCTAACGATTTAGTCATGTTAGTTTGACAACCTTTTTCGACTTCTAAACGATCACAAATCTTTATCTTGAACAAACTGCAAAATTTAGATAGGCTATAGTTTCATGAAAGATTATTTTTGGTTTTCTGCTTGAATAAAAGTTGCATAAATTGCATATTTTGCACAGGAATCAGAAAATTGAGGGTTCTAAAAATTGTTTGTTTTATAAGTTATAACCTTCAAGTAAAAAAAAAAGATTAATTGAACGAAAAGTTTATTTGAGATATTTTGAGATCACTTACCTTTCTCCTTCCAGGCTTTCTACCTGGTTTGGATGTTTGTGGCGGCGATGTTTTCTTTTCTTCAAGTCTGTAAAAAAAAATTGTATTTTTATAATACCTAAATTTTAATTATCCTTTCTTTCCCGAGTAAGAGACAAGGATATTAATTATTTAACTCGTCAATAGGACTTGAGGTTTTTATTTATTGGTCTTTCGTTGACAGAAATTAGAAACAGACTTTGAAAACAAACAAAAAATATCTTTGATTTTTTGTTAAATTCTTTATGCCGATCTTTGCTTATCATTTTTTTTTATGCTGGATTCTAAAAAATCTAAAAATTAATAGGGCCCAGTCTTCTCCTAATACCAAAGGAAAAGGTTAAAAAGGACAAAAACATTTCATGGAGATCGTATAAAACGAAGAAGGAAAAAGAAGAAAATTATGTAATGAATTTTTGCTGAAAAAAAAAACAAAAAAAAAAACACCTTAATAAACAAGTTGGTAAAGTTGTCCTCCATGTTAATCGAATTTTCACAAAATAAAACTTTTTATAGGAAAACATATACGAACCTGGATTCGTAAAGTCGGACGAGTCGCTCATCTAGAATATTCTCCTCCGGTTCCCAAGTATTGTGTCTGGAAGAAGAAAGAAAGAGAGAGAGAGAAAGGTGAAGGGCTAAAAAAAATAATAAAAAACAAAAAACAAAAAACAAAAAAACCTAAACATGATAACTTTGGCAATCTTAATATAATGGTAAGGCTCAATTCTGACTAATTAAAAAAAAAAGAGATTAAACTATCAAAAACTAAACAACAACAAAGAATTAAAACCTTCCACCGATTGGGGGGGAGGGGGGAAAAAGAGGGGGGGAAATAGTTGCTGAAAAAGAAAAAGGAAATAGCTTAAAATACTTACTTGGGAGTCCATCCTTTCCATTTCACTAAATACTCGACTTTTCCCTGGAAGAAAACAAAAGTTAAAGTAGAGAATTAGAAACAACTTTTTGAATAAACTGTATGAATTAAAGACGGTCCAACATAATTAAAGATTTATTAAAGTTATTAGTCCTATAGCAGACCATGCTTGGCCTAAAACAGCGAAATAAAATATAGATCTAGAGATGCTGGCCAGCATGCATGGAAGATAATTAATACCAAGCCTCTTGGTTTTTAATACCTTCCTAACTCTCTTCTGTTTTAACTCTTCAGCTGCGAAAACTTGCTCATCGCCGTCCAGTTGTTCTTCTTCTTCTTCCATCGTTTCGAGAATGACTCAGTCGTGGTCTTCAATGTCTGAATCGTCTGTGCTCGTTCGCAAGTACCTCAAGGGGGTCACACAAACGAGCCGCAGGCCGTTCTTGGAATAAGAATCTTCTCTAAAACAGTTCTCGTGGTCGTAGTATAGAGTTCTATGTAATTACAATCACTTCATGCGTTTGAATGCTTTTTGGCTCAGGGTTTTTTTTATAACACGGAACTCGTATACACGCAGTACAATCGTTCTTGGCGCTGAGGCCCGTGCCTTCTTTTTACTGTATAATAATATCGCCTGCTCTCACTCACTCACATGGTCGAACAGTTCAATACACACACAATATACCACACATTTTTTCCCCAGTCAATAGAAGAACACGCGTTGTGTGTCGCATGTCGCTCATAAGCATATCCCATAATAAACACATGTGTGACGTCACGTCCTAAAGGGCATTCACAAAGCAAGCGACAGATTGAACGCAACAAAAAACGGTGGTAATTCTACATTAGTTAATATTCGTCTATATTATATGCTATACATGCAATAGTTCTTCTGCCTTCGCAATATACAATGATATATATAATTTCGCACAGACAACATGATAATATGAAGATTTGAAACGCGCCTGTAATATCAGTTAGTTCCAGGCATTAATGTATTGCAAATCATTTTGACTATACTGAAATTCGATTAAGTTCGGACTATATTTCCTCTTAAAAGAAGGAGGGAAAGAAAAGTAGACCTATAGAAACGAATAAATATCGTCCTCAATAATTGAATCCATTTGTCATTATTAGAATTCAATATTTTATACAAACACTAACACGGCTACGTCTTCGTGTATTTCCTTATCTCAGCCAAAGAAAATGTACGAAGACGACTTATGATCTTGATGTTATGAAATATTGGAAATTCAATTTTGCTCAGTTTGTATTAATTATTTGTTATTAATGAAGAATTACTGAGATAGAATTATTGATGAAATGAAAGCTATAAAAAGGCTGACATCCCGGCTGACATCCACCAAAAGCAAGCAAATGTTTTTCTTTTGTGTTTTTTTTTTTCTTCTTCTTCTTCTTCTTCTTCTGATTAGCATCATAATAATAAAGTGTAAAACGATCATTAATGTTATTGCCTGTTTTAAAACAATCAACATCGTTTTTATAAATATCATATAGGCTAATAGGAATATGAGTTATAATATAAAAGATAAGAGTGTATACTTTCTCAAACCCTCCGAGGAATTTTTTGCTGTTGTAATTTTCTGCAAGAGAAGAGAATATTACTGAAAATTACATGAAAACGATAATAATCGTAACAGCAAATTATGTTTATCATTTTCGAAGTAATTTAAAATACTACTATAAAACAATTAAATAAATAAATAGTTCTCTTAAATTGGTCGCTTTTATTATTATTTTTTTCATAGTTTATAGACATACTTATTAGACTCATCTGTTATTATAGTGTAAAACTCTCTTATATTTTTATTTCAGATTTGAGAGATGGGTATGGCTTTTCTCACACAAATAAAATTTTTTTTTTTTCATCCAAATTTTTAGACAGTTTTTCACTGGTTTATAGGGTTTCATTTCTTCTTCTTTTTTTCTATAAAACCAAACAAAGTTAGTGCTAATGAAAGTTATTCTAAATCGTGTTAATGCTTTGAAACCTGCAGTCGTTCAATCTTTTCACAACAGTTTAAAAACAAAAACAAACAAACAAAAAATATGATTTTCATTGTCATTCCAAAGCCTAACTGAAAATGCCACGCTATATGATTAATGATCGAAACATTATTTTAAAGTCGTTATAATCGTGTATGTCTTGAAATACTATTAACAAGCTATTCTAATTCATAATGTGTTTAAAAATTATAATTTTCTGTTCACATGATAAGTGTGAAATATAAGTAAGCACAATGGTTCCTTTCATATTTTATACACTTTCCGAATTAGATCTATATTTGCATTGATTTTGTTAAAGCGCATATAATAAAGAAATTGAATTTTATTTAAAAATTTATTTTTTTACGATTAGTATCCAAAACATTTTCGTGGTCTTCTGGTAAATTATTAAAAGAACGAAAGTCTCGATCACATCTTTCTTTTTAGATAGATAGATAGATTAGACGAACATTAATTTGTTGCATCAGAAGCAAACCATAATGGCAATCTCCAAAAAGGAGTAAAATATTGAGCATGCATGGGGCAGGAATGAGAGGCAAGTGAATATTATACTGAAACTCTTTCTACAATGCAATGCCATGTATGCTGTTTTTTTTTTTTTTTTAAGTATATAACTTTAGTAAATACAATTTTCATTCAACTTATTCTGAAGTAAAAAAAAAAAAAAAAAAAAAAAAAAAAAATGCATGTCATTTGACCAACGCCGAACAATTATTGAAACATATTCTTCTAATCTAAATCAGTCTTAAAGCTCTAAAGTAATGTCGGACGTCAACCATTTTTTTTTTTTCATGTCTATGCAAACTTTTCTGCGTATTTCAAAGGAGAGTGTAACATTTATCGCTTTCCGAAAAAGATTTATAGACGATTTTTTTTTTTGTAGAATTGATCAGTTGTTAAACGTAAAAGCACTTTATAAAGCAAAAAAGTATTATATTTTCATTATTATAGTTAGAAATAAAATTGTGATTACTATTCCAGTTATTCTACGCAATCAATTACCGATTTCTAACGAAAATTAGGAATACACAAGATTAGAATGATCGTGCCAATAAAAATAATCATAAAAATCGTTATCAACTCGAAAATAAATTTACAAAGGATGTAAAAAATAAAGGATTGTGTTTTTTTTTTCTTCTAAAGAGATAACTCTCAATCCAAATAAAATACATTTGAAATAAAAACAAAAAGAACAGCGTCAAACAGTGTAAAGACAAAATGTATTTTAATTTAAAGTGTTGGTAATTAAACTTAATAATGTTTACAAGTGTCAAATCTAAACGCTGTACGATTATTCATACCAAATAAAATACCGTTATAAATGAATACAGAATTAATAAACCACTGCTACAAAACCATTGTGCACAAATTCTGATTGTTTTTGTTTCCCAAATAATACTTTATTTTTCATTTGATAATTTGTAATCCTCAATACATTGCAAACCCGTCTTAATCATTAGAAAGTGTATTTTATTATAACTTGTTTGAAAACAAAACCCCAAGCATCGTGATTTCAATGAATAAGGTTCATATTTAAATCATATCTAATTTCAATAAATTCATAAAGGATAAATGTGATTTAAAATCAATCCATTTTCTTTAATGAAAATTCCTTTTTAGCTTACTACATGGTATATACAGAAAACAACTATTTATTAAAAATCAATGAATAAAAAGATATCTGATATTAATTCTAATATTCAACATGTCGCTATTGAATTTTAAAAATTATTATAGGTTTTCCCGCTCAATTTCATCTTTCGTTCACTCAATTTCACATTTGGATCAAACGATTTAACGCAAGTTGCGATCGCGCTTACGCATCGTCAATCAAATTCATTTTTATTCACTCAAATTCCCTATATTTGCAAACGATTCTACATATCATCAGTACGAATTCACATTAGGAGCATACAATTTCATGTATGTGCACTCATTTTAATTTATAGCTGGCTTCGGCATAACTTGTCTTCTTTCG
The DNA here is from genome assembly GCA_940671915.1 of Paracentrotus lividus. NCBI lineage: Eukaryota > Metazoa > Echinodermata > Echinoidea > Camarodonta > Echinidae > Paracentrotus > Paracentrotus lividus. Next base: position 18,555,091 of record CALNVZ010003430.1, on the reverse strand, counting down.
TTCAAACAAATTCACGAATAGGTAATCGAATTGTAAATAAGTGCATACAATTTTAAATTTTAGTGATACTTCTGTGAAAGCTTATGATGGTATCTCACTTATCATGAGGACAGTTTTGAGACGGTTTCGAGACAGTTATGCAGAGACGTTTCGGAGACGTCTCAGAGATGTATGGCCGAGTCTCTGCGCCGTTTCATGAAAAATCGAACATGCTTAAAAGTGTTTTTCGTCGCGACGGAAAAAAATTATCGGGGACGTCCAGTCGCAGAGACGTCTCCGAGAAGTGAGATCCTTATCATTTCGAGGTTCTTACAGTCGTGTAAAAGCATTTTTGTTTATTTTTGTTTTTTGTTTACAATTAAGTCTTTATGCCAAGATGCTTTCCTTGTTAGGAGATTGATGGCTAGAAATTATCAACCATAATGATCAGAGGGATTTTCAAGAACAAAGTATTTATAGTTCTTGTAATGAACTGTCGTATTCATCTGTATTGCGTAAGATACAAAATTAATGCACATCCAGAAAATTACAAACACTGTCTTGCCTGACGATTTCATATTTTATAATTCGTATGCTGCATGACTGAGTCAAATTTGGTTTTGAGTGTTAGTTTGTGTGTTCTATTTTAAAATTAAAGATAGACAAATCCAATACAAGGCATTTAAAAATAGAAACTCGATTGAACATGGAGAATTTTGTACATGATATAAGATCACGAAATGGGAGATTATATCCCTCCACAATCTCAAAAATTGAGGTGCGTATATGGTCATATTCCTGATAATTAAAGAGTTTAATTAAATTAAGTGCACAAAGTAGGAAATAGAATTCCTAGTAATGAAATTGTTTGCCCCAAAGCACGCCCGTCGCCGTTTGGTTTTAAATTGAATGAAGGAATCGGGAAATTGGTGCATGAAATTGACAACTGAATGAAAATATAGTGAATTAGTTTGCATCGAACAAAAATGTTAGTGCCGATAAATGAAATTGAGTACACCAAATGAAAATTTGCGTGCACGTAAATGAAATGCCTTGCTCGAATTGAAAATTTGTATGATCCAACCGGCACGAAAGCGGCAGCTGCGCGAATTTGAATGAACATAAATGAAATAGAGAGAGGAAATGATGAAATTGAACGGGAAAACCTATATTAACACCACGGACATAGTATATAATTGTCAATGTTCATTATTTCCTAGAAATTTTGTTAAATCGGGATTTAAAACGTAAAAATGAGCATTCTCTATACATTTTAAAATCGGATATAAATATACAAGATACCAGTAGTACGGTACAAAACAATAATGTTTCATTAACATTTTCAAAGGGTACATGAATCAGTAGACACAGAAAACAATTCTACATTTAAAGGGGAAGTCCGGACCCAAAATAAGTTGTTTCTATAAAAAGCAAATTAATTAGAAAAACAGATCAAAAAAGTTTGAAGAAAATCGGACTAATAATAAGAAAGTTATGAATTTCTTAACGATACAAAAAAAAAAAAAAAAAAAAAAAAAAAAAAAAAAAAAAAAAAAAAAAAAAAAAAAAAAGATCGCTATGAATTGGCAACAGCTGTGATGTCATAGGTGCACTACTTGCCATGCGTGTTCTATATTGTTTTATGATAAATTTTCACTTTATTTGTCGAGATAAAGTTTTCCTCATAACTTCCCCTCAGTTGAATTGATGGAAATATGTTATTGCGTCTATGCATTTCATATAATAAGAAATTGTAATGACATATCAAAAGAAAAGTAATATTTACATGAATTTCAACATTCATGATATTCTTCTTTCTATACTGAAAACCCATGGACTTTAATTTTTTTTTTTTTTTTTTTTTTTTTTTTGTTTTTTTTTTTGTATTTATAGATGGGATGCTGATTTGACAATATTTGTATCTATGCAATAGAATATTGCCATCAATATAGCTTGGGTAAAGTAAGGAGGAAAACAGTTGCTTATTAAAGTGATAATTATTATAAAACAATATCGAACATGCATGGCAAGTAGTGCACCTATGACATCACAGCTGTTGCCAATTACGTATAGCGATCATCATTTTTTGCATCATAACTTCTTATTATTAGTCCGATTTTCTTTTAAATTTTTTTGATCTGTTTTTCTAATTTTTCTGCTCTTGAAAAAAAACCCACCTTATTTGGAGTCTGGACTTCCCCTTTAACAATATTATATTAATTTATATCGGGTAGCCAATGCAGTTATGGTAACTGTGCCATACCAGCAGGCCCTGCACAACATTACGACAAGGCAATTTACCATTTTTTAGAAAGTATTCAATGAATCTATATTTATCTTCATTTTTAAATTTATTTGAACAAAAAAAAATAATAATAAGCACAAACATAATGTACAATTTGCACGTTTCCTAGAAATATGTTAAATCTGGATAAAACAACGCCAAAAAATATGAATAGAATAAAAGATCACAGAGATCGAGGCGACATGACAATGGAGATCATAATCAGGGCATAATGAATAATAATATTTGCATGCTCACAGCTCTACAGTGCGTCCCAGAAAAAGTGGGACAGATATGGTCAATCATTTTCTCAGTTAAATCATTATTACTCAACGAAATATCAAATGCATAATTTTGAAGTTCATATTTTCTTTATTCTTTTGATACCTGATACAATGCAGTAGCGGACGCAGACCGGAGTCACACAATGAACTTACCGGGCCCATGCGTAAACATAATAGAGCCGCTTTTGTCCTCAGACAATTGGGCCCCCGAAATGCATTCAATTCGATTTTCTTGGATCCGCGCCTGGAATGCAAAAGATGGACGAGCAAGAATACTAAGTATTTTGAAAATTAAATGTCAAAATCAAGCTACGCAGATCAAAGAAATTGAAAACTCACTGGATGTCCGCAGCAAGAGAACCGCTTTGTATAGTTGAGAGATGTGATGAAAGAAGCCTAACAAAGAACATATTAAAAGCAATGCAAATTATCTCCTTGCCGATACTATAGGCAACAGCCTTGCCTACTAGGCAAGGCTTTTGCATCCCGCCCACTGCGAAATCTAATTTTTACAAATAATTTTTCATCACATGCTCATGTATGTAAGGTTGAACTTTAAAATGATGTACGTAATCTATTTTTTTTGGTTATGTGCTTTTTACAAGAAAATGACTAACTATTTTGGTGCCGCTTTTTATGGAACGCACTGTATATAGAGATGCTTAGAAACTCATTAAGATAATGTCATGGCTATTTTTCGTTTATTGTTTGTCAGGTACTTATTCAATATCATTAATGTGCATTATCAATTTTTATCAATGCCCTAACGTGTTATGCAAACACAACAAAATGTTATTTGGGTTTTTTTATTTGATTTTTTTTTTTTTTTTTTTTTTGGTTACGACTATAAGAATCTTAATATTATAAAAGGCATTAATTTTTGTATAACACTGCAAACCATTTCAATTTTCGTTTTTTTTTGTTTTTTTTTTTGACACAAAATTTATAAAAATCTTTAAATTGTATATATGTTATAGGAGGATAGAACGTGATGAATGTAGCCATGATAAAAGATATCACGTACTAGCAATTTATTGCCGTGAACAATCTCCCTCTTTTCATTTTGTGGACTTCTATAATTATATTATGTTTATGACTGTTATTGTATCACATCTGTTCATATTTTGAATGCTTATATTATTATTATTTTTTTAACGGAAATAAAATCTGACTCTGAATGTAATTTCAATATAAATTCTTAAATCAAATTTTTGATTTTTTTTTTTTTTTTTTTTTTTTTTTTTTTTTTTTTTTTTTTTTTTTTTTTTTTTTTTTTTTTTTTTTTTTTTTTTTAAAGCAACTATCCAAAATGAAAGAAGTTGATGATGAAAAAGGCTTGCTTTGTAAAAAATAAATGAGAGTTAGAAAATATCTCATACCTTTTTGTGAATGTGAATTTACTTTTGAACAATTGAATAACCATGTATTATGAATAAACACGGTTCAAGATTGAATTTACGAAATATAAGATTAAGATGTGTTCAAGAGGGGATAAATGGAAAAGATAAATTTAATGTAGAAATTGAGTAATAAAACTCTTGCATATAGGGTACATGCAGGTAATATGGGCTAGCAAGTAATATGGGCCACGTGAAGCAAATCATGTCGTGACCGGTGACCGGTGACCGGTGTGAGCGCCATTATGTTGTTCATAATTATGATCTGTTTACGAAAATCTATCGTTGTGAGAGCATCTGATGCCGAAATATCTTTGAGAAAATTGCTGAAAACCAACAAGGTAGGTAAAACTTACGGCATTTTTTTTACCCTGATTTAAAATTTGATATTTCACAGAATGTGATGGTGAAAAAAGTGTTTGAGGGGGTAACCTCAATTATTTGTATATTTTGTAAGCTTATAGCAGGGAAGGTTCCCTGACACCTTCCCTAGTTTCATTTTGATCAGCGTGTACAGGTCAATTTGTTGTAATGAAGGGGTGCAATGTGGTATTGAATGCTTGCGTGACATAGCAACATTAGTGCAGGTAATATGGGCAGTCCAAAATGGCGGAAATGATTCTGGTACTTGGTATTGGGATGAGGCATGCATCAATCACTTTGCTAGGATTTTTTGTTGTTGCATATTTACAATACTTATTGTAGGCCTATATTGATTTGTATAATGAAAATAATATTTAAATAATATTTTTACAAAAAATAATATACAAAATACAAAAAAATATAGATATCCATATAATCAAAGTATTTACTGAAGGGTCTTATAATTTCAAATGATATCTTAAAGTTAATGATTTTTAACATTCAAAGCAAATTCCAGACATAGTAGAGTCATTGTAGTTTTAACAAAATACATTAAATACATATGCCCATATTACCTGCACATGCAGGTAATATGGGCACTTTGGTGATGACGTCAACATTTGAATATTGCAGACAGGGGGGTTGGTGATAATTGTTTTTCTTCACAATAAAAGTTAGAGCAGTAGTTATTGATTCATATAAACAAAGATTAGACTGTGTGTCATTTTGTAATTTTATGCAAATTAGGCAAATGAGCTTAGGTAGCCCATATTACCTGCATGTATACCCTAGGCCTATATATTTGGTATGATAAAAAGAAGACCAGTATCAATATTATGATGATGAAAGAAACATGAAGGTATATCGTTGGTGCATACAGAAAAAAAAATGCAATCTTCATTTGTATCGAGAAATAACGAGTCTATGGCATGTTGAGTAGGCCTACTATTTTGAAAATGTGTTTCAATTACATATAGAAAGATTTTGATTGTATGATTATTACTAATTATAATGGATATCGCAAGTAGTATATAGTAATAAGGGGATAAAAAGGGTATAAATACTAAATGATGACGACAGGGGAGATAGTAAAATGGTGACCAAGGGTATAAGGAGAGATGGCGGAAGCGTAAGAGATGGACTGGTGGGAAAGAGATGGAGAGATTGATATAGGAGAGAAATGAAGGAGGGGGAGAGAAAACTACAGAGGAAAGGAGGAACACAAGAATATACATGACATGTAGATAGTGAGAGTGATAGGGATAACGAAACAGACACATAAATGTAAAAAAAAAAAAAAAAAAAGAAGTGCAGACATACACAGACCATGGATACATAGAGGTATAGAGAGACATAATACAGATAGAAAGAGAGAGGGGAGATGGAGAGAAAGAGAGAGGGAGGGGAAAGAAAGATAGAGACATAAAAAGGGGTACAAACATCGATAAAGAGCAACATAGAGGGCATGGAGGGGGAGAAAGAGGCGACGATTACCCCTCTCTACCAGTCCAGGCTGCAAGTCTCAAACAAAGGGCGGGGGTTAGAAGGGGATAACAAAGGGGCGTGTGCCTCGGATAGGTAAAGGTCTCGCCGAGATGTGACCCCTTTTGTTCCCCTCTAATCCACGCCTTCGTGCAGACGTGCGTTCACTTTCAAATTATTTTCTGTGAGCATTAAATTATAAATTAAGAAATTGTGCATTAAAGTTTTATTACAATCACAAATTACAGACATAATGCCTTTCGTGTTTTAGCAAGAACACTGTATACTGGTTAGATCTTGTCTGAAGTATTTTAGTATATCGCTACGAAATGAAATCGATGCATTATGTGGTAATACTAATTACATGATTTTATTCATAACGCATGCTTCAACATTAAACACTGGATATTTATATTTACTGCAGTCATTCTCATCTTTTTTTTTTAGCGTTACAACTGAATACGAACGATGTTAAAAGCATAATGTTGAAGTTTAGCGTAAATATGGAAACGTGCTGTAGCTATATGCATATTTGTCTGTATACATGATAAACACAAATGAAATATGAATTATTAAAAAAAGAAAGAAGCAAAACTTTGAGAGAGAAGTTCCGCCAAAAATAAGCATTCTGGATTTTCGACAAATATTTATTTGGGTGGGAAAATTCTAAATCGTCCAACTATGAAGGTCGCTTCGAACCCCCCGAACCCCCCCCCCCCCCCCCCCCCTAGTTACGGTTCGGTGTAAAAATGGCAGAGGTAATAATGGCAGAGGTAAAAATGGCAGAGGTAATAATGGCAGAGGTAAAAATGGCAGAGGCAAAAATGGCAGAGGTAAAAATGGCAGAGGTAATAATGGCGGAGGTAAAAATGGCAGAGGTAAAAATGGCAGAGGCAAAAATGGCAGAGGAAAAAATGGCAGAGGTAAAAATGGCAGGGGTAAAAATGGCAGAGGTAAATATGGCGGAGGTAAAAATGGCAGAGGTAAAAATGGCAGAGGTAAAATGTCAGGTCTTACGCAATTAAATTGTCATAGCAAATCCCATGAATAAAACATGGCCAATTCCCTTGGGTGGTATCTCACTTCTCGGAAACGCCTTTGCGACAGATTAAAAAAAAATATATTACGTCTCCGATGTTGCAGAGATGTCTCCACGATGTCTCCGCGACATTAAAAAAAAACTGTAACAAGCACTTTCAAAGAACCGTCTCAAAGTTGTTTTTGCGACTCATATGAAACGTCTCAGAGACGTCTCCGCAACAATTTTTTAAAAAACTTGTTTAAAACGTTTCATGAGTCGCGTATACAACTTTGAGATGGTTTTTTGAAATTGCTTTGTTACAGTTTACGAAAAATGTATCGGAGACGTCACGGAGACGTCTCTGCTACATCTCCGCGACATCGGAGACGTCTCCAATACTTTTTATCCGTCGCGGAAATGATTCTGTCGCGGAGACGTCTCCGCGACGGAATCCTTTGTTTCACGTATAAAGAGTAGGACCTATTAGAAACGTGTCTGAAAATTAAGGAGAAAGAGGAGACTTAGGAGACAAGCTATAATGGCAAAACCATGTTGACAAATCCGTCTCAAATGTGTTTCCGCGAGGTGAGATACCAAAAGGGGTAAATAGTTAACAAAGAAAGCTAGTTATAAGAAGGGATTATAAAATATCTTTGTTGGAGGTGTTCTTAACTTTTAAATTGACTGCCTTCCATTTGGACTAGCTGATTATGAGCTTTTGCAATATCAAAGAATTGGCGATTGTTATAGTCATTACTGCACGTGTTACATCAAAATCATATTGGTAATTTTATTCTATTTTTCTCTCATGAGGTAAAAATAATAAAGAATTACTTTTGTTAAGACATGTTGTTGTTTGTATGTTAAACAAAAACGTGCACACCTATTTTAAGATGGCATTTCCACACTGACGTCGTAATTCATTTATAATTTGTTATAACATGACTGTACAGTTAAAAGGTAAAAATGTAAATAAAACAATCGTTCACTTTGGTATAGCAATATCTCATAGCAGATAGTAATCCTACAAATGGAAGTCAGTCAATTCTAAAGATAAGGACCCTCAAGGCAGTCCAGCATTTAAATTTGAAAATCCCTTCTCAGTTTTCTTTATGAATGTTTTACCCCCTTTCCTAAAGGGAATTTGCCATAATTATGAGCATGGGCTTTGCTATGACAATTGGATTGCGAAAGACATTCCATTTTACTTCTGGCATTTTAATCTCCGCCATTTTTACCTCTGCCATTTTTACCTCTTCCATTTTTACCTCTGCCATTTTTACCTCTGCCATTTTTGCCTCTGCCATTTTTACCTCTGCCATTTTTACCTCTGCCATTTTTACCTCTGCCATTTTTACCTCTGCCATTTTTGCCTCTGCCATTTTTACCTCTGCCATTTTTACCTCTGCCATTTTTACCTGGCACCCTAGTGACGGGCCTGGGTCGTTTCTTTTTGGTGAATATGTTACAAGCTGTGTATTTCTACTATAGCTCGGAAATGGGTGTAATACACTAATAAATATTCATATTATTAATGACAACGCCGAAAAAGTAAAAAAAAAAATGCAATGGCCTAAATTAGGCGTCATATGCCTATGTCATAAAATCTTATCTTAAACCATCTTATCCGTAAACCATCTTGTCCGATGGTTGTGCGTTTTCTCCTGTATGCGTATTCTGTACTCCGTCGTTTCTCATACGTGTACGTCCGCTGGGCATTCTTTTTCAGATACGCCACATCCACAGCATAATGCTACGCATGATAAACGGTCATCAACGCACAATCATCAGACAAAAGACGGATATATCCGTTTCAGGCGAGAAAATTTATTTAAAAGAGATTTTATGATAACGGAAACCGGACAACGAGCGTCTACATAAACGGGATAGCCACATAACAAGAGATAAACATTAGAGTAGATCATCAGTTATTTGTACGTATCTCTTCCGGTTATGTCCGACGTCGACAAATTTATAGCCTTTTATAATGTGCCCAATTTTTACGAAGCCCTTAGGAATTTCAGAGGCTTTAAATGCATATCGGCACCATAATTTCAATGCATAATATAACAACACCCCTTCTCTCTTTCTTTCTCTCTCTCTCTCTCTCTGTTTCTCTCTGCTATATTAGCCTCCTAATTCCGCGATCTCTACATGTATATCTCCAAATCTGTCTCTAATATCTTCTGGTTAATTCCACTTCCTATTTTTTTTCTTCTTTTTTTCCCCTTCAAAATATCCTTTGGCATGACTGAAAGAAACACTAACAAAAGTTATTTTATAAAAGCTTACAATTTGTTTTCTCCCAACGAAAATAATAAGACAATCATGAAAGTCACACAGGCAGATTTTTTTTAAATCAGAAAGCGATGATTAGACTCTTCACCATTTAATTTCCAAATAGATTGTCGTCGCATCGCCCAATACAAGGACAAAGAAATAAAACAATTACCACCGGTGCATCAATACAAATTTTCGATTCAATGTTTGAAACTGATCAAAATCACACAAAGAACTGATACAAATTCAAAATATCGTCTGTGAATAACCAGGACATCCGAAACTCGATGTTTCTATTCGTTGCGTAAATCTAAAAAAAAAAAAAAAAAAAAAAAAAAAAAAAAAAAAAAAAAAAAAAAAAAAATAACATATATATTCGTGTACAAATCAAAACATAAATATGTATTTCTATTCCCCATTGCAAAAATACCAATCTCAGTTTGTAAAACAGACTGTAATCCCTCACTTTGATAAGGTAAGAAAATACTTCTATTTAAAAAATATGCTACATTTATTTCCATCTATCCTACAAAATAAAAAATCCTCACACCATGGTCGCGCGCTAGCTAGGCGGCCAAGATGTTTAGCTCCTAAAGTGCATCCCAGAAAGAGCGGAGCCCGAAAGGTTAGCAATTCTCTCGGTTAAACATTAGGTGCATCATTTCCAATTTTCTCCTATCATTTGACATCTAATGTAATTCGAAGAGCCACGCATAAATAAGCAAAATAATTTGAAAATTATTTTAAAAAAATGAGATTTCACAGAATAAGTGGGCATGAGGGTTCATTAGCATTTTTTAATGTTCTTTGTTAGGTTTCTTTTATTTCATCTCTCAATGATCAGGCGCAGATTCAAGAAATCCGAATTGAATACATTTCTCGGGCCCAATTGTCTGGGGACAAAAGCGGCTCTATTATGTTTACGCATGGGCCTGATACTTTCATTGTATGAAATCAGGCTGCGTCCGCTACTGAATGATAGGGAATACAAAGTTGTTCCCTTGCTGCATGCATCCAGTGCGTTTCCAATTCCTTTGATCTGCACAACTCGATTTTTACATTTAAACTTCAAAATCTTCTTGCTCATCTATGTGTTGATCTTTTGTATTATATTAGGTGTCAAAATAAAGAAGAAAAGATTAACTTTAAAATCATGCATTTAATATATTTTCAACTATCTGATTTAACTACAAAAACTGACTGACCATACATGTAACTTCTCCGCTTTTTCTGGGATGCATTGTAGAACACTTAATATATATACAGAGTTGGTGATAAACTAAATCTAAGAATTTTGCACAAAGAAAAATATGTTCAACAAATACTTTAGAATCATTCCGTTTCAATTTCATCATCATTCCTAATAAAATCGTCCATGTCGTTGTATAGTACTGTACTGATATATAAAGTGTAACATGAGGTTTTTTGTTACAATAACCATTATCAATGTAAAAGCTAGGTCAACATAACTCCAAGAAATATATAGGCTCTGGAATGCAACGTGGCATTTTACAACATAAGATTTGACGCCCTCTTGTGGTGAAAAGTAGGAATAGCTTGTCCTTCTTACTAAACTATGTTTCAAAGGACTGAAAGCAATCTAAAACAGAACGTATGTGACAATTCTTTATGAACAACTTGCCTCTAATCTCCAGTAAATATTAGACATAAATACTGCAGTTTTATCATTCCGTAAAATCGCCTTCATGCAATGACTGAAATAAAAACATAATAGCAAAAACATCTTTAATATAACAAAAAACTATAAAAGTCAAGGGTATAAATATAACCACTGACAGACCTCTTGTGTTTTCTGAATTTGTGACTCTTAAAAAAAAAATCTCTAATATAATGACAAACTATAAAAGTAAATGGTAAACATATACAAACTAACACACCTCTTGTATTTTCTAATTTTGTGACTCTAAAAAAATCTCTAATATGACAAAAGTATAAAGGTAAAAGGTATACATATAAACATTAATATACCTCTTCTATTTTCTGAATTGTGACTCAATAATGATATAATTATAAAGTGTTTTATAAAGAATACAGGGCTTTGGATACCATTATTACTAATGTAATAATTAATTGATGTATACTAAAGACATCGGAATGGTTTCGGCGCAAATTTGAAATGAAAGAATAACACTAATTGAATCAGAAAAGAATGAAATAGTACACATGTAGCAGGTAACTTTCTCAAAAATATATGAAACCAATAAGTTGTTATACTTCAAGGTTTCAACATGTAAACATATTTGTATCTGACAATGACAATGAAAACCTACCACAATTAAGAGCAATCAAAGTAACATACATTTGTAAAATATTTCCCCAAAATATATAAATTCCTCAAATAAAACAATGACATGCATACAAAATGTGATCAGTTCTTCACCCTCTTATACATAGTTCCATCAAGTGCAAAAACAACAATTGAGTTCCAAATTTAGTTATATCAAAAGAGTTGTATTCACATGATTTATATTTATTTAAAATAAAGCTGAAATCATATTAATAATTTCATTTTTTAATTGAAAGGATTGTCATAATGACAAGAAAGTGGCATAATCTTACAGAATATCATTTAATATGTTATTTTAATAATCTAATGGTATATTTAATATCTATTTTAATACTAACAATAATAATCATTTATTTACAATAAAATTGACTCATATACGTGTGCAGTCCACTCCCCTTTATAAAGGGCATGGATAAAACAAGACTTCTGTTGTAAAGCAACAATTCTCCTTTCCTATTTAAAGGCATATTCAAACCAATGTGTTTATTATAACAAAATAATCGGTTTTGTCTTGAACATTTTGTTATAACTGGAATGGACTGAATAAATGTATAATTATGTAAAGATATAAATAATAACAAAAAGGTCTGATAACAAGAAAAAAACTACTCAAAAAGACGGAGGGAGAGATTAAAAAATATATACATGTATATGAAAGTGCAGATAAGGGCATATGCATAATAAAAAATATCCTCAACATTCCATATAATGACAATATTGAGGGGAAAAAAATGAATTACATTTTAGGTGGGAAAGAAAAAACAAACAATTTTCATGAAACATTTAAAATTTACCAGAGCAATGTACAAAAAGACAATTTTAATTTTCCTAAATCTTTGCTTACTTTCTCGTCTAATTATTAACACAATAAGCATGATCATTAAGTGTAGTAACCACAGGTATTTAAGTAGATTTACTATCAACATTACAATTTTCATCTTACTTTTAATTTCTTTATATCAAACGAGGGAAATAAAAAGAAGAAATGGATAAAATTAGGATTAATGGAATGAGAAATTTCAATACACTTTTCAACTAAATATTACATGATCTTTATGCTTAATCTAACACCAAAATCCGTACTCTGAAGACTGAACAAAAAAAAAAAAAAAAAAAAAAAAAAAAAAAAAAAAAAAAAAACTTGATTGCGTCCAATGCATCCATTATTGACTGCCAGTGTCTTCATCATTTGTTAAAAAGACAAAAGACACAATTAATTTTGAATCTTATCTTTCAATACAAAGAACTACAACTGCAACAAAAAAAGTATTTTGAATGAAGATTCTATACAAATAGTGTCCCATATTCACTTAAACGAATTACGGATCAACCATTCAAAGTGCTTGAGAATTCTCTGGCTAAACTGAAATTAGAAATTTCCCCTCATAAACTTATCGCCAAAATGCGATAAAAAAAAAACAAAACAATAGCTCACACAGAGATTATATTCTTGTTGAAAGATAATTAAATAACATTCGTAATATAGCCTCAATATATTAATTCTTCCTAAATATATCTATTCTTTTTGAAGCATTCTACAAAAAATGTGAAATGTTTGGCAAAAGTACCTGGATCTTTCGAAAGACTGTCAACCATAAGGCAGATTAAAAATATAGATTTTTCTTCTGCTTTTTTTTCCTTCAAAATTGAAATGCTGGGCTTATGACTCCCTGAACACAGTATCAATGCAGCATTGCAAACATGTAAATCCAATGGGAATTGACTTGCACGATAACACAACATAGCGCCATGAAATCTATACAGAGAGTCATTGGCGGGGTTTATATCCACTTGGTCTAACAACGGTTGGTCCAATTCTCCGATAGTCTAATACCACATACTAGGCTAAACCCATATGGTCTACTAACAGTTTTGTAACTTCACCTTGGTCTAATATATACTTGGTCTACTTCTCACTTGGTCTAATGACAACTTGGTCTAATTCCAAATTCGTCTAATATCCAAATTGTCCAATTGCATTTTTGTCTAATTCCCAAATAAATATTTGGTCTATTACAATTCTGTTGCAGGAATTGACCGACTGGAGTTAGACCAATTGGACATTAGACCAAGTGGTCATTAGACTAAATGGGGAGGAAATGAAATGGTAATTAGGTGAAGTGGCGATTAGACCAAAAGATAATTGAACACATTGGTAGCAGATGAAATGGAAATAGACCATGTGGGAGGAGGCCAAACGGGCATTAGTAAAAGTGGGTTTAGAACAATTGGGTATTTACCATTGGCGTACAGGGGTCATAGGAAAAAGCAGAATACAATCATTCTATAGCATTCCTTCGGAAATTTAAAATTAAAGTCATCAGAAATCATGAATTTGAATATCACACAATCCCACAAACATCTTTTTAAGCAATGCATACAATGTGAGACTTCTGTTTGATCAGTTCATGCGAACCTTCTTTTTGCTACCAAAACTAATACACATCTCTAATTTGCATAAATCATAATAAAGTATAAATCAGAGAGGCGGCACTCTTTGAAAGTGCATCAAAAATTGTGCAAAATTTCCCACTGCCGACACCTTTGGGGAGGGGATTCAAATTGACCACCCCCCTTTCCTGGTAAGAATATGATGTTATAAACCCCAGTCATAATTGGGTTGAAATCAGAAGAAAAAGAAGAAAACAAAAGTTTAAAATGCCTTTAAAGAAAAACATATCACCAGAATCAAGCCAAGTTTAAAATATCTTCACAGCACACATGCTGATGACGAATGACCCCCTCCCCCCAAAAAAAATGTATACGGCAAAGACATATTGAGCTGTCCTCTCAGAACCAAGTCATGTGAGCTACACTTTCCAGCATGGCCTCAGTCGCGGGCAATCCTTGGCCGTTGCCCCAGTAGTGCTGGCAGGACAGTGGTAGATCGGTATGGGTCAGGGCTATCTCGAAGCATTGCTGATCGAAGAAATAGCGCATGTCAATCCCCATCACCTTCTCCAGGAAGCGACGGAAAACAAGGATGTGGCTGAGGGGTTAAAGTAAAATAATCACATCCTAAAGATACACTTGGCCAACAATTGCATCTAATAGAATCATGAGACATGTACAATATGTTCAACTACAAATACATAATAATTGCCATTCCTACCAGGAATCAAAAGCCAAACATTACCTTGTTGGTGACATCCCTTTTTTTCAAGAAATCTTCGACAAAGAGACAGGTATAATCTGGTTTAGGAATCGTTTCTCAATTGGAATTTTTGTCCAATTAGATTGGCAATGTTCTAAAATTGCCAATATAGGGATTTTACCAAATTATGGATTTTAGATTATTTTTAGCGTTCAATTTCCCTCTTAAAATTCCTGGTGTCAAACGCTAATGGCTAAACCATTTACCTAGTTGGAGCAGTCCAGTTGGTCAAGAAGTCTTCTACAAAGTGATGTAAGGAGTATGGTTTGGGAAGAGTCTCTGACTTTGAACATTAGTTTTAGAACATTGCTAATTGAGGGATTTTAAGACTTTATTTCCCTTTGGCATCAAATGACGAACATTACTTTGTTGGTGCTGTCCAAGTGATCAAGAATTCTTCTACAAAGTGATGTAAGGAGTCTGGTTTGAAAAGCGTCTCTGACTTAGAATGGCAGTTTTAGAACATTGCCAATTGAAGGATTTTTAATGCTTAATTAAACTTCCTGGCATCAAACGCCAAGTGCTAAAAACAGTGAAACCTTCTTAGTGCTGTCCTGTTTGTCAAGAAGTCTTCAAATAAACGATGGATGGAGTCTGGTTTGGGAAATTTCTCTGTCTTAGATCGATTGTCGGAACATTGCCATTTTAGAGATTTTAGGGATTTAGGATTTCAGACGCCAAACATTACCTGGTTGGTGCTGTCCAGTTGGTCAAGAAGTCTTCAACAAAGTGATGCAAGGCATCTGGTTTTGGAAGCGTCTCTGACTTGGATCGGCTGTTCATCTCCTCCAGAGTCGGGAGGGTCTTGTAGTGGTAGATGACAGGATGAAGGAAGTTGGAGAGATGGGCGTCTTGAGGCTCTCCAACTGCTCTGTCCTGCCGGAAGACATCCTTGCCTGCTCCTGCAATCAAAAGAATTGAATTGAATATATGTGATGCATCACATCGAAATCAGACACAAGTCGCCAAGCAAATTCAGCACAGTGTCAAGGAAATTGGCAAAATAATACAAATTGTCTTATTTTAGGGGAAATATTTTTTGGATTTTCTAAATTTTCAATGTTTCTTGAATGCTCTGTAAAAACAATTAGTATAAATGATTAGGGGAAAGCATTTCAAATGGATTATTTTGTTGGAACCTTTGACTCTTTTCTAGCGACTTGTGTCTGATTTTGATATGATGAGTCACATATGTATTGTCGATTGGAGGAGGCATGATTGATCAGTCGGTAGAGCGATGGTATTGTAACGTGAGACCCCTGGTTTGAAACTAAGATGATACGCTAGTGCCCTTTGACAAGGCCATACCCCCAGTACCAAGTCCACGGGATAGGATTTAAAGACGTAGGCCCCTGGTTGCTAACTTATAAGCATTTAGCAGTCAGGTAATGCAAACCAAACCAATTTATCAATTAAAACCAATCAACTGAAAATTGACAATTAGAGATTGAAATATAATACAGAAAAGAATACAATATTCAGTGAGAAAAATACATTAAAATAGAATATATGAATTCGTCAATCACTGACTAAGCCACTATAGACAAGTGACCTTCATGAAGATGTGGCCACTAAGGCATGTTTGACTGAACTTATATTAAAGTTGAAAAAAGAATATAATCTATTTCAATGTTGAACAATGTAAAAACATGTAACAGAAGATTACTGCTTCTCTTTATCTCAAAAATATATATGTAAGATACACCACTGTATTTTTGTTCCAATAACCTTCAATACATAGCTTGCATGGAAAAGTTTCATAATATCTGAGTCTTCCAATGTTTACATATACAAAGATGCAATAGCCCCATCTATAGACAAAGTAAGTGAAGCCAGGATACCAACACTTTCCTGAAGTTAAAGAAAGGCAATTAGATTGTACAGAGGGAAAGAGAGCATGGAAGAAAGAGAAGAGGAGAAAAAGAAACAGAAACAGAGGGGGTGGGGAGAGAGAGAAGGAGGAGGGAAGAACGGAGAGAGAGAGAGAGAGAGAGAGGAAGAAAAGGGGAGAGATGTGAAAAGAGAAAGAGAGAGGGGAAAGGGATAAACAAAAGTGTCCATGAAGAGAGGAGAGAACAGAGACAACATGAAGTAATTGGGGAGGGTTAGGGGGAAAGGGAGACAGAGAGAGAAAGATACAGATGAAGAGTAGAAGAGGAGAGTTAGAGAAAGAAATTAATACAGAAGAAAAAGGAGAGAGTCGGAAGAAGATATAGGAAGGTTAGGAAAAAGACTTACAAACAGACAGGAGGTTTTTGCATAACCCAAAGACACACATTACAGCAAAAAACATTACCATATTATAATCAAACATCAATATAAGCTTACCTGAAAAGTTTTTGCCATACTCCATGATCATCACCAAAACCTCTGTGTGGTTGTGACCTGATGCCTTCTCTAACCACGGCAACATAAGGGTTGGGAATGCCTCCAGATATTCAAACTCCATGGTATCCCTGAATAAATCCAAAGTGTGATAAAATTAATTGTTTTTGAGCTTCACTGGCAAACAAAGTGTGAATTAAAATAACGAAACCCATTATTACAAAGTGTGCAAAAAGTGCTATTTGCCGCTTTATTTACATTTTTTAAAAATAAAATGAGAATGCTAACCCTACAGGAAAATAGGACTGAAAACATTATTTTGAGAGATTTTTTTGCTTAATAGTGAACACTACCCCCCCCCCCCACCTAGACAACCAAAACAACCTATAAATAAGACTAGTACTGTATAAGCCATATATTTTGTATACACAATTATCAATATACATGTTTCATGATTTTGCACTATTTGGGGAAATTTGCAGGTGGATAATTTTACAATTTTTGTTATCTTTTCCTGACTATAACTGGCCTTACACGTATATTGAAGTGGAAAGTTTTGCAAGGATGATCTTGTAAAAATTGTAAAAATAAAAGTAATTAAGTGGAACACATCATACAGTATACTTTGAAAGTACATACTTATGAAGAATGATAACGTCGGCCAAGACATAAAACATCTGATAGAGACCCGATGCCTCGTTTAATCGCCGAACGATGCGATCCAATAGTTCCATCATTGGCAGTCTCACAGAAGGCCATGGCTCATTGTGGTACCGCCATTCAAGCAGACGATGTAGAGCTTGAGCTGGAAAACAGAGCAGATTTTTAAAACGTATGATACCTTATTTTAAAATAAAAGATCAAACGACATCTCACACCCAAACTAACATACAGTGAATAAAAAAAAAAAGAAGTTACCCGGTAGCTATTTCTGACTTGGATATTAGACAAAATGTACAGTTGAGGTCAGATATTTACATAACCTAGCTCAATTGAATTCCCCCAAATATTATCACATACAAAATATCATAAAACCTACTATATCTTCAAAAATACTTGTGATTCACTGACCAATTTCATATCAATCAAATAAGCTTATCATGCTCTTTCATCACAATGGCATGTCATCATGAAGAACATTTGAATGTTATTTTCTGCCAAAAATCTTCAGATTTTAGACGAATTTGATTTAAATCGTGGCCAATAAATTTCATATTTTGGCTTATTATATTTCACCACATACATATCAGATATGATTTGTTTTTTTGTTTGGTGGTGAGATCTATGTAAACATAAAAATCAATAATCGCTAGAGGGTATTCATTTGTCTCGCAATCTACTATGGTCAACAAGGAAATTCGTGATCATTCTCGCAAAAAGTGATCACTAGCTTACAGGTTCACGAGCTTTCGAGTGCTGCTGCAACTCTTTATCAAATGACGAAATGATCACATCCCTGATCACAGACGTGATGGCGTAGTATACAACATTCCTTGCCAGGGATGTGATGGGTCTTATATCGGTGAAACAGCCCGACTGATAGTCGAACGAATATCAGAACACAAGCGAGATGTTCGGTTACAGCGAACGGACACATCCGCAGTGGCAGAACATGCCTGGGAGAAGCAACACCGCCCCGATTGGGATGGTGTACATTGCGTTGCCAAAGAGAGACATTGGTATACACGCAGGATTAAGGAGGCTATTAGCATACGTCTTTGTCCTAACAACTTCAACAGAGACAGCGGGATTGATATCCCCGATTTCTGGATGCGAACTATCCGACGTCACAGTACCCCCTGGCAGTGCACGACAACCCGATCTTCCCCGGCCCCTAGCGAGGGACCGGTCAGCTAGCCAATCCCCATTGCGTCCACGGGAAGCTAGCTAGCCCGCCATTGTATAATTTGCATACTGTTTCCCACCCGCACCATCGGCGCGCTGATTGGTGAACGCCCGACCAATCACATAGCGGCTCAACGCCCGCCTATTGTTCCGCGTTGGTGCGTTGCAATCCGCGGGATTCGTATAAATAGACTACGTTTTCAGTTAATTTTCGTCACTTGATAAAGAGTTGCAGCGGCACTCGAAAGCTCGTGAACTTGTAAGCGAGAGTGATCACGAATTTCCTTGTTAATCATAGTAGATTGCGAGACAAATGAATACCCTCTAGCGATTATTTCAATCAGCAATAATGAACTTATTTAGTCATAAAAATCAATGATCAGATCTTCCTTACTTGTATATCGAAAACCGTGAATGAAGCCCCCTGCTGACTTTTTAAAATCTATGGAATGTGAGTTGGTTCCTGCAAAGAACATCCCCCGAATTCCTGCCGCTTCGTAGTTAGCCTTGATGAAAGGGTACTTCTTTGTGCGTTCCTTCGTTCCTTGCTGGGGACGAGTAGAACTAAGTAGATTGACAATTAAAAGAAACATAATGAGAACATCAGTAATGGTAAAGCAAGACCAATGTGACTGCATCTCCTATATGCCTCTCCCCTGAAAACCATCAAATTAAGAAATTGAGCTCTGTGACCTATAACTTTTGACCTATAGCTCCAAAAATCTAGTCTACTTATCAACCTCATCAATTAAGGTCATACATATCTCAAAGGGTTCTTGAGATATCGCCATAAAGGCAATACCATGAAAAGTGTCAAAAGTTGAAATTTGTCACCCTTGACCTTCAACATATGCTACCAAAATCTAATCAGATCATCTTCCCATGGTATCCTGACGTTCAAAGTGTATATTTCAAGTGATCCTTGAAATATTGCCATAATTAACTCAACAAACTGAATTTCAGAAATTGAAATATTCTTGAAATATGTATTACTCTGTCACATAAATTTTGAATTAAGTTACATGGATCTAACATAAAAGCTCTCATTGAATCGGAAATACAGTGCACAGAAGGGACTATTCTGACACCGATTGGATTAAAGAGCTCAAAAGGCAAGAGACTCACTTTTCAAAAATAGAGAAATCAAAAGTAAATCCAAGGCACCGGATGACTTTGTCATAAGGCTCTCGGAGCGCAAAGTTATCAACTTCTACCGCATTGATGTCTGCTGCATTATTTGGAATGAGCTGAATGCGGCCATCTTGTCGTTTGACCAGGGAGAGTTCCTTAAGGTCAGCCTCCAATAAGCCATCAAGAGACTTGAGTTGATATGTATCCAATAAACCATTGTTGATAGCTCTGTAAGATTACAAATCAATATTGTGATGTTGATAAGGGTACTATGGATTACTAGTATATGAGCTTGCTCCTGACAGGCTAATGAATTATAAGGGACATTAACTTTAAACACGGTGAACCGTAAACCTTATCAGCGTATACGAATCCACCATGCAAGTATCTACCTTCAAACTTTTAACTTGTTTATCTTGTCACATTTTAGGCTCAAAGTGGTGAAATTCACTAAGATGAAGGTTTGTTGCACTGCACTACAAATGATTAGGAACATATATATGTATGAAGAGACCCCCTTTGAAAACAAGTTAGTGTGACACTCATATTTGACAATGAATTTTATTTAATTCCAACAAAATAAAAACCAAGTTCTAGACCTGAAGTGTCATACCTGAGATCTCCCACATAGTGGGTCGCCCACGCCATTTTAATCCTAGACCGGCCCATGACGTGGATGACGTTGGTCGAGCCGATGATGTGGTCTGCCGTCTCAAAGGCGGAGTTGCCACGCCCGAGGATGAGGACGCTCTTTCCCTCGTATTCATCACGATCTAGAGAAATTTCCTCGTAACCTTCAGTGTATTCCATTCCAGCGAAGGAGGGAATGTTAGGTTTATGCATTCCAGTACTGATTATCATGACTCTGTGTAGAAAAAAAAGAAGAGAAGTAGTAGGAAAATGGATTAATTTCATAAAGAAATTTGGCTACATATCCCCCCCCCCCCCTTTACAGAGATGTCACAATTCAGGGACAACAAAGGGAGTGAAAAGGTAAAGGCAAAAAGAAGAAATGGAAATAAAAGAGAACTGAAAGAGAGAGTAAAGAGAAGAAAGCAAAAGAGAGAGAGAGAGAGAGAGAGAAGAAAGGGAAATAAAGGAAAACAGAAAGAGAGAGTAAAGAGAAGACAGGAAAGAGACAAGAAAGGGAAGAAGAGAGAAAAAGAGAAAAACAAAGAAAGGAAAATTAAGGAAAACCGAATGTGAGAAGACAGTGGATCAGAAAGAGAGGAGAGAGGAAAAGAGAGAGAGAGAGAAAGGGAGACAGAGAGATACATGTAGGAAGCAAAAATATTCCAGATAAAGTGAGGCAGAAAAATAAAGGTAGTATAAAGAAAGGTAAATGTACAAACAATTTAGTAAGAGAGAGAGAGAGAGAGAGAAGAGAGAGAGAAAGAAAGACAGAGACAGAGAATAAGTAAAGAGAGCTGATACACAATATTATAATTTGATTCATTTTATAACCGAAAAACGTGAGATACAATATATTTCACATTGTTATATTTAATACGGACCATCATTTTTACACAACTACATGTACATGGACCCCTACCCCAATTCCCCATAAAGGCCACGCATCTATATATACATCTTAACTCTTATTAAACGAACGCCTACGACTTGATAGACGAGTGCTCCAGACGGAGTAATTGTTTGGAAGGGCATAAATTTTGTGAATAGCACGACACTCAATTAAGTGTGAGCGTGCCTCTAGCGCCTGCAGGTAGCCAGCCAGGAGTGTGGCTTACGTCAAGGTGATGCCCATTGATGATGATGAAGATGTAGATGGAGGTTTCAAGATGCTTTTCGTAATCGGTATTTATATAAGTACAACTGTGGACTGTATTATGAAACAGTTTATGGACAAACAAGGGCATAATTTGTACATACATGCATACAAATCCCTTTCTCTATCTAGCCATTCTGATATTGCACCCATCTCCAATCTCTTTCTCATTTTTCTTTGAATTCTCAGGAATTTTTATCTTGTGATATATTTTCTCTCTTTCTCTCTCTCTCTCTCTATTATGTATCCCCTCTCTCTCTCGCTCTCTTCCCATCTTTAATTCTCGATGTTGATTTCCTGATCTTTTTCACTCCTTCGTTCCTCTCTCCCTACACATGTACATGTATTTGTATAACATCTTCCATTTTATTTCTCATTATTTTTCATCATCTCACTCTCATTACTAGACCAGGCTCTGGTCGTTAAAAACTTACACCTTTCTCTATTGACTCAACCTTCTCACCATTTCTCTTCCCATCACAAATCCACTTCCCCAAATCATGGACGTATCTACATCCATGCCAAAACCAACATGCTGAGAGTCCCTGGTCATGCTGATGTGCTAAAATACATGTAGTGCTGTGTGTACATGTTTGGTGTTTTAAGGGTTGATATGAAAATACAGTATGGTCCAGGCAGTGGACTATCTATCTCATTATTTCCTCTTCAATTTCTTTCTCTCCTTTCCTTCTTGCTCGTATTTCTTTTCCTCCTTTCCCCTTTCTATAGTGAGCTGATGTTAAACATTTTTTCTAGTTAGAACTACATGTACATGTACATGTGGTTCTTCCCCCTCGCCCTCTTTTTTTATTATTATTATTTTTTTTTTTGTTGAACAATGCAGTTGCTCTTGATAATTCTCTTTGTAATCTTTAATTGTTCTAAACTTGGAAACTTTTATTTAAATACTATTTAAATACTAAAGACGTCTTGTACACAAGTTTGGTTTTACTTTTACACTTTTTTTAGCTAGGCAAGCATGCTTACTGCACCTTTAAATTTAGCTTTACAAAACTCCTGACCTTTCGAGAAAGACGTAAAGGGTATCCAATTTAATCAAACGATTTCTACATATTGCATGCATGGCTGAACTAATTGATTAAAAATAGTACAGCCAATATTGTATTTTGGCATTTTCTTTATATAGATTGGTGTATTGAAATTCTACGAAAACAGAATAAATGAATCCAGCATATTTGGATAATTGAGCTATGATGTGTGTGATGTACATTTGTAGCCTACATTTATATAGAAAAAGAGGTGTTGCTTTAAGGACGACAAGTATTATTTTTTAAAGTCAAATTTGGAATTGTTAATGTTTATTTTTGTCTATTCATACATCCCACCCCAACCTTATCATTTTTGTTTTAAAACTATTCCCCCAAAATTTATATCCAAATTCTCTTTTTAGAATCTTTTCTAATCCCAATCTCTCTTTCCATCAAATTAGATTTATGTACTATGTACAGTATATATCCCTGTTTTATAAAGTCTGTAGTTCAATCAGTCAAATTCATTTCTGTCTTGGATGGCAAATGTTACCTGAAAGACGAAATATCCATATTAACATACAAAATATTAAACAATATGACCCCCGAATATTTGAAAGAAATATTTCATTTTAAATACACGCCATATTCCCTCCGTAATCAAAATAGTCTTTCATTACCTACATGGCCATGCGTTTTGAGGTGGGCCCTTTTCTGTTACATGATATGTTTCCAAAGAAATTGTACCGTTTTTATTTAATAGAGTATTATTCTTATATTTGACAACCTATACCCATAAAGTATACATATTCTGAAGAGAATTGTCTGAAGAATAAAAAATCATTCTGAAAAGGATAGGGTTAAGTCATAAGAAGTTACAGATCAAAATATGTGAAAAAAGGTGAGAAAAAAGTACTTCCAGAAAAATTAAGGGCCCTACAAGAAAACAACATGCATATTTGAACTCTTCAAGTCAGACCTTTCCAACAATATATAATTGTTAGGTTAGTTGTGATAAGATAATTTTGCGGCGATCATCTTTCCAGCAAAAATTCAGATCAGAAAATTTGGGGAAATATGTGTTATGATGTTTATTTACCCAAAGCAGGCCTTTTCAATAGATTGCATTTCAATAGATCAAGTACTCTTTGTGCCTAATGAATGGACTTAGGAAGGCTGACCTCACACAAACAATGAATGATCATCAGAAAGCCAGTGCTGCTTCTCAGACAACTTGGTACAGATCACTTTTGACCAATGTTTTTAACACTCGAGTGTTCAGTCATCCATGACAGTATCGGTATGATTTTGGTATCACTAGATAGAATATGAGTTACTCTTTGTCATGAAACTAAAATTAATTACACATAAGTTATACAATTTTAATATGAGGCTTTCAAAGTTGGGTATACTTTTATCTGGATGCACTGTAGTGAGGGATTTGACTTTTCTTGGTTCAAAGACACGTGAACAGGTTATGCCATTAATTAGCTTAATTATGTAACTATTAATGAGTGTAAATTTGACCCACTATTAATTCTCATAAATTACAATCCAATCAAACTGTTTCATGTTATGTTCAATGATATTTATAACTCATTTGTCTAACTGAGAAATAGAAATTTATGTTCCCCTCCATCATCTGCTGTACAATAATGGGTACTTGGAGTTAATTAATCGTTAATTAGTCATAAATAAATTGACCACAGGTATTTTCTTTACCCTTTTAGATTAATTCCCTTCAAACTAATACCAAATTTACCCATATAGCATCCATACTTAAAGTTTGACACCAATTTTTAATTAACTACATCTTACTCATTTAGTAAATTAATTAATTAGCTTAATTAGCTTAAATTAGGTATCCTTAAGTTCAACTTTGATCCATTTTTTACTTATAAATGGATGATATTCCAATAAACTATTTATGTTTAGGTAATGTGAAGGTAAAAGCTTAATTTGTTAAAGAATAGAATTTTATGCTCCTCCTCATGCTCCTCTCCTCCTCCACCGTGCAAAAATGGCTACTCAGAGTTAATTAAACGCTAATTACTCATAAACTAATAACCATTTGCATTTCTTTTACTTTTTAAATAATTTGCGAGATTAATTCCCTCAACTAATACCAAGCATACCAGTATAGCACATGTATTTAGCATTTTATATCATTATTTATTTCTGTACTTGTCGCGCAAATGTAACAACACCACCTATATGGGGGCCCACTATAAAACACATGGCCACATGTAAGCCAAATACTAATTACTGTAAAAGAACTCTCGTGTACAGAGCTTCCTCTGAGTATAATAATCTACCCTCTGAATTGCGTCAACTACCTGCTTTTACCACCTTTAAGTCTAAACTAAGCACACTATAATTTCCTCTTTTGTTGTACCTCTATAAGTTGTGTATGTAATTTAGATTTTTTTTTTTTTCTTAAGTATTTTTTTAGTTCATCATTTTGTTACATTTATGATGTTATATTGTTTTGTTATGTAATTTTATATAGTTTAATTAACTGGCCCCATGGAAGACCAGCAGCAACATTATTAGTTGCAGCTGAAATGGGCTACCAGCCGTATTTTAATCTTGATATACATACATGTATTTTATATGTAATTGTATATGATTTTTATTTTACAGAAATAAAACCAAACCAAACCAACTTTACATAAAACAGACACAATTACACACACTTTTACAATGAAATATAGCAGCCTGCACATTTCATCCAAATAGGATTGTACCATATGGTATTTTCTTGTTCCCCGGTTGTCTACCATATTGTAAAAAGTGATCCAATAAATAAGACAGCTCTCTTGTTTCACAGTACTTCCAAACATGTAATACACGCCACACATCAATTATGCCCTTCCCCCGCTTCGGCTTTCAACTGGGGGCTATATTTGCTGCTTTTCTTTCGACAAAAGGACGCTAGTGGCACATCAATAAAATTTGAATTTTAAACATTTTCTTCTTTCATTTCAATAGTATCATCTTCTATCTGGCCAAATGTTATGCAGAAACTTTAACCCAACTTCATGATATCATTTAAGACATCATTAGATAACATGGACATCAGTGTAAATGACAGACACACTATTTCGCTCTTTTAACAGAAAATGTATAACTTGTGTTACTTGCTTCCGTCTGTAAGGGAAGGGAAGTATTGTTCGTCGAACAGGGATGAATTGATTTGGCTGGGGATGTAGAAAGTGCCAATATCTCCTCAATTCTGCACCAATAAAATCCTCTATCACTCAACATCATAAATAGCTAAATCCTCCGTGGAGAGCAAACAGGGCTGCATGAATTACTCTGTTTTCTAGGTAATTATGTTCTAATCTTATTCAACATTGCCAACGTACGGGTTATTCAATTGTTATGTTTTATTTTATTTATTTACACTTGTATTTTGAAGCTAAATCACCATTTCAATGTAGCTTCTGATGCAATTTACAATGTACATTTTCATCCTTGTCGACCAGTTCATGTCTTTCTGCATTAGAGATCTCTGTGTGTCATCATCATCACCACTACCATCATCATCATCATCATCATCATCATCATCATCATCATCACCACCATCATCATCATCATCACCACCACCAACATCATCATCACCACCATCATCATCATCATCACCACCACCAACATCATCATCACCACCATCATCATCATCATCATCATCATCATCATCATCACCATCATCATCATCATCATTCACAAACATCATCAATCTCATCATCATCATCATCATCTTCATCATCCACACCACCATCAGAATTATCATCATACTATCATATACCTGCACTGGTATTCAGTCCCATGTTGGTCTTGCATAGTGAAATACTGTCCATTCTTGTTGACCAGCTCATGTCTTTCTATATTAGAGATCTCCGTGTTATACTGGACATTGAGGCCAAGCTTGGTGGTATAGTCATTCAGGTACTTAACGTAGGTGTCAGCGTCAGGGAAGAAATCTTTTGAGTAATACCTGCAATGGAATAGTGTAAGAGGAAGTACTGAAAAAGGGAAAGAACACATTCAATGGTTTTGCTAAATTACTTTAATTGCTTCAATTCTGTGGCTCAGTATTACATGTAAATGGCATAACAATTAAAATATATATTATCTCTCTTTTTCCCTTTTGAAAATTCTTCAAAAATAAGCATTCATGAAGATCTTAAGTTTGGAAAGAACAATACTACAAAATACTCAAAATATTTTACATCTCGCGAGAAAGTTAGAGGGAAAGTTCACCCTTAAATTTTATTGGTCTTAAAAAATGAAGAAAAATAATAGAAAAATATTAGTGAAAGTTTGAAGAAAATCGACCAAAAAATAGCGAAGTTATGAATATTTAAAGTTTTGATTGTGTGACGTCACGTGCGAGCAGCTCTCCCATTGGTTGTGTATGTAAAATCCATAAATTTGTCTTTTTGTCATGGTTCTTGATAAAGGAATGGGTCAATTTGATATAGTCATGTATATGAACATATGTTTGATGGTATATCGACCGCATAGGTGACATAATTAATTTCTTTTGAAAAAAAAGACATTTTATGGAATTTACACTACATAACACATAGGAGATCTGCTCGCATGTGACGTCACAGAATCAAAACTTTGAATATTCATAACTTCATAATTTTTTGGTCAATTTTCTCCAAACCTTCACTCATATTTTTCTTTTATTTTTATTCATTTTTTAAGACCAATAAAATTCCAGGGTGAACTTCCCCTTTAACAGATATGAGGCACACTCATCACAATATTAAAGCCCAAAGGAAAAAAAGAAGAAAAATGAATGGAAATGGAAATCAAATTAAAGTTCTGCCAGGTTCCTATTCAACAAAGCCAAAGAAATAAAGAATAGGAGGAGAAAAGCCAATTTAGTAAAATATGGCTAACTGGAGAAAAAAAGAAAATTTAGTAAAATACATGTATGACTACCAGGGGGGGGGGGGGGGGGGGGGGGGGGGAGAGGAGAAAAAAGTTAAGCTGCACTTCAGAATCATGTACAGGTACATGCATACTACCATATTTTGGCTCATTGAATAACAATTAAGCCAACATTCTGATTACCCAGAAACTTTTAGACGCAAGATTGTTATTTGACAACAGTGGGAATGCCCTTGATTCCAAAACAGATGGCATTACGGATTCAAATGCATATTTGCTACATATATTGTACATGTACATATAATTTCCAAGAAATTATAAAATACAAATTTCATGCTGAATTGCTGGTTGTTTTGTTCAATTAATTTGATCTAGGATTGAAGCTCCACGACTTGATGCAAGATCGTTATGCTAAACCATGCTATTTATATTTAAATCTGTAGGTTTATAAATGCTGGGTGTTCTGGAAATATATATCTTTAGAAATCTGTTAGATACAGATGTACATTATATGTATGACAAATTCACAAATATGTGTAGACATCATTTCAGAAAAGTAATTTGGCAATCTTTATATTACTGGGTTTTTCATTACTTTTGTAATACATTTGAACCCATCTGAATAGAACGAGAAAGAGAGAGGGGGTGTCAAGAAAAACTGCACCAAACCCAATGGCCCATATTCACAAAGGTGGCCTAAAGTTAAGCCTAGCTCAAATCTGTAGTTCAACTATGACTAGCAAAATGGAAGACAATTTTGAAAAGTAAATGTTCGATTTATCAGAATTGTTGGCACTTAAACTATTAGAAAACTGCATGGTAATGATAAGTACAAAGTTTTCCTAACTACTAAAACATGATTCCAGAATCGAGTAAACGTGTAGGAACATAACATAGACACATTTGTCTCCCTTTTTGCTAGCCATAGTTGAACCACAGATTTAAGCTAGGCTTAACTTAGGCCACCTTTGTCAATGGCCAGAATTCACAAAAGCTGCCTAACTTTAAGCCTGGCTTACATCTGTGGTTTAACTATGGCTTGCTAAAAGGGAATCAATCTGTCTATGTTGCATGTTCCTATCACCTTCATTGAATTCTGGAATCATGTTTTAATTGTAAGGGAGACTTTTGTACTTATCAATAATTTCAGTGCTACCAAAAATTATGATGAAATGAACATCTATTTTTTCGGAATTGATTCCCTTTTAGCAGGCCATATTTAAACCACAGATTTAAGCTAGGCTTAACTTTAGACCACCTTTGTGAATATGGGCCATTGACTTACTTTTATCAAAATGAGTTGCTACATTGAACAATTTTAAAACAAAGACCAGATAGCCTACATTGTATTTCAGTTGAAAAAAGAAAAGGAAAGGAATGTACACATGTATGTTACATTTTTAAACATATCTTACAGTGTATTGTGCTATGTGTTTTGGCACAATACACTGTATGATAGCCCTTACACTGATATAGTATATGATATTCAAACAACAAAATAAACCTTTTCTATTATCTAATCATGGATACTACTGGGCAGTTCCAAGCAAAACAGGACATGACCCCCCAAATTTCAAATTCATAGTTCCATGACAAATTTGGTATCATATGACAGCTAAAAGTCCAAATTTTCAATATCTGTGCATGGTTTAACGTTTTAAGGGCATTTTTGGTTTAAAAATGGCATTAATATTCAATATTACTAAAATTGTCAAATTTATATCTTTTTTTATTTAAATTTCATGTAAGAGAAATGTACCTAGAAAATGAAAATATACTTTGATCATATTTTATTATGAAAGCAGGATATATAAAAAATAAAGTTTTCACATAATATTTTGCTTCGCGATCTCTGTTTCACATCAGTGAGCACAAACATGAAGTTACCTCAAAATGTCACTCCGTAACCACAAAAACACATATTTTAAAATTATTTTTAGAATAATTGGGTTAAATGCACATTCTTATTTTGGTCTCATTTTTTGGAACTATTATTTTTTTTTTTTTTTTTTTATTTGCAATCTTAACTCTCATACTATTCTTAACATATCTTTTTTTATTGAATGGATTTTTGTTTGAGAAATACGGCCTCATATAAAGTTGTTCACTTCCTGCGTTCCTAACCATTATGGTTACGGCTAGTGACATCATCTGCCTTTGCATGTTACCATGTGATACATGTACAATTTGATCAAAGCTCACCTCTACACTAGAAACTTTTTTTAAGATTCAGAATATTCTTTTAGTGAAGTGCCTAAGAAAAAATTATTTACTAAATCTATAGGGTTAGTTAATGCTATTGAAGGTTTTTGATGAGTTTTAATCTATGCTATAAATGATCCTTGTCAGCCAATTAATGCAAACACTCAGGCTCATTTTGTGTGAGTCTGCTTATGAGTCTCCTTAAGTCTTGCGAGTATTATCTTTGGTAAGAAAAGTGGATCGAGGCTGTTGAATCAATCATCATTGTTCCAGTGTATGGCAATTTAAGTAAGTTTAAATAGTAGCATGTAAGTATTAAAGGACATACTGACCTGTAAATATAATAAAGTAGACTGGGTTTGAAAATTTCCTAAAAAACCATTGTGCTATATGAATTAGTAGCTGACAGATTGATAATTCATCAACGAACAGCATTAAAAAAATTAGCAAAATGCATAGAGTTATTTGTAGTCACAATTTAAAATTCTATGTAAAATTTAGTAGAACTATTATGAGAGCTTTACCAATTAGGAAAAAATATGTCAAGAAGATTAAAAAAAAATTTTTGTGATTTGAAAATTTTGATAAATTAGCATTTAATGAGTTTCAAAATTCTGTGTAAATTTTTGCATCTCCACCAGTTGATATATAAGAAATGAAAATTGAAAATGATCGACAAAGAAAGGAGAAGAGCATTATTGCTATTTTAAAGAATTTGCATATTTAGCATATATATAGTAGAGACAATTTTCAAATCAAAATATCAAAATTTGTGTAGAAGTTTGGTAAACCTCAGTGCTCTACTAGATGGAAAAAAAACATAATCAAAATCGAATCGACTCAAATTAAGAATCATTAGTGTGAATTTTTGAAAAATGCGCATTAATTAGCCATACTTATGAGTTTCAAAATTCTGTGTAGAAGTTTTGAATCCCCCACCTGAGCTATCTACAGAGCAAGCAGAATTAAAATTGGAAAATCACAGAGTGTTTTTTTTTTATTAGAAAGGGAGACATAGTCATTTTACATTGCATTGTGTGGATGATTCAGTGTCACTGCGTAGCGCACTCGTAACCGGACATGGGTTCAAGTTTTAAGTCGTAATTAACAAAATATTCAACCAATTTTCTCATGCAAGGCAGCATATGATACCTAGTATTACATAGAATCCAATCAATTACTCAAAATTATGATGGCCATTTAAAGTTCACAGAGTTTAAGCAAAATGTTTTTTGCTCAAATATGCATGTCCATTTTGCGTCACTCCGTAACCATGATTATGAATATTCATATCTCATTAATTATGCAGATCACTATAACAAATGTTATCATTTTGAAAAGAGGGTACCATCAGCTATTGTCATGAACCATTTCTTTGTAAATAAAGATTAAAGTATGGATGATAAATGTGTTTGAATGCTGAAATGTTGCTTCTGAATGTCACTCCGTTACCTTGGAACTGCCCTACTAGAACGATCTAATAGGGCCCCGTTGCATAAAACCCAATGGCAGAGTTACCATGAAAGGTAACATTTATGCAATGAGGTCCTAAACATTGAAAAAAGGGCAATGGGTACTTACTTCATAAGTAAACTCTCATCATCACTGATCAGTGAATTCCAGTCGTGTCTCATATTAAACTCTTTGTTTGTCTTTCCTGTATGTCTCTTGTTGATGCTAATCAGTTTCCGATGGCGCGGGTAGGTGGTATAAAAAGACCCGCTCGTGTTTGCTCTTTCAAAAATGACATAATTGCGGCCCGCTTTCTCTAGGAAAAACCCCATCTGCAAGCCGGAGGGGCCCGCCCCAACGACGCAGTAGTTCCATTTTTGTGATGTGGATTCTTCCGAGAGATAGGCCGGGATGAGGAATGAACAGATCGTGAAGAGAAATGGTATAATCATCTGGAGAAGAGCCATCGTGGTGTTTATCACAGGTGCGTGATCAGTTGGAATGAAATTGTTATGATGAATCCCTGAGATGTGGTTGTTTGGTTACGACCATATGTTTGTTCTTTGATGAATATATACCAGCAAGACTGCTGACAATCAAAACTGTGATAAATGACTTCTGTCGTTTGATATCAGATTGCAAGGTTGTAGGCTTGTTCCTCATCCAACTACCAATCAAAAGAAATACAATGAACGTTGTAACGATAATATATTCCCTCTCAGTTGGGGGAAATGTAATAAAGACAGAGAGATCGAGGAGAGAGAGAGATGTAACCATTAAGTGCTTTCCCAAGTTGAAAATCAAATCACACTGCCTGCATAGATGGGTAGCAATCAAGCGTAACCGAACCAGCATGAGACACTGCGCATGTCTCTGTGTGTGTTTAGAGATCCAAGCGATTTGTTTTACCCGCTCCTGCAAGCGTGAAATGAGTGTTTGTCGATCGAGGAGCTGCACAGCTGTGTGGGTGAGCTGCTCTTCTCCCTCAATTATGGATGCAGCAGACCATTCACGTACCGACCCCCTCTGTAAGCCTTGCGTAAACGTTTCTCCGTCGGGATGCACTCCCCATGCATCAAGACACTGTCCAAGTCGACGATGAGAAGGAGGGTGATGAATTATTGATGAGGAGAGCGGAGTAGGGATGACATCTCAATGAAACCTGCCGAGGGGGACACCACTGGACCTCCGGTCGGGAAAGGAGACACCGCTCGTTGTCATGCCGTGCTTGCACTGATTTTGAGCACAATTACAGAGTAATCCTCCACATACATGTAACGAGAAGAACGGCTACATGATCGCGTTACAGATTAATGATCCGTGTTCTTGTCATGCTCTCAACTCGATGATAGGCTATCTTGTTGGTGGCACTGTTTGCGTAGGATGTTGTTGTTAGGACATGTCCATACTGGTGTCAAGATGGCACAAACCTATAAATAAAAGAAGTAGAAAACTAATTAAAAATCTCCCACAATAAAATACAAACAAGCAATTAGAGATCAGATACTAGTATCCTGATCATGTTACTTTAATTAAAATTCTTTGCAGCCATGTATGCTGAATTACATATCATGGTTCATTTTTTTTATTTTAAACATATATTAACACACACTGTCCTATTCATTTGAGATTAAACTGAGAATTTTTTTTATCCATGTACAATTCTATTTTAAACATATGAAAATAAAGTGAAAAAATATATCTGAAAAACCTATTTGAATGAATAATCAAAACATATGAACAGTGATAAGTGAGAAAAAAGTCCATCAGAAATAAAATAAATGAGTAAGTAGTTTTCAAAATGCTTATTAAAGATGAATTGGACCACATTTAAACAAAAAATGTGTAATATAATTGAAACTCCCTGTTTGATTTTGTTATAAATGATTACAAGCAGGGACATGAGAGGAGCCTGCAATATCAATGTTAAAAATTGTGCAAATTGTATACAATTTAGATGATTAAAATAATATGCCAATGTTAAAGGTCAACATAATGTACAATGTAGGAGTTCAGTAAACTTTCATATTGGAAAACTGTAAACTAGAAAACAATGAACTTGTCCCAGCATCGAATAGAGATGAACCTATAAAAAAAATATTAATCAATATTTCATTCCTCTACTGAGTATTGCATAGGAAATAGCCTTCCCCTCAAGATATTGTCATAGACGTGGGAAGGCTTTTTTGAGGAACGGCAAATTCCTGGGCGGATTCTGTCATAGCCCGGATATGGCATAAGTGCTTTAATATTTGATAAGGATAGGTGAGAAAATGGCGCAGGTTTTTCCCTTTTTGTCTATAGAGAGATGGTAGCCCTGTTCATAACTTTTATTGGATGTGAACAGGCAGGTAGTGGCATACATGTAAATTTAGTTTTAGATATGTGTAAATTTAGTCTACTCATAAAACTGAAATATAATGACCTGCCAAGTACCCCCTTCCCCTTTAAAAAATGTCAAAAAATAAACAATACATAAATGTACACATTGCCCCCCAATAAAATGTTTAATTAATTAAATTTTGGGGAAAAAATACATGGAACAATTCTTCTGACAGACACCAAAAAGTCTGAAAATATGCAATGCGGTTAGTTGGTTGGTTGGTTGGTTGACTGAATGACTGGCCAACTGAAGACTTGTTGATTGATTGAATGACAGACTGACTTTACTGATTGATGGATTGAATGAATGACTCACTGATTGACTAACTGATTGATCAAATACTAGTAGGTGATTGATTGACTGATTGATTAAATCAGTGTTTGATTGACTGACTGACTGACTGATTGACCAATTGATCAAATAAGTGTTTAATTGATTGATTGACTGATTGAATCAGTATTTATTGACTGACTTCACTAATTGATTGAATCAAATCAGTGTTTGTTTGATTGATTGACTGATTGAATCAATGTCTAATTGATTGATAGATTGATTGAATCAGTATTTGATTAATTTTTGATTGAATGAGCATTTGATTGACTGACTGACCAATTGAATCAGTGTTTAATTAAGTAACTGATTGATTGATTGATTGAATCAGTGTTGATTGACTGACTGATTGAGTGAATCAATGATTAATTGAGTGATGGATTGACTGATGGATTGAATCACATGATTTTTGGTACACCTTAGAAGCTAAACAACCTCAGAGAACCCATACATATTAATGTGAATCAAACACAGTTAGAGAGGGTGTACAGTTATAAATACCTAGGTGTTTTCTTGGATCAATACCTAAATTGGAATGATCACCTTGAGAACGTGAACAAGAAAATTGGGTCAAAAATATTCACTTTCTTCGTAGACTTCGTCCATATCTACTGGAGAGTGTTCATAGCTACTTGCAAATGCCCTAATATGCCAACATTTTGACACTGCAGTCCAGTGTGGTCAAATTGTAACTTGAACTGAACAAGTGTAAATTATCAAGCAGCAAAAAAGAATGGACGCATAATTCTCAAGTAGATATCGAACACCGACTGCGAAGTTTACGCAGACTAAGATGGTATCAATAGGACAGGTGGAAATTTCAGAAACTCCAAAGTCATTATTCCAAGTGCCCTGATGGAAGATTCCTTTCCCAAATTTCGTCACAGACCTGTTTCAAATATTCAGCCAATGTTCATCAATCATGCCCAGTACTAGAATGCAAGCAGCTTAGATTATATACACGGGTAGGCACTGAAAAGGGGAAGACGGAGACTATCAAATCGAGGGCTCTCTCTTAAATTAA
>CALNVZ010003430.1:18411910-18515350 GCA_940671915.1 Paracentrotus lividus | reverse complement strand
ACAAGCTTCCAAGAGTGTATGACTCAATCCTTCGCCGCTACGTCACTTCCGGCGGTGATCGGATCACGGGTCATATCCCTGAAGAAGACTCAGTGTTCAGTCGAAAATTTGGAGGTAAATATTTTTACCGATAATATTCATTTGCATTTGGATCAAAAGTTTAATTTTGTGGATCAGTATTTGAAATTTTGAGGTTTACTCGTTAATTAAAAAATCTCTCAACTTCACAGAATCTTTTTTTTTTTAAGTGCGAAAACCACATGATATACATGTGGCATGTTACTTTTAGAAATTCAGCTGTATAGTCTTTTAAACAGGCTGAAATCAACATTTTTTACTTTCCCTTGCAAGTACTGTACATATGGCCATGTGCCATGAACTCGCCACATAATAAGGTGGTGCTGTTATGCTTTTTGCTATTTTTCAGTTCTAATTTGTAGACTTCTCCCAAAGAAGAAAAAAAAATTATAACATAACAATTTTGGTATTATTTTGAAGCTTAGTTCATGTGCTAGACCACGGTGAAGATTAGTTGTTCTATATAGGTTTCGCTAAACTTTCATAATAAAATTCTCTTGAAAACATTCAAATGAGATCTAATGTTTCACTCAATACACTTTACACATTCAAAGTGTTTTTTCTGTAATAGATAAAACGTTGCAATGCATAATAAATGATCCCATGATTTCATACGAAGTGGATCACTTTGCCACGGTTCTGTCAGTTTCTCAAATTGCAATTCTCTCGAGATGGATTGATGCTCGGCAAAAAGTGTCATCACCATGACAACACACTGATTGAAATTCAGCATTTACTGAACAAGTGTAAGTTTCTCAGATTTCAGGTGTGCTGCATTCCCATATGGAAAAGATATTATCAGGGAACGATGTAGGTCTGCTGTACTTGCAACATGGTTTCCAGAAGTTCAATCTTTTTTTCATCTTTCTTTTATTTTTTCCCCCCTTCTAAATAGAAGGTTCCCAATCTTGCTTCTGATTGTTAATTTGTATTTGTGTACATGTACCCTAATCTCATAGTGTGCATGCATGTGTATCAAGTCAAATATGATACTGAGAATTTTCTACATTGCTTTGCAAGAATTGAATGGTAATGGATATGATACAAATATAGACTGGAAAAAAGGTTGTTTTGAACTTCACAATGTCCTTTGAATTAATTAAAACAAATTCCTTTCAAAGAAAAAGCTGTTTGCCAAAGAATGAAACGGATCAATTTGGAGTTATTTTTTATTAAGGACCTCTTTTGTATTGAAAGATTGAGAGAGGAGTGTTGTTGTCAAAATCATATTGAGTAATGCCAATATTCCTTAATTTATAAAACATTTTGTTACTTGTATGTCTGCACTAATTGGCCATCTTTCAACTATATAATCCTGCGTATAATTCAATAAATATTAGCTCAGAATAGTAACTCTACTGTTGTTTATCCTTATACCACTAATTATATGCACGTATTGGTAATAAAAACAAGTCTAGGCATAATTCATTTGATCTAAATTACATACATCGATAAACTTTTTGTTTGAAGCGAGCGCTGGCCTGAGTGAGACAGAGCACCTGCCAAAAGACGATTCCTTGCTGGTTGATCAATAAGTCACTATTGATGAACCTCTAATTAGCTTAGAGGACAAGGTCGCGATCCCATACATGAAATCAATAGGAGATGGAAGACAGAGAAATGCAGAGAGAGTGTGGGAGAGAAGAGGGCAAGGAAGTTAGATCTAGATACATGTACAAATGATAACGAGACACATCATCAGTCAGAGAAACAGAAAGAGGGAGAGAGTGCAAGCAAGAGACAAAATTATTGAGAACAAAGGGAGCCATATTTGCAGGGGAAAAGATCATCAAGAGAGAGACTGAGACTTTAAACGAGCACGTAGTATGGGAGAGACAGAGACGAGAGACGAGAGATGAACATGAATATTGATCTGGAGTACATTATCTAAAGTAAATTTATGAAAAAAAAATCTGTACCGCTTTAGGACGGACCATGAATATATTCAGGCTGATGTATATGGGAATTGTACATGTAGTCTAATCAGATCGACTCTAGCAGGTTAATATAATGAATTTTACTTTGTGGACCCTGACTTTCACACCAAACGACTATTAGAACAAGGGTTTATTGGCATCATTTTGAAAGTAACCAAGCTAGTCTTACATGAAGTACATAAGAAAATAGTTAAAGGAATGGTTTTACAGGTCGTGTGGCCTAGTGGTTAGAGCATTGGACTCATAATTGCAAGGTTGTGAGTTCCAATCCCACCTTGGCCATTATCTCCACTTTAATTAATAAAGGCCCAAGAGTAATTTCTGTCGTCTATAAGGTCAGCCACTATGACTGATTAACTTACCGTAGACGTAAAATGGTTCCTACAATGTATGTAATTGGTTATATATCAGCTTGGTGTTGATCAGCTTTGAAAGCTGCTTTCCGAGTTCCTGGCTACAGGAGTTACTTTAACAGCAACAGCAACACAGCAACTAGGTGGGGCTAGTCAGGTGGGTGTGAGGCTACATGTAAATCACAAATCAGCACCAAGGTCAAATACATGTATGTTACTTAAGGCAAACCCATGACATCTAAAAAGCTAATCGCCTCCCCTTAACGGCTTATGCTAAAGTGTTGCGTTGTGGCGGGGCGTGGCGCGTTAAAAAATGGAAATAATCGACGGAAAAAAAAACAGGTTCTATCAAGGTCCAGAAAAAAGAAAGATCGGATGATTTTAGGAAGTTTGGAAAGATATATTTCGGACTCGGAGACTTTAGATAGCCCTTTGTGGTGGTAGTGTGCATGTGGTGGGTGGGTCAAAATTGTTGATAATATTAAAACATCATATGATTTTAACCCTACATTCCAACTCCCTCTACACACCTGAGGCCGTATAAAACTGCAAAAGTACATTTCCTCTTGTTTCAATATTTTGCAATGGGCCTAGTCAAAGTAATAGAAATTATCTTCTTCGTTTGATGGTGTATGAAAACTCTTAGACTTGTGTTGTCTTGCTCTTATTCGAAGCGTACGCTCATTATTGTTAGATTTCCAATTGATTTGTCAAGTTCTATGATGCTTTTTGACCTGAATGCTCGCGCTATCAAGTAGTTTTTTGCGGGATGGCATATTTTTACAAAGGAAAATGATTTAGTTATTCAGTCATTCTGAAAATATTGTAATAAATTGATTCTTATTGATAAAAAACAGCACGCTCTTGACGTCATAAGATCAAACAATTTGATTGCACTACGTGCTGATTTGGGAACGCTATAGCGAGCAGCGACCGGCGGTACGGGATCTACCATTTCTTGCTCAGGGGAATCAAGGTTTTTATTTGTGGTCATGCGTTCGAGATTGAATTAGAAAGAAGAAAGAGGCGACATTGTACTGTTTTTTCGAAATAATCCACCAGTCAGTAGCGATGAGATTTTCTTGACGAAGAAAATATCGAGAAACAATGTCTGCATGAAATAAATAAAGGGTCTCAATAGTCGCGTTACGTCCTCCTCACTACCAAACGCTGGTACCCCCATAGCTCTAAAGAGCAGTCGCTAATTCGTGGATCGGCTGCGCACATGCAGATTAGCCGCATAGCTGACGACATTGTACGGTAGCGTTTGTGTAGCTGCAAGCTAACCGGGCTGATTAAACGTCAAATTAGGTGAGAAATCGGTGGTCACAAATTCAATATAAAGTTGGTCTATGGCTGGTTTCGGCTACGGCCACAGTCATGGAAATCGGAGGTGGGGGCTGAGCAAGTCTGGTCACGTTACCTGGTTGTCACGTTCAACATGGTTTGAATTGCGATTCAATTGTATCTATGGTCCTGGTCCGGTCCACAAATAGGGGGCCGGCTTAGAAACACATAATGCCAGCACAGAAATCGTGGATAGGCTAATCCGTCCATACCTGGCGGTCCACGTTACATTGTTTTATTGCGATTTATGAAATGTCTGGGTCCGTACCTGTCCTGGTCACAGAAATAGGGGCGCGGCTGTACTAACATAGAGCTCTATTTTTTGTCTTGGAAGAACTTGAATCCAACCATGATTG
The DNA here is from genome assembly GCA_940671915.1 of Paracentrotus lividus. NCBI lineage: Eukaryota > Metazoa > Echinodermata > Echinoidea > Camarodonta > Echinidae > Paracentrotus > Paracentrotus lividus. The sequence goes on along the minus strand of CALNVZ010003430.1, from coordinate 18,511,279 downwards.
GGCTCATTTCTAAAAATTTCACAAAAATCGATTCAGAATCTTTTCCTTTTTTGTAGGACGCTTTCAAGACACCTTATTTTTTTTTTGTCGATTACTTCCATTTTTCAGCGCGCCGTGCCGCGCCACAACGCTACACTTTAGCATAAGCCCCCTTAACAAAGATTTTTATTATAGAGTAAGAGTTTAGGACTAAATTTTCCCTGGATAGCCTGTTGGCTATCTTTTACGCTTTTTTATACAGAATTTGAGGTGCATGTAATGTTTCTTTGTCACTAGACATCTAAAATACATTGGCCGGGAATACAATATCCTCCTCCTTTGAAAGAGTAGACTTTGGAAGCTTGTTGTGCACATTGAGAAATCTGGCAAGATAATCTTGCAAAATGTTGCTCAAAACATTATCATTTCCTTCCTTGAAAAGGATCATATCCTGGGTAGTTGATCTTTAATAACAAACATACCATGAAGATAACATGGATAATGATCATTTTCTTTCAATATCTATCAATATTGCATGGACTAGCATGCAACATACTACGTGCACGACAAATACTAAATTTTCCTGAGTGAAATAGACATGCATGGGGGATAATTTGGAGCTCATATAGTCCAGTAATGATGCATCGGAACATGCAATATCTATTATAGTAAATGACTCCTTGATCTTTGGCATACATGTACATGTATATCCCTAAGAATAATAAATTGTCTTCAACTTTATTTCTTATGCTTTATGACATGTGTATCTATTGTTATTATCTTTTGCGCATACTCTCATAATGCGCAAGCAGTTCAATCGTGCAAGTGTCCTATCCTATTCACTTAACAAGCATTCCAAATCGTTCAATATTATAACAAAACAAAACAAAAATCGTTCAAATATTACAAAATGCCATTCCTTATATTCTTAAAAATTGATATGAAAGTTGAAAAAACACTATTATTTTGTGTTGCAAAACTGAGAAGCACCAATATCTGCATACTAACTCATTTTGCATGCAGTTAAATAATGAACTTTTACATTAAATTTTCAGGGCATTTACTGTACATGTATACAAATGTAGCAAATGTTACTTGCTGAAAATAACTGGGGGACTTTTCATTATTTTCAAAGTCTTTTTTAATCAAAATGGATTGCTGAGGTTTAGATTGAAAAGTCATTGCGTGTTTTCAAACAAAAAATCATGCTATTACATAAGTATGTGCATGAACATGTGTACAACGCAGACTTTAATAATGGGCGCTCCCACCATCATCAATGTTCTTCTTCTTCCTTGAAAGCAACCTTAATCAACAAGCTGATTATTATGATGTCACTGAACTGGTTGGGGGTGTGCAGGTGTGCAGGTGGACCACTACAATGTATGGTAGAGGTACCTTAGTCCACGCAGTACATTAGTCCACGCACCCTCTAATACGCGCGATGCGACGCGGTATAGGCGCTCAATTTCTTGAACAGTCAAGAAAACAACAAGCCTATCGGAGATATCACAAAATCTTGGGGGAAAAGTCAGTGGTTTCTTGTTTTTCTACAATTTCATGAAATCAAGAGGAATACACATTATTGAGGCAGGTAATGAAATTTTGGGGTACAGCCCAAAAGACCGACACCCACGAGACCGACGGCCCACGAGACCGACGACCCACGAGTCCGACAGTAAAGTAAATAGGCCAACGAGATCGACTATAAAAAATTTAGGCCCACGAGACCGACAGCCCGCTAGACCGACACTAGATCAAACAGGCCCATGAGACCGACACTACAACGAGACAGAAAATTCGCAATGAAGGCCCACGACACCGACGGTAGAGCAAAACAGCCCACGAGACCGACATTACATGAAGTATACCCACGAGTCAGAAAAGGGACGTCTAAAAGGCAAGAAAGGGGTGGAAGAGGGAGAGAGAGAGACATGGCAAGGGCCGAGAAGTCGAGACAAAAAAATAAATAAATAAAAAATGGGTGAAAGGGCAACAGAGAGATAATGAAATTAAAGAACTGAGGAGGCAGGTGACCAACGGCAGGTTCGAACAATCCATAGGCTTTGGAAGATTTTCAGGAGGGGGGGGGGGCAGCTCAATTTTTGTACAACTATTTCGGGAAGTTTTTTATTACCCCCCCCCTCTCTCCCCCCTCCCCACGTTGACAGAGGTTTGTGAAAAGAAATAGACCATCACGCTAAGATGTTTACGATGTAAAAATTCTATGAGACCTTGTATTTTATTTACTTATTGTGTGTGGTGCTTTATATTTCTTTATGAATGTTTGATATGCGAGCGCGAATAGTTACAAGGGGAAGTAAACAAAAAAAGGTGGGGAAGGGAACAGAGCGCGAATAGCGAGCTAGGAAAATAAATTATATTGGGAGCCTGAATTTTTTTTTTAGGGGGGGGGGGGTCCAGGCTGCCGGGCACCTTGATCCGCGCTTGGGGGGGGGGGGTCTTACAATTCCTGTTACGTACCTGCCTCTATATGGTTCTTTGCCTTAGTTCTGTTGCCTTCCACCTTTTGTTTACTTCCCTTGTATTTCTCTCTCTCCCTCTTTTTCTCCCTTTTTAGATGTCATTGCCTACCGATAAGGGGGGGGGGGGGTGGGCATGGCCTCGTGCCCCGATGATACCCTGGATATTCACTTGTTTCATTTTCATGGGCTAATTGAAGAACGTCTGACTCTTGGTATACTTCATGTACGTCGGTTCTCGTGGGCTTATTTTGCGAATTTTCTGTCTCGTGGGTCATATTATTGTGTGTTGTGCCGTGGGTTGTTTGTTCTAGTGTCGGTCTTATGGGTCTTTATTTGCTAGTCGGTCTATAGGCCTTTTTTGTCTAGTGTCGGACTATGGGCCGTCCCCTCGAGCTCTCGCCAGGGTGGACTCGAACCATGATCTTTTTGTTCGACAGGCAGACTAATCATGCTAATACTCCCTCCTCGTTGTCACATATCTTTTTACTACGATGCCCGCACACGAATGTGCGGGCGCTACGCTTTATTGAAATTTAACGGCCATTGTGAAGTCCGTTTTTCGGCGCTTTTCGGGCAATAACTTAAATCCTTGTTATTGAAATACATATATATACTTTTAATATATTACTTACAAAATCAGCCGGAACACTATCGTCTTTGTTGATACTTTGGATTATATGATATTTGGGGGTCAAAATCTCCAGACTTCTTCAGTAAAACAATTCGTGTTGAAGTTTTGTCTTTGTAATACGCATGCGTCATGGATATTGCATCGTTAGCCTTTAGACAAGTCATTATAAACATATTATGTTTTTTTATCATTATGTGGTAATTAACCAAAACAATGAGATTGATTACATGAATAGTCATGAATTATTTGTTTTTTATTTTTTGACACATTTTTCTTGCGTCAGCCTCTTTTCGTAATGAACTTAAAAACTATACAAAACTGAACTTCTTATCAAAGGCTACTCAAGGGTCTAAAAAAATTGGTAGAAACGAAGAAATATGAATATTCATGAATTTAGTGACGTCCTGCAGTCAGAAAGGTGAATATCATTGAGATGGGATATTAGTCGCGTCGGTGGCCCGGGGAAAAAAATTTATTAAAAACGTTTTTCCATAAAAATTTTAAAATTATTCACTAGCGCCTTTGTCGGATCGTGCGTGCATGGATATGCTGGAAAAGATAGACGTCTTTTTAATAAATATTCATACGCGCATGCGCACGATACTACTTTTGTTCCGGCTTAATCAACATGGCGGATCGGACAAATTTCTGGGCATGACGGAAATCCAAAGGATATCATCTTATTCTGGGTGCTAATGTGTGTTATTTACTTATACTTTTGCCGGTATGTATGCTGAGGTAAGTGTCATTGCATGTATGTGTGTTATTCTGAATAAATAATAGTCTAAGTGTGTTTTTTTCAATATCTTAACGGGGAAAACGGTGCGGCTGAGTGACATGTATATGTTTACCTCAGGACGCCGCCACGAAGTGGCGGCGTCCCGGGGCTAATATCCTTTGAGCTCTTCCCTGTCGCAGCTTAAGGGACTTAACTGTTAAAGGGGAATCCAACCCAAGGAGAGAATCAACCTTACAGGGAAGAGGAAAATAAGAGGAGCTATCTAAAAAAAGTTTCATCAAAATCGGTTATAAAATGAGAGAGTTATGGAAGTTTGAAAAGTGTAGTTGTTCCTTCTATGGGGATCCTCAAATTGGCATCATCGGCTTCAAAATGGCCGATCTCATGGACAACTCTCCATTCATTTTGTACACAAATTTTCAGATTTTCTCCATTTTCTTTCGAAATATATCTTACCTCCTTCTGAGCTCAACATATGTTGTGTGAAATATATTTTCCCATGTCATATTTTGAGCTCAGAAGTAAAGAAGACAAATTTTGAAAGAAAATGGGGAAAATCTGAAAATTTGTGTACAAAATGAATGGAGAGTTGTCCATGAGATCGGCCATTTTGAAGCCGATGATGCCAATTTGAGGATCCCCATAGAAGGAACAACTACACTTTTCAAACTTCCATAACTCTCTTATTTTATAACCGATTTTGATGAAACTTTTTTTAGATTGCTCCTCTCATTTTCCTCTCTCCTGTAAGGTTGATTCTCTCCTTGGGTTGGATTCCCCTTTAACATGAAAAATTACTTGCTGTTTCAGCAAATTTTCAAGGCAGTTTTGTGTGCACGACTATTCAAAGGTTATTCAAATTTAATAACTATTGACATTGCCATGTTTATGTGCCAGAACTCGTCTACTCATTACAGAGCTACATGGAACACACTAACAACGACTAACAGCACTGATACTAGGGCCAAATCGTCGTTTCGGAAACCACTCGCTCAAATGCTTGTACACAAGTGAATGGGGTGGAAAGAGGAAACCAATGCGAGTGACACTCATGCACTACACTCGTTTGATATATCAAACTCGTGCCTCCGACTCTACGTGACTCTGGCGTGGTTACAAAAATAATTTCTAACCTAAATTTTACACTTTCAATCCCGTTATAACGTTTAATTTGGGAGTCAATGCTGCACTTAATATTTATTTTTTAAATCCTAACTAATCTCTGACAATGCTTAACTGAACTAAAAAGGTGAAATGAGAGCAAAAACTACCGATTTTCAAGCAGTCTTCCCGATTTTTCTGCCACTCGATTTCGTATGGGTCGCTTTGAGAAAAAAATGAAATGGAAATATAGAGATAGAGTGCCTGCGATCGTGATCACGATTATGCGAGAGGTGTGTTATGTAAACATCGCGTAAAATAAGCAAATGTTAACCTACCTTCCACATCTTGAGTATTAAAAAAAAAAAAAAAAAAAAAAAAAAAAAAAAAAAAAAAAAAAAATGGAGAGATGTTTTTTCCGCCCCTCGGCACATCATAAAGGTCATCGTGTATCGGCCATAGGGTAGGATTAGTAGTGCCTAAATGGGCCTGCCGTCAATCCCCCCCTTTTTTTTCCTTAGACTTTTTTTTTGGGGGGGGCGGGGGGGGGGATCTGAGAATATTTTGTCATGGGGCCGGAAGGAGCTAGCCTTTCTTTTTTTTTTTCTTTTTTTTTCCCTTTTTTTTTTTAGGGGGGAGCGGGGGGGGGTCTGGACGAGATATTTTTTCATGGGGCCCGCCAGCTTTAGCCTTTTTTTTTTTCTTTTTTTTTGCTAGACTTTTTTTTAGGGGGGTGGATGGAGGGATGGGGATGGGGGTGGACGAGATATTTTGGTAATGGGGGGCCCGGGAGCTTAGTCTTGTTTACTTTGTCTTACTTTTAAATTCCTTACAATTCTGTATTTCTTCATGGTGTTTGTAAATAAAATTAAACTTGAAAATGAAATACATCTAACTGTCTTTGTCTCTGTTTTATTTATTTATTTTCTTTTTAACAAAGTACATACATCTAAGCCATTCATTGGGAGGGGGAAAATGGGGGCAGGAAATTTAGGCTACAATTGCCCTAGTAAATCTTGGATAGAATTTGGACTTATTCCCTCCCCCCCCCCCAAAAAAAAATAAAAAATATAAAAATAATAATAATAAATAAATAAATAAATAAATAAAAAAAAAAAAACAAAACAAAACAAAAAACAAAAACAAATAAACAAACAAACATGAAAAGAAAAAAACTAAAAGCAAAAAAAAAAAAAAAGATCATTATACTTTTAGGATTCTATAATGAGGGGCGGGTGAGGGGGTTCAGCCAACTTTTCTCAGCAAACATGTACAAAACACAAAAGTACTATACCTTCACGATTTCTAGCTTGTTCAGCCCCCACCCCCCCCCCCCCACTCTGTGACCACGCCAGCCTCCTCTATCACTTTGTATAAAAAATTAGAAATCACCAGGCCTCTCTACCTCATATATAGCTTTAAAAACCATAAACAAAAATTAATTTTATTCATTATTTATATTACTCAGGCCCTACTATTTTTATATTTTGTTATTTTATATCTTTCTTCATCTACTTTCGCGAGTGAATCAAGGCTAATCATCCTACAACGAATTAAACAAACAAGGTAACAACTAACTGTTGCCATGTCACATTCGACTCGTGACGGAGACATCGTCGAAATGCAAATTATCCCGCCATTGAATTACTTGTTCTCTTGTCAGTGGGAATCGGTGGCAAAGATGTACGATAGCGGTTGAATACTAAATGTATACTTTGAGGACATAAGGGAGCAGTGCTCAAGGAAGGAAATAAGGAGAAGAATATTGGAACAATTCGGTAAGTGGAATTTCCATGTTTTATTCATATCGTTCTATTGCTCAATCTTTTGAGTACGACTGTGTTGATGTTTCGTACGTAGTCCCGTCTATGGTAGTCTCGGTAAGTTCATAACGGCTCCACTCCACGCGTGGCGAGTGACTGAATGAAGCGCTGCTGTACAAAGTGAATGGTGGTTTCCTCAATCACGATTATGCCCGATACTAGTGTAGACATGAGACTTAGAAGAGTAGTACAGTCAACATTTAAACATTCTTTCACACACTTGCCACAGGCGCTCACTCTAACCGCGGCCCCGAACAATACAGGCCCACGGTCACATATTCTCCCCAGCACTTCGGCGCAATCAAATCACAACAATTGCTATCGCCCGCGCTAGGGCTTTCAAGAGCGAAACGGAACATAAAATTGTACACGCAGTTTTCATTACAATCCACTTCCTTGAATTTTCAGAACATGTTATAATCAATCCCAACACTTACTTTCATATAAAAAGAGGTCCCAATACAATAAAAGAGTGTAATGTCATCGAAATTCAAAATGATGCTCAGAATACATGTGGGGCAACATACTCAAGTTACGAAATCGCAAGAATTACGGAAAGGAGGACTTCCGGGTATAGTAACGGAGGGGGGGGGGGGGGGGGGAATGGGGCGGTAATTTAACCACTATGACTGATGCCCCAATTTGTCTCTACTACAGGCCTAATTCCATTTTTTCTATAACCAGTTTTGTCTAATCACCTTTTCGGTCTATTAGCAATTTGCCTATTTACCATTTCGTCTAAATTCCCATTTTGTCTAATAGGCCTATACCAGTTCGTCTAATGTCCAATTTGGTCTTTGACCACTTGGTAAATTCCAGTAACAAACTGATAATAGACAAAATATTCATTTGGGCATTATACAAAATGCAATTAGACATTTGGCTATCAAAAAAAAAAAAAAAATCCTGGTTTCCTGCCCCCCCCCCCCCCTCCCCCCCCCCCCCCCCTCAAGATGATAATGTTCTATTCCCCTCAACCCCAAAAACAAACAAACAAGCAAACAACTGAATAGGGAAAAAATGGCTGTGGGCAAGGGCACGAACAAACAAACAAAACAAACACACCAACAAAAAAACAAAAACAAAAAACATGTTTCTATGCCCATGGATTTTAGGGGATCAACCATTAGTAGCAGTAAGTTCCAAAGGGTTTTTTTTCTTCACAGGAAGTTAGTATAGATGGGTATGAACTATTAGTATTTTTATATTATCTATTTTTAATTATATATTTTTAATTATATATTTTTAAAATTATTATTTTTAAATATATGCACAAGCTGTATACACCAAGGTCTGGAGTAGTGGATCAAATTTCTGTACAGTGATTTGTTTGATACTGATACTGGAACTGACATATTTATACTGGTAAATGTATCCGGTCATAAAAAATGCAGGCAATGCTCTATACAGGCATTTTTGTGAGTTCCCAAGAGAACATATTGGGGAAAAGGAAGAAAAGATAAAATGCACCTACAAAGAGTTAACAATAAGAGCTGAAATGAGGGAAATGTTTAATAATAAATGAATATATAATCTGTGTTAAATAAAATGGTACAAGTGGAATTTTTTTTTATAGTATGAAGATTAATCAAAGCCTGCTATTGTTTGGTATTTTCATAAAGCAGGAAGATTAGACTTTCACCTGCAATTTTTTTCATCACATTTGGTGTTGTAATTTTTGAAATATGACTAGTTTTCTACAATCAAGAAAAATCCATTTTTTCGCACGCCGTCCCATGCATTTGTGTACAGGTTTCGCATAATGGCCATGAAGTGCTCAATTTCGATTTGTTCCTCGTCGCACAAAACTTAGCATAACTTTTGTTTTACGAAAGCAAATTATACAGAACAAAGCACATCAGCAAGGAAAATCTTTTGGCTTTATTTTGGTACCACATACACACATTATTTGAAAATATTTCACACCTAAATAATTTTTTTCCTACTGTACCCTTTTTTTTTTACACAGACTGTATAAAAGATAGGAAAAACATCCAACCCTCTCTCCTCTCCCTCCTTCTCTCTACCTTTCTCTCCTCTTCTTTTTTTTCACTCTTTCTTCTTCTTTATCTCTCCCTCTTCTTCTTCTTCTTCTTCTCCCTTTCTCTCTCCTCACCCTCCTTCTCTCCATCATCTTCCTTTTCTCCTTCCTATTCCTCTCTCTCTCTCTCTCTCTACTGACTAGGTTAACCTGTTGGAGACGAGCTGATTTGGCTATAACACACATTTCCCATAGACCTCAGCCTGAATACATTCGGGCTCAGTCCCCAACGGGTTAACCACTCTGCTTTGCTACCTTATGTCACACGCACACATCTGGTATAGAAGTAGACGTACATAAAATACTGTGTAAGCCATACATTTCATGTACATAAATTTTCATGAATGGAACATATAATAGTTTCGAGTTGTTAAATTCACGTTCAGGAATTCTTAGTTCTGCCAAAATCACATTTTAGCACTTACATGCTTGCAATGTCTGAAATTTCAATCTTTTACTGTGATGTTAATTTCTCTACCCTTCAATGATTTGCGAAATTCGTGAAAATAAAACCAACACAAAACATATGGCTTATTCAGTACATCTGATATTAACTAATCATTAATTAACTAACCATTACAGTTGGGCAAATTTGACAAGTTATTTGTACATGTGCATAAATGAATTTAATTAATATACAAACATACTATACACAAATCGGATCATGATTATCCTAGTGGAAACAATGTAATGTTCAGTTTACATGCTTTGCATTCCCAATAGGATTAATGTACAAAAAGCCTTCCTTCTTTTTTTTACATGCAGTACTTTGTACATTTACATTCAAATATCATAAACATGGAACTTTGATCTCCAGATAGACAAAAAATATCTATTCAAATCAATGCTAATTATCGATTATTTGCTGCTTGTTGTTCGAAATAAGTTGTCGCATTTCTGGTGAGAAACAAAATGTTTGATAAACATAATACATCTGACATGGCAATGCTTTACACAGCACCATCATTATATAATAAATTAATTACCAGTACATGTACTTATCACAGTGCAGTATGAAAGAGAGACTTCTATCAGGGTATTGCCCTAGTCAAACTCTAATAAATCAAATAATCACCTAATAAGTTGAAGGTCGTTTTAAGATATTTTCTCTTTATATTCTTTTGTTTTGAACCTTCATAAGTCTTTATTTTTGGTGTAAGTCAAAGCTATTTCTACAGTCCCAATGCCAGGTTGATAGTATTTGTCTGATTCAACAGATAGCACCATTAATATAATGGGGGGGGGGGGGGGGGGGGATTCCAAAATATTCTATGGAAGAAATTTAGTTGATATAATTTATCCATTTTCTTGAAATGCAAGAGTTGAGGTCAGGGAGTAAGTACGCAATTTGTAATATGTGCAGCTTTCAAACAAAAACTATGAGTAAATCATAATGTGGAGAAAGATAATGATGGTTCCACATAAATATTCATGACATTTATTTGGTTGCAGAAATTCAGTCTATATGAAAGAAATCATATTTGTTCATTACCTTGAAGGTTACCGTTACAGGGAGTAATAGTACAACAACAATGTATGTAATTTGGACTATGTGTAGCATCGAAACCAACACTATGATTAAATCATAATGCAAGAAAAAATAATCAGGGTTTCATATAAATATTCATGACACAGTACTGAATTAAGCTGGTACTCTCCAGGCACTCTGGTGATGAAATAGCTCCTTTACCAAAGTACAGGTATTACCTCTCGAGTTTCAAAGAATGTACATATGCAGGTATTTTTAGCGGGACTATTCTCATTTGGTCCACACCCATGGTGTGCTATCCACATAGTCTAAATATTATTACTCTCATGACCAATTTATAGATGGGAGATAAAATTAACCTGTTGGAGACTTAGATTTTTTTTATAAAGTCCAGTCAGTGGGGTTTTCATACGTGGTTGTTACAAATCATTATATTTGAATGTCTAATCATGGAAATAATTCAAGGTTATGTTTATTTCATGCAACTATGAGTGAAATAAATGGTTAGAAAGTTGGCAAGTACACAATTGTACAAAACCTGCTTGGGAATAGACTAATGAATACTTGCATTTCAGAATATGAGCCAGTATTCTGTAACAAAAGCGTCAAGTTCAGGGAACAAATTGCAAAGTCAAAATTCTTAGACCACGCTGAGCATCAGTGCTGATATACTGACAGAAGCGATCTGCTTATCACTTACATGTATATACTACAAAAATTGTAAAGGTTGCATGCTCCAAATGACAACTAAAATGTACTGGGCTATTGCTTTAGCTGATGTCCCAACACATGAAGGCACTTTTAAGCTGCATCAATGTGGTCTTCAAGAATCTAAACAATCAATTGCTTCAAGACAAAGTTCATAAGCTCTAAAGTTGGTCCATGCTATTCTCATAGATAATTGAAACATAATTGCATTCTAAAAAATGTATTTTGTATTTTGTACAATAAGTTGTTTGTTCAAAGCTTTTTATTTTCATAACTATTTCATCCGTGATGAATGTTACATTCATACAACTTCATCTGTCATACATGTACCTGTATATAACGGAAATCAAATCAAACATATGTATTGCTCCCTCTTCTTTTTAATTCAAAGAAGTCTATTAAGTACAGTATACATAGTCATTCATAGCACTTTTATGAAGCACTGTATACAAAGTTTATGCATGTCCAAGCTCCTAAACTTCTATCAAGTACCATTCATAGTATAAGTTCTTAGAATTTGTTATCCTGGCACGGGCAATGTTCTATTCTCTTGGTCTTCTTGAGGTATTCCTTCATTCTGATGTAGAAAACAGGATGTCTTGCATGATCTTCATTGCCACAGTTTTTCTGATACACCATGTACAAATGTATAACGTTTGGCGTACACACATCCCTCTATCATTGTTTTTGGAGAGATCTGCATCACTCTTGGAGCCAAATATGTGCTTTATACATTTCAATGGTTTTCATAAGACACCATGTATCATGGTATTTGGAGAGGCCTGCACCCCGCTTGGACGAAGCCTGTACCATATTCAGTTCAATGGTTTTCATGAGACACCTTGTATCATGTTCTTTGGGGAGAGCAACACCCTTCTTGCAGCACAGTCTTTGATATATTCAGTCCAATGGTTTTCTTGAAACATCATGTATCATGTCCTTTAGAAGACCCACAGCCCTATTGAAGCACAGCCAGCACTACGTTCAGTTCAGTGGCTTTTATGAGACACCATATATCATGATTAATGAAGAGGCCTGCACCCCGCTTGGACGAAGCCTGTACCATATTCAGTTCAATGGTTTTCATGAGACACCTTGTATCATGTTCTTTGGGGAGAGCAACACCCTTCTTGCAGCACAGCCTGTGATATATTCAGTACAATGGTTTTCATGAGACACCTTGTATCATGTTCTTTGGGGAGAGCAACACCCTTCTTGCAGCACAGCCTGTGATATATTCAGTACAATGGTTTTCATGAGACACCTTGTATCGTGTTCATTGGGGAGAGCCACATCCTGCTTGCAGCACAGCCTGCGATATATTTAGTCCAATGGTTTTCTTGAAACATCATGTATCATGTTCTTTAGAAGACCCAAAGTCCCCTTGAAGCACAGCCAGTGCTACGTTCAGTTCACTGGTTTTTAAGACACTCCATCTATCATTGATATTTCAAGAGACATGATTCGCTCTCAAAGCAATCTGTGCTTTATTCAGTTCAATGGTTTTTTTTTAATGAGACACCATGTATCATGATATTTGGAGAGACCCACATCCCTCTTGGAGAAGAGCCTGTGCTACATTCCTGGATAGACCTAATTGAAGAAGTTCCAATTTCTCCTTCTCCAATTCCAATTGGCCCTGGAAAATAATCAAAGAGAATGACAATCATTTATTTTGCGGTAAATTGGAAAAAGAGTTTAAAATGAAGATACTAATCATTTCACAGTAATTGCAGCATTGTGCGATTTAGTGGTGAATTACTCATATATATTTTTTTTAACGTTAGTCCTTTTCATAATGCAAATTTAATCAACAATCTTACAGAACTCTTAATATATCAATTATGGTGGCACTAATACATTGTAAACAGTAAAAGTGGAAACATTCACAACGTGGTTATTTTCAGGCAGGGGGGGGGGGGGGGGGGGGGGAACACGTGAATTGACTTATATAACCAATGCATGCATCCTTGGAAATTAAAAAATGTGTGAACATGTTTTTGGATCAGTATAAAAAATTTCTCACTTGTTCAACAAACTTAACTTGCTTGGTCCAAAGAAACAGATTATAACAGGATGGCCGGTATCATTATACAAAAGGGGTATTGAACCACTGACCTTGCTCTTCTTTGGCAGGATCTGTGTCTGGTACTCGTCTGATCTGAACCATCTCTCCAGCTCCTCATGGCATCGAAGCAGCTCGTAGGTCTGTTTGCTGCTGAAGACAACTTCATCAAGCTCAAGCAAAGGTAGAGCGTCAGTGAGGAGGGTTAACCAAAACCTGGAAAATTGAGACAAAGACAAAGATAAGAGATTTAGAAAGAAACAAATCCAATCTGAACTACATGTATATCTCCAGCCCCTCGTGGTAGTGGAGCAGCTCATACATGTAGGTCCGTTTGCTACTGAAAACAACTTCATCCAGCTCTAGCAAGGGTAGAGCATCAGTGAGGAGGGTTAACCAGAACCTGGAAAATTAAAGATAAAGATAAGAGATTCAGGAAGAAACAATTATGATCTGATCATCTCTCCAGCTCCTTGTAACATTGGAGCAGCTCATAGGTCTGTTTGCTGCTGAAGACAACTTCATCTAGCTCAAGCAATGGTAGAGCATCAGTGAGGAGAGTTAGCCAGAACCTGGAGACACAAGATAAATAAATTGATGAGATTCAAGAAGGAACAATTTCGATCTCATCCATCTCTCCAGTTATATACCAATACTGATAAGTTAGCGCCATGAACGTCCTCTGACGTTCCATGCACTGTATGAGTTTTCACTATGATAATTATCATTATTATAATTATAATACTCTCCAAAATCTAATCAGGGCCCGCATGCATAAAAAGTTTGGATTTTTTTTTTCTATCTCAAAATATCAAACACAAATCCCAAATCAAGTCGCGTTTGATTTTTTGAGTTGTGTAGAATCCCAACTTTTTGTGCCACAGGGCCCAGATCGATTCTTGGTGGTGATACACATTATCAGCAAGTTTGAAGTTCATATCTTGATTGGTTCTTGAGATATCAAACAGATAAGCAAACACGATCTAAAGTACAGATGGACGTCCATATAATGACAGACAGGAAACATAAAAGAGAGGAGATACAGGAAAATCCAACTGTGTTACTTCAGCCAATATTTTGCCCATTATGTTACAACATTCTAAAGCTTCAAAACTTTCTTTTAATGGTGTACTCACTGTTTGGGAGCCAGTCTAGCTCGAAGCAATGACAAGAGAAGAGCTGCAGCATCACCAAAGTCCCCCTGCTCGTACAGCCGATGAAATTCACGATATTTGCCTATTATGACATACAAAATATATAACAAGATATTAAAACATTTTGTTCTCCTTTTAAAATTGTTCAGCAAATGATAAATTTGTATATTTAAGTGCTGTAAAACTTCGCTTTACAGCTAACATTTATCTGGATTCCTCAATTGACTGACCATGTCCTCTGCCCACATTCACTCATTTATTCTTTAGTAAATTCACCTAAATGCCTCACTCTTTTCCTGTTATTCATAATTTTTTCATCACATTACACTCAGAAAGATATTATAGATCAGTTACAATCATCCATCCTAAAAGTCCTCTTCATCAAGGCTATAAGTCCATGTAGATTTCAACAACTTTTTCGTGAGGATAATATGTGACCCACCAAAAATCCATCAACAACTCACAAATAGCAAAAAAGATTAAAATGGTGGGAGAAGCAGGTTTTCTGCATATGATTTCAATGGCAGCTCTTCATCTGATGTGATATCTAATTTGGCTATATATTAGTAATCTAAAAATGTTTGGTATCAGAAAACAAACAACACTAAAATATGAATTCTGGCGACTTATTGGTGGTTGTGAGCCAGAGGGTCACATATGTTGGTCAAAAGAATAATAAAAAAACAGCACTCACCTAGGAATGTGAGTCGATCACTGAGCAGCATCCCAGCTCCAAGGTTATCAAGCAGGTCAATGTTGGTGAAGCCTCCCTTCAGACTGTACTCCGTCAGGAACTTATCCGCAAGGTACGTGGCAAAGGTCGGGTCATGTGACCTCAGACACCAGGTCAGGGCGGAGCCAAGGCGACCCTGACGATAACAGCGCATCCCAAGGACCTTGCAGATACTCTGGGCTATGTGAGGATAAAGAGATAAACATTGGACTAATAGTCATATACAATATTATTTATCACTTGATTATGCGTGACATCTATGGTTTAAAGATAAGTATTATTGCAAAGGTAAGGAGAACTTCTTCAATTACATTTTTACAAACAAATTGCCAAAATACACGAGATTGGAATAAGGCCCTTCTAAAAAAAAACTATTAACTTGATTTGATGTGCACTGTATATAGCTGATCTTGACCCGAGTTGGAAAACACATGAACAAACAGGGGGGAAAAAAATATCAAAATTATCCTTGAAGAGAATCTAGTGTAGTGGGAAAGTTGACTAAAATTATTTTGAGCTTTCAAATTATTTTCACAGTAATTACCAGTAGATAGAATTTTAGAGTAGAAAGATCCACTGCAAAGGATTGCTCTTCAAATGCAACTCATAATATAACCAAAAATTAAAAAGCAAACAGCTGAAATGTTCTGGCCAAACATTTGTGTGCAGTCCCATACATGCATTTCTGTGTACAGTGCATGTTACTTCCAACAGAATTGGGTTCATTACTTATCATTTTGTCGATTCCAAATCCTTACAGCACACAATTCTTAGGTAAATTGTTATCAACTTTTCCGAATCACTTTGAGACAGTTTCTTCCAAAATTTAATCTCATTACCAAAACAATAATTTTGCTTGAAAAGAAAACTAGATTACCTTGTTCCTTCATGTCCCTGTCTTCGCAAGCTCTGAGAACCTTCAGCGCTTTCCTTTCAGTTTTTAGGGGTATCCTCTCAATAAACAACTCCAGGTAATGTCTGAATGGAGATAAAAGTCATTTTATCCAATGCGTAATTTCAAGGGTTTATATCCACTTGGTCTAACAGCAGTTGGTCTAATTCTGTGTTTGTCTCATACCACATTGGCCTGAATTCTGGAGCAAAGACTGAGTATGTACAAGTTGCAAGTTCATGCGAAGCTATTGTGCCATCCTTTTGTCTAATGTTGACTGATGCATCAGACAAAAGGATTGCACAGTAAATTTGCTAGATCTTGCAACTTATACAAACTCAGCCTTCGGTTCAGAATATGGGCCATTAAGTCTACTAAAACCCTGGTCTAATACATACTTGGTGAAATTCTCACTTGGTCTATTTGTCAATTCGTCGAAAGGCAAAATTGTCTAATTGCATTTTCCTCTAACTCAAAAATAAATATTTTTTATATTACCAGTTTTGCTTCTAGAATTGACCATGTGGTGCTGGACCAAGTGGATATTAGACCGAGTGGATATTAGACGTAATGGGAATTAGACAAAGTGGCAAATAGCCGAAGTGGAAATGAGACCAAAAGATAATTAGACGAAATGCAATTAGACCACATGAAAAAAGGGCAATAGTCATAGTGGATTTAGACCAAGTGGCAATTTATTATTTGAAGTTCAGTATTGTGCAAGTATTGGTGTTCAAAGCACTGTTTAGCCTCCCATAGCTCTGACACTATTTCTGGGTTTTGTCCAAATCACATATATTGATAGCTCAACATTGAGATTATTTATTATTTATTATTTTCATTATGGTGCTGTGCTGATGTAGAAATAAGCCCGACAACAACAGCAAAAGGTCAACTTCAAAACTTGAAATCACCCATTGACCAGGGTAATAATATACTGTAAGCACTTTGGTCACTACTGGAAACCAGTTCTATCCTGGCTTAATACCATTGTTGGTTTTAGGATAAACTTTAAAAATGATACTACTTTGACATCATACATATTTCCATAAAGTGTCTTCCTCTTTGTTATTAGGACTCGTTTATCATACATGTATAAAAAATGAGTCAGTTTCGATTTTGGTTAGTTTCACTCTGACTTTTTTATCAATCAGTAATAATGCATGTACTGCTATTTTACATGATTATGTGCATAGAAAACAGAAAATGTCTCTCCAAAGCAGTTTAACAGTGAAGAACAATACATTTTAACAAAAGATCTTGTCTATACAATGATTTGTGTTTTTTCCTGAAGCTCTTGAGCTCATTTTCATGACCTAATTTTATCAAAACCAGAAAAAGATAACTTACCTGCCAAATTGAGGACAGTGATCAAGATAATCTGCTACTACTTGCCAGAAGCTGTTCAAAGGTAAAGAGATAAACATTATATCTACCTTAAAGACATTTCTTAGTTATTTTTGTTTTTTTGTTTATTTACGTTTCTTTTATATTGTTTATCTTCACAGTTAATGTACGGATTTATCTGTTCCATCTTTCTCTATTTGGTGATAAATGCACAAAATGCACAATACAAAAAAAAAATAATTACAATAAATAAATAAAAGAATAGCATTTTAAAGTGAAGAAATGCACTTCAGGCTTAACACTACTCAAAAAGCTAATCCCAGTTTAGGTCATAAGTTATTCAATATTGACAAGGAAAAGAATTCCAAAAGCCATGATCAACATCAACATGTAAGGTTTCTTGAAATGTAAATAATACCTGTTATGTGACATAAGCGTTGAGGCATATTCAAGCAGAAGAAACTCTCTCAGATCAGATCCGAAACTGTAAAAAGAGAAGAAAAAAAAGCATATCGTCAACAGTGGACGTTGGCTATACATTCCTCGAGTAAAACATTTGTGACACTGTCTTGACCACCTCCAAACCAAACAATAGCTTTTATTTATCTTTATATTTTCAACAGGGCCTGTACTGCTATTCGAAAACAGTCGTTTTGCCCATTTTACGTGCAGAGCAGGTCATATGAACATGAGCACAACAGATGTTTTTTTACAAGATGGACGAGCCCCACAGTAATATATGGTCCAAGCATTACCAAAAGGTCACGCATTTTTGTTTTCTCAGCTGGCTCTTATTTAAGTTTAATCATATCAAAGAAAGGCAATCCCACAGGTTATCTCTGTTGGCTGCCATGTTTTGTAGCTCTACTGAACATTTGACATTCTTGAGATATATCACCCCATCTACAAAGTAAGATAGATAGTTTGTTTGAATTTGTGATATTGTCAGTGGGGTGATAAAACCTCTCAAAATATCAAATATTCATGAGAGCCATTGCACTACAACCTATGGGATCACATTTCCTTTGACACACTGTGGTGGCTTCATCTTAGGGGTAAGAGATTTGGACAGGACATTACTAATTGCCCTGAAATTAACCCAAAAGGGTGATTTTCACCAGAATTTGTTTCCACAGTGAATATAGCTTACTTGAGTTGATGTGAATCCAGTTGTCCACAGTGATGTAGAAGATCAGCAAGGTGGGAAACGAACCACCAATTACTCAATGTTGCACTGCAAGAAAATCAAGAAAATGGAAATGAAAATCAAGAAGATGTTCCTGTTTAATGTTGACTACCTCTCTGTTCCTTCATTGGCTGCCCCCCCCACACTTCTTAACTGCCCCTATTGTTTCCTTTGTTCTCTCTCACTTGAATATCCCTAGCCTTGCTCTCCTTTTCTATATTAGGGTTAGGGTTAGGGTTAGGGTTAGGGTTAGAGAGAGAGAGAATGAGCGGTTTGTGTGTGGGGGGAGGGAGAGATGGATGCAGAGAAGAATGACAGAGAAGAGCGAGATGGGGGGGGGGGGGCGAGAAACAGAGAGAACACGGGTGTGTGGAGGGGGGGGGTGGGGGTACAGGGAGATTGGGAAAAGGAGATACAAACTCATGTTACCTGCTTATCTTGATCATCTGATAGATATCAAACTCCCAAGGCTTTCTCCAGTATACTGTCCAGTGCCGTCATCCTACCAGACACTCCACAGGCATCCATGCTAGCCTGTAGGTCATAGGTCAAACAGTGCAGGTCAATTAGAAAATCACTTCAGGCATGCACAGTGAACAAAGAAATGAACACATAAATAAATACACTAAAAAAAGACAATAAATGTCCTTTGTAAATTAGTAATCTGCTTAAATTATACTTAGGTGACTCACCAAATGATAAAGCAGCGGCACTTTATACCGGATGTACTAATCCCCTCCTATTAAGTCAATGGGAGAATAATAGGGGATTCGTATATCTGGCATATAATCCTGCTGTGTGGTCTTTACGCATCGGAATGCGGCTTTATCTTTTGGTAAGTCACCTTAGCAGCAATTGATTGGGATATTCTTTTATCTCATTGTGATATGGAAGCAAAATACATTATTTTATTGTGCTTTCCTAAACTTAGACCGAGCTTTTAATATTGACCATTGCTTCACTCACCTTGGCATGGTAATGAAGGTCCAGTGCCTTAACTGTTGGGTTGGTGTACAGTAGTCTAGTGACCATCAGGTGATACCAACCACCGAGTTCTTGGATCAAATCCCCAACCTCTTGAAGCAAGACAGCCTGGTCACCACATAGGATCTATAATTAAAACAGGAAGGTTATACATTAATTGCACTTATCTATTTTATTGAATGATTATTTTTTTGTTTCACTTTTAAATATGGAAATTCAAACTGGTTTATTGACTTAGAATACCAGTGACATTGCTTAAAAGCCTTCACACTCTTTCCTATTGCACCTAAATAAATGTAAATGAAGGAATGTTAGTTGAAGTTACTCCTACTTTCATGCAATTCAAATTAATGCTGTTTGCATGGAGAGCTAAAAGTGTTGCAATGTTTTTCTTTGTTGTTGTTGAAAATTTTATGAGTCAGTCGCTAAAAACATTTCCACTTTATAATGAATAAGGATATCTAGAGGAATGAAGACATCACAAAAATGCCAAAATTAATCCCTTACAAAATTCCCAATATGTCCAAAATCACGAAAATATCTGTACATAAAAATTTTACAGCACACAATGCAAGATTGCAAGACATATCAAATACCCTCTAGTTATTATTTTCAATACACAATAATGAACCTATTTAGTCTAAAATAAAACAATTTTCCTCACCTTACAGATAACCTCCAGCCTTGGATAGGAAGCAAAACTGTGATCCTCTAGGCATTGTTTGCACATGTCTTGCCAGTGACGCCACTTCAGATCAAACTCGGCCAGGGATTGCCGACTCAGGGTGCCAAAGACAGGCATACGCCTCATTAGCTCGTCAATCTTACCATAAGCCTGTCAAAAAAAGGTGAGATATGTAATACCAACATGTGCACATATGCTTTATAATTGTGCTAAAAAATTAAAAACATAAATTATAACAGGAAAGCAACAGCATAAGAAACTGAGATTCTAATAAAAAATGGATTACACAGGGTATGAGGGCTCATCAAGACAATTACCCCAATGGAAATTTTACCCCCACAAATAGGGCTAGATGGTAGCTTTTTATCAGGGGGTAGTTGTCCTAGAATTGAGTTGAGAAAGAGAAATATGGAAATCAATCACATTTTCCTCCTCGAATTGACACAATCATAGTCCTTTTCTTGTGAGCTAAAGACAAGATTGACCAAAATAAATATCCATTTAATAAACATTTGACTAGAAATTGAAAAAAAAAAAAAGAAAGTTGCCAATTTGAAACTAAAGTAATTTTTTTATGGCTGCCTGCATTGCCATTTTAGAAATGCGCATTTTTAATATTCAATTAAACTGTTCTGACTCATGAACAACATTTTGCATAGAATATAGAAATAGGGCTTAACCACGACAACTAAAACACTTCTTACTTACCCCATGAGTGTCCAGTTGAAACTTTGGATCCAACGACAGCATATGCCTGGCCTCTGTGAGTCGACCTTGAAGGATGTAGATGTACACCTGAACAAAATCAAAAGATACATCATCAAGGGTTACAATTAGACCTCGCATATCTGGCCACGAAACAAGCACCCATCCGTTCAAGTGATATGGCCAGTTTGTGAGAGTAATGCATAGCTTGTATACTGGGACACCATAAATGTATATAATCTAAATTTTATAGGGCGAGGATTTGATAAATTTGAGGGAGAGGGATTAACGGGATTGATGATTGTAAATGATCATAATATCTTTCTGAGTGAAAGGAGATAAAAATGGTATGGATAAAAGTTCTTCAAGTTATATGTGTTTTATCATACAATCTTTCATTCTATCTCAAAGTAAACTAAAAACTTGATTATATTTCTAGATGTACCCAAACTATAACCCAGTTTTAATGATATTTTTCTCATCCAAACCACAGAACTATTGCATGATATTACAGTAATGATTATTGGGTTAGTGTTTTTTTAATATTTGGTTTCAAAACTAGAACTAGGAAATTAAAAACTCAGGATTGACAGCCAAAATGACTTCACAGGTAACATTTAGTGGATTGTTTATACAAAGGGAACAGAACGTACAGGGACTAATTTGCCTTTGTAATTACTGCAAATAAAGACTGGGATTGCATTCAGGAAACTTGTTATCAATATGAGTCAAATATTGTGAAAATGTACATGGCAAATTTAAAGTGCATACATGTTCATATTTATCTTGCAAATTGACACTTAAAAAACATGCATGTCAATTACTTGGAGTAAACACAAATTAAAGATGGAAACAAATCAAAATGTGTGATTGCTCATGTAATTATTCTAAAGAAATGCATTCAGAGGAAATTCAAAGGAAATTGCAGTGTGTGTACTCTGTAATAATACACTAGCCAAACAATTCCCTAATTTCTTTTACAAATATTCTGCATTCGCCCTAGGATATTTGTGCAAATTTGATGTGTAAAATTAAAGATTTGAAGATTAAAAAGACACACTACACTGACCCAATAAGCACAGGCAGAATAAAGGGCTCCAGTAACATTGAATGAGATTCAAATCATAATCTATTTGATTTAGCTCATTTTGCCAACATTACTATATACATAAAGGTCAATAAAGTATCCCTTGAAATTTACAAGCAATTGTTTGCTTTACTTTCAAGACATCTATGATTTCATATTCAAATTCTGAAAACCGTTGCTGTAACGCTTTTCAAACAGCACCCTTTCCATCACATGTCCTTACATGATTGTATGCCTAGCCTATTTTTTTTTACTGCTTTTCCCATTTGCTCCAAAATTTTCATTTATTTTTTTTTTTAAACGATGAGAGCAATAGAATTTTATTCATTTCGATCCCTTCTACATTTGTTTTTTTGAAGTTACCAATTCATTAAGACTACATTGCAGATGAAAGAAAAGTAGAAATATGCTGGAACTATACTTATTTATATCATTCCTCGGATTATATTCAGGAAAACTATTAATTATCAGGCCAGGGCATGTACACTTACACATATATGAACATTTAATATGTTGAAAGAAAAAGAAAACGAGAACCAAATAAGATTTCCATTTTTCAATAGAGAATAATTAATAATGATAAATAATTGCTTATTCTGACAATTTTATTATTTTCCCAATTTTTCTTATCTAAAAAATTGGTATCAAAATCAATTTCTTATGTATTTTATTGTTTTAGGAATTTCCTATGTATTTCTTTGTTTTTCAACTTTTTGTTTTTTCTTGCTTTTTTCGCTTTTTTTAGCAAAATTTACCGCAGAACCTTTTGCAAGCATTATTATGCTAAAATAAAATAGTTCAAGTCAATTAAAAAGAAAACAATCATATCTTTAAATTTGAAAATAACTCCATATGCATTGACGTAAATAAAATCATGTTTTTGAGCCTCTGAAGAGGAGCAAAATTTACTGCACAACCTGTTTCAAGCATAATTATGCTAAAATAAAATAGTTCAAGTCAATGAAAAAGAAAACAATCATATCTTTAAATTTGAAAATAACTCCATATGCATTGAAGTAAATAAAATCATGTTTTTGAGCCGCTGAAGATCAGAGGAGGTACTACTTACAGCGGACCAATATTCTTCTGTAGTCTCGATCTCCTCAGCCATGAGAACACTTCTAGCCTTGACGTCACCCTCTGTGAAATGTAGCTTGACCCAATCTAGAAGCTGCTGAAGTACAATGCCACCTACAATAATAATAATAATATTGTTTAATTTTCTTTACTCACTTTTCTTTACCCAGGGTAGCCACTTCAGTGCCCAGTAATATAAAAGGGATACGATCAATCTTATGATCGATTGTAACTCTTAGTAAATGGACTTATTATTGATATCAATCGTAAGATTGATTGTCTTTTTTGTTACAGGTCTGATAAATGTTCTACTGGATAGCGGGCCCGGCACACCATGATATGTAGTTATTATCCCAAGCACCTTGAGAGAAGGTAGCTATTGGTACCATTTTCGTAAGTTTTTGGTATAACTCGGTCAGGAGTCGAAGCCACGATCTGCCATAAGACAGCAATGGAGCATATAGTAATCGAAGATTGCTCTGGTGACATTGTTCCTGACTCTATTTTGTCAAAGATTAGATTCAGGGACAAAGTTTAGAATTCATTTAGTTCATGTACATGAAATTATCCCAAAGCATGTGTCATACATCCTACATTTATCCAGCATACGATGCACCATGCTGTACACCAGGGTACCATTGTAACCCGGGGTACCGCGTTGTGCAGAGCCTTCTTGTGTCCATTAGTGTACAGTTATACAGTGTTTTCACGCTGAGTATTATTCGGTGCGACAATGATCACAACGCCTGTTTTTCTTCTTTAATATTATCTAATGACAATAATAGTACAAATTTAACTTATTTTAGTAACTACTCAAGAATTTATATATAATTTTGGACAGTTTGGTAACCCAGGGTACAGTGCTAAAATTAATTAAATAATTCCACAAAATTAATTAAATAATTCAACAAAATGGCAGATTTTTAAGTGGTACCCCAGGGTACCAAATACTTCATCATATACATGTATACTACGCAGTCCTTCCTTTGAATTCATATCTCATTCTCAATTGGTTTTAGAGATATAGTGACAATGAATTCAACAAAAAAAATTCCATAAGTGGACCCCATGACCCTCAACCAATGAACTACGTACTACAAAATATATTCAGATCATCTTCCCCAAGTGATAAAACTATCCAAAGTTTGAATTTCATATCTCAACAGATGAACCCCCAATAAATATATGATGCCTCTGGCACCATCTTCAGTGGCATAGACATAAAACCGTATCAGGGCTCAATGCCACTTAAACGTAATAGAGAGATCTGGATGAACGTTTCAGTGTTTGTGAGCATAGGGCCCCTTTTAAAATGTAATGTGGAAAAACATGTTGTGTCCTGTGCACAGACCTGCAGAAAAACAGCCTTTAGCTGAAGTAGGTTTAGTACCATGTTGAAATAAAATTAAAGGGTGGACAATTCTGTCAAAAAAAATTCTTTATTTACCTGGCAATGTCTCTACAAAGAGAATCTCACAGAGACTCCATATCAGCCCTATTGTCTGAAAGATTTCACACTGGTCGCCATACTCTCTTGCTTCAGTTCTATCAATACTTTGGTCTGTAAAAAGAAGACAAAAAGCGTGGAAATATTGCAAGTAACATATGACAAACAAAAAACAGAATTCTGGGGTAGGAGGCAGCATGTGAACCTAGCATCTTCCCCCCCCCTCCCCCCCCCTTCTCACACTCCATCCTATAATACAATTATGATAATTTTTATTGATGATATTCCTTGGGCTTGTACGCAACATTAAATCTTATTAAGATTGGGTTTCTTTTTCCATGCTTTTTTTTTTTTTTGCCCAACTTTGTAAACGTGCCCTCCCCCCATCCCCCCACCCAATGGATTAGCCGTAATGCCTTGCTGGTTCCAAATAGCATGCATGATGGACACATTTGCCTGGCTGGACGTTTTCGCCTCCAACACTGGCAAAGGTTAGAATACCAAAATTTTAATCACATTTTGCACTACCAGTAAATATACTGTAAAATTCTGAAGCAAAAACTGTCATTATATTTCTTGCTTCACAGAAGCCACAATCATCACAAATAAATTAACTTTTAATAAATCAACACTTATCAGACTGTAGAACTACAAAATTGCACGGCAGTACTCTTGTGGGTTTTTGCTATTTAAGGTGAAATGCACTTTGTATCTGATGAAAAGGCGCTTTATAAACTCAGTATATTATTATTTAATACTTTTCATGTTCCCTCCTTTACAGTCATGTAAACTTGAAATTCTCTTTCTACCAATTGAAAGTATATTAGGTTGTTACTGTTTGAGAGATATTTTTTTAGTTTCATTCGCTTATTTTTCTTTTTTTGCATCTCATATTTCAAGTGGGTTTCAAATACATGAAGAAAACATTAAAAAATTGTTCTCTCCTTTAATATACATGAACATGTATTTTTCTCTTTCTATATTACTTCTGTTCAAGAGTTTTTATTATTATTATTATTATTTGTATAGATTCTAAATGAGATTATGAAATAAAATTTTCCCTTTTTAATATACCAGTCTTCTACGCTCAAATTTAACACTCCCCATTAAACATTCAATCATAATTTGCAATGCTTCTGGCTTTCATGCGTAATGATTTTTATGTTCCACTCAAGATAATTGGTCACTGTACATACCCAGTGAAGCTTTACGGAGATCCTGCACGCATTCAGCTATGAAGGCACGGTAATGTCGGCTGCACTTTATCAGTCTGTATGGAGACAATATGAGGTAATAAAAAACTTTATTAAAAATACTACGAAATTTGTTTTTTTCTCTCACTTCTAGTTTTGCAAGCCAATCTAATCAAATTCATATGTCCTTGAAGCTGGTAGTGAAAATAAAATATCAAGGAAACTTGCAAAACATAATTGCAGCCTTGGGAATTAAATGATAGTCAACAATATTTTACAGCCAGCGTAAGCTTGGACCTTGCTTGCTCCATAAAGAATATAAGTACAAATTTGTATCACGATAGGTGTTTGAACTTTCATTAATTTCATAACAACATCATATAGGTTGTGAGTGTGGCGTAAGATCTTATCTATACATGTAGTTCTTAGTGTATTTTATCTGTGTTATGTCAACTTTTCATGTTAGTTGATTAAAAATACAGTATTCAGTCCACTGGCAAACATCTCAACAAAAAGAAATTGAACACATTGAAGACAGAAAATAAAAAGAATGTAAAAAAGATGTTTCTACGAGGTGCGAACCGAGCTCACTGTGACAATAAAGAAGTCAAGAGCATCACAATACATTTTGGCAATTAAAATATGTGCAAATGATATATCCCTAAGATGAAACTGCTTGAATACTAGAAAGAACACTAAAGGTGATTGAAACCCCTGTCCGCATGCGTGTGCAACATCGAGATCAATAAACATGCAATATGACTTTTTGATCCCTAAATGACCTTTAACCTCACCGTCCTCATAAAAACACACTTGGTATTTACTGTATTACCAAAAGGTTCATTTGTTCCAACATTGGACAAAATTGAGGTGGAAATTGACCTTTTGACCTATATATGACCATTTTCTTCACCATCATCAACAAACACACGGTATAAATTTCCCACTGATCATTTGTTTCATATTTGAACTAAATAGATGCAGAAATCATTTTACCCTTTTTTCACCCTAAATGAACTTTGACCTTATGATCCTCATCAACAGACATGTCGTATTACCCACTGATCACTTATTCTACAATAGGACCAAATTGACCAAACAGACATTAAAAAAAAAAAAAGAGAGCAAAAGTAATATGCAATATGGTCTTTTGACCACTAGATGACCTTTGACCTCACAATCCTCATAAGCAAAAATGTGGTATATATTTTAACCACTAATCATTAAAGCAGAAATAAAGTGTAACTAAAACTTGAAGAAATGATGTACAGAGACTAATAATTTGACCTTTTGACCCTCTACATGACCTTTTACCTCAACATCTTCATTTAAAGATGGTGAGTTTGCTTGGTGCACTTCTATTATCTATCATTATTAAATATTGTTACAATAAGTTAAACCTGGTGTATAGTTTTGGTAACAAAAAAAAAAATTGGCATAAAACCGATTAAATATAGTCTCATGTTGTTCAAATTGCACTAAAAGACATGTGTGAGAGATTTTGTGATATTCCTTTCACGATTTCCAGTGAATTTCAGTGAAATGTTTGGATCCAAACACAATTTGTAACGGCTTTTGAGACCTTTGCTGGGTTGTCCAGTCCCCCGAACTTCCCGCATGAATGGAGCATAGCGATCTGTGTGTATCACCCACACAAGAGAATCCCCATTGGTTTTCCATGTGAACGCCTAGTGCACACAAAGATGAGTCGGATCCCCGACTCATCTTTTTTATACTATAATATCGTGAAATAAAGACATTAAAACGAGATTCCATGTAATATAACTTTCTTTGTTACAGTTATAGGATTCAGTCTTTCATATTATCTAACTGTGAATCCAAATTAAATTTTTCCTTCTCCCAACACTATACACCAGCTTTAAACTACAGTCTGTGTCAAATAAAATGGTACAAGTGGAAAACATTTTTTTATAGTATGAAGTTTAATCACAACCTGGTATTATTTGGTATTTTCATAAAGCAGGAAGATCAGACTTTCACCTGCAATTTTTTTCATCACATTTGGTGTTGTAATTTCTGAAATATGACTAGTTTTCTACAATCAAGAAAAATCCATTTTTCGCACGCCGTCCCATGCCTTTGTATATAGGTTTCGCATAATGGCTATAAAGTGCTCAATTTCGATTCGTTCGTCGTCGCACAAAATTTAGCATAACTTTTGTTTTACGAAAGCAAATTATACGGAACAAAGCGTATCAGCAAGGAAAATCTTTTGGCTTTCATTTGGTACCACAAACAAACATTATCTGAAAATATTTCACACCTAAATATTTTTTTTTCGACTGTACCATTTTTTTTGACACAGACTGTATATCAAAATATAATACTCACTGAGGCTTTCTGGAAGTGTCTTTGTCCTCAGGTGATTGCTTTTGAAGTGAAACAAAAATATCTGGAAAAAAAAATACAAGAAGATATGCTATCTTAATTATGTGTAAAGCCCTACACACATATTGGCGAGAATCATTTCCTGGAACTACAAAACTGAGCAAGACAATGCTGTAAAAGAGACAGCAATAGGGGGAAGAGAGTGTGTGTGTGTGAGAGAGAGAGAGAAACAGGGTAAGAGAAAGTAAAGATGTAAAATATTACAAAAAGAGGAATAGCCACCAGAAAGACTGGGTGATAAAAAGTGTGTGAAAGACATAAACAGAAAACAAACATAAAGAGGGTGAAAGAGAAGCAGATGAAATAGAGAAAACAAGAGAGACAGAGAGTGAAAGCAGTATATGTTTGATTGTTAATAATTGCAAACAATATTAGCCACTCCAGACATCATTCTGAGGGGTCTCAAATAGGCCAATCAATTTGTTTTCACTGCTACTTAGATGTCTTCAATTATCTCTTTTCCAACATATTGGCTGTACCCCCCCCCCCCAACAAAACGAAACAGCAATGAAGTGATGGGGCGGGAGTGAGGGAGGGAAGAATGGTGGGAGATGGGGGAGGAGACACAGAGAGGGGATAGGTAGAAAAGAAACAAACAAGAGGGGGAGGGGAAACCGGCAATTGCTCCTGGATTTATTTTGTCTCAGATTTACAGCTAGGATTATGGTTGCGATAGGATTTACGAAATAGTGAAGTCAGCCTAGAGGTGATGATTTTCCATTTTTAAAAATTTGTTTTCGGTTTCAAAGGGTCTTTGTAATTTAGCCATCTAGAAACTGTACACAAAAGGGGAGAATTCTGTTTTGAACAGGTGTATTTCATGAATTTTCACATGAAAAGAAAAGAACCAAATGGATTTTCCATTTTGGTTCATCGGTAAAGGAAAATCATCACCCCTATTTAGCCATTTGATTAGCGTTACTTACAGTTAGAGATTGATTGTGAAGCAATTATCGTTGCTGTAGCAAAGGTCATAACCCAATGGAGAGATATGGGAGACAGAGAAAGGTAGATTTAAGGGGAGATGGATGGACAGACAGACTTTTCTACTCACCGTGTGATTGCATAACAAGTTTCCTGGTGTGTGGGTTGTGCATATCTGTCTGCCATTCAACCTGATGGAGTCTGGATGGTGCTTGAACTACCTGGTCTCCTGATCAATAAATAGACAGATACAACTGACAATGGGAGAAGTTTAATAATCTCCAAAACCAATTATTAAAATGGTTTTGGTTAACATTTCCCACTAAAGGATCTGGGGGGGGGGGGGGGGGAATTCTTTCATGGATGACAACTGACCAACATCCCAAGTGCCAACAATACTGGGATTAGATTGTATTTCACTTTTACAATAGGGTGTCCCAGATGAAGTGGAAGCTAGCCACACAAATTCTTGAACAAGAGGTGTTTGAAATTATTTTGTAATTAGCACAGGATGAGTTGGCGGGATTTGGAAAGTTACAAACTACCTTGCCAAACAAAGGGATGGTTCATTTATTTCTTTTATGTTCTTGGTTAAGGTTCATCTAACAAATGTCTCAGTGAATACAAAGGGTCATTCCTTGCTGTGGGAATCTCATGTGATTACTATTGCTTTGATCTAAGAAAATCTTTTCAAAATTATTTGTTTATCCATACGTCGCTCTTTTGTATTGTATTAGGTGTCAAAAGAGAGAAGAAAAGATGAACTTAAATATGATGCAATTAATATTTCATTAATTGCTTGCTTTCACTGAAAAAAAAAAAACCCAAATATTCGGTTCCTATTTTTTGGGGGATGCTCTATACAGTCTGTGTCAAAAAAAATGGTACAGTCGGGGAAAAAATAATTTAGGTGTGAAATCGTTTCATATAATATGTGTATGTGGTACCAAATTAAAGTCAAAAGATTTTCCTTGCTGATGCTCTTTGTTCTGTATAATTTGCTTTCGTAAAACAAAAGTTATGCTGAATTTTGTGCGACGAGGAACAAATCAAAATTACGCACTCCTATTGTTCTGGAGCGCTGAATTCATGGCCATTATGCGAAACCTACACAAAGGCATGGGACGGCGTGCAAAAAATGGATTTTTCTTGATTACAGAAAATTAGTTATATTTCAAAAAATACTGCACCAAATGTGATGAAAAAAATTGCAGAAGAAAGTCTGATTTTCCTGCTTTATGAAAATACCAAATAATAACAGGATGTGATTGATTTTCATACTATAAAAAAATGTTTTCCAACTGTACCATTTTATTTGACACAGACTGTACAGCACAATTCACTCAGGAAGTGTGGGAGAAGCAGATACATCACTTAAGTACTTCACCTTTAGGGGACACCCTCCAATTTTAAGATGTGTATTGGTTTTAACATGCATAGGGTGTGACTATCCTACACATGGCACCTCAATTCAACGTCCCATCAGAGAGACGGAGTGTTTTCTATCTGATTTACCCTGAAAGATTTTGAATGTTTGAGTGTCCACCACTTTCCTTCTCTGCCCACATCCAGTATTAAGAAGCAATATCTGGTTGCTCATGACCTCCAAAACAGTGTTTTCCAAATGAATACCCTGAAAGGTTTTGTATGTTTGACTGGAAGATTACTTACCAGCGTCACGTCCCGCTTCCCTTCTCTGCCCACATCCTGTATGAAGGAGCAGATGGTTGCTCAAGACCTCAATTAAACATCTTATCTGAGGAACAGTGTTTTTCAAACTGAATTGCATGAAACATTTTGTATTGACTGGAACATTACTTACCAGCGTCCCCTGCTTTCCTCCTCTTCCCACATCCTGTATGTAGGAGCAACTGATTCCCATTCCTCCACACCGCAGAGAGACCATGAATGTTTGCCTCACACTCTGGGATACTCTGTATTTAAAAGAATAAGAAGAAGAAAAAAAAGGAGAAAATAATTAACATTGGCAACTTATTATGGTAAAATTTATTTCCCAGTTCACAGTTAAACTAGAAAAACATAAAAAATGGAGGCAGTTTTTGACCATCTCCTGATTTCTTTATCTTTTTATTCTTTTTAAATTAGATCTAGATCTAACGTTAGATCTGTAACTGAACATTATGTTAGTTTTTCATTTTTGTCATTGAAATCAATATAGATTTAGCCTTTAAAATAGGGACTGAGGCTGCTAAACTTTGAGTTTAATGGTCTGTGTATAGTTAGTCATGACATACTTTTGTTGCTACTGCTAGAGTGATCATGATTCACCTCAATGATCACAATTTTGGAGAGTTTTACCACCTCTCGTCATTGCTCTTTGAGTTTACGTGGCAATAATTTAATTAGTGAAATTCTCCAAGCCAAGGCAAGTGCATGCATGAAATACTTGATTAAAATGTGCTTGCATGATTGGGTGGTCGGGTGGGTGGTCGGGTGGGTGGTCGGGTGGGTGGTCAAATACCCCGCACTACCCTCTGGTACTGGTAGGAAGTTGAACTGTCTTTGACTCCGAGTCCGAGTTTGAGCAAATAAATTGGGGGCATTCAAATTTTTGGAAATTTTATTGTCATTTCACTTTTCAGTCTTTTTTCAGACAAGATCAAGAATTAAAAGAACAAAAAGAAGATAAAGAATTTAATCCATGATGTATCATGAAAACGAATAACGACATGCTTAAGTCAAGTTAAACAGTCATTTTAACGTTAAAACAACAAAATTCACTGTTGTCTGACGTCTGTTGCATTCAAATATATTTCTGTCCCACATATTGATTTCTGTGTAACGAAAATCAAGCGCACATAGTAACAAGATTCCTGGGCATGTTAATCCATTATTGAACACTTAAAGTGCATCTGGTCTCGTTATGAATAATTATCTCATCACTAAGGAAAGAAAGAAGCACTTAAATTGTCTTGAAATATCTAAAAAGGGATATCTTTGTACGTACCAAAAATGGAATTTCCCGCTCGTAGGCTGCCATGCTGATGTCTTTCAATTGGCTGATGCCCAATAAGTGCACCATGTACCGCACACGTATTTAGCACGATAATGTGAGGCAGCGCAGCGAAATGTGAAATGCAATCTCGATATGATTGGGCGTTTCAAGCTGTTTCAATAGTAATAAAAAATTATATTAAATAAAAGATGAGGAAATCAAATGAATATCAGGGGCCGCGGAGCCGGGGGGGGGGGGGGGGGGGGGGGGGGGGGGGGGGGGGGGGGGGGCTGCAGCCCCCACTTTTTTCAGCCAACGTGTACAAAAATGCAAAAATGACCATACATTTGTGATTTTTAGCCTGTTCAGCCCCCCCACTTTCGGCTCAGCCCCTCCACTTTCAAAAACGCTCCGCGGCCCCTGAATATGATTTATTATTTACTTGTCGGCAATACATTTAATGTAGGCTTATCTTAAAGTTAAAGTGTTGTAATACATTTGTTATGTTTCAAGGGTCAATCACCACTGAACATAATAAGGCCTATAATTTTTTTTTTTTTAGTGCAAAATTGGGGTTGTAATTACATGATTCGGTCTTTGGGTGATTCTTTGAAAAGTGAACCTTTTTTGGAAAAAATAAAGTTTGTCCTTTATGTTTTTAAGCTGCATATTCATAGAGAGCATTGTCTGAAGTTTCATGAAATGCATTTTTTATCTTAATTTTACAAAATTTTCATGCTCATTTGCATAAATTAACATGCAAAAAATTTGAATAGAAAAAATGGTACGTAAATATCATTTGTTTGACCCTGACTTGATTGTATATGCTGATCTCCTTACTTTGATTATTGTCATTATACCCTTTTAAACTTCATTCCTTTAAATCAAATGAAAATAATGGTGTTGAATGGATTGTTTTAGATAATTAACTAAAGAAATCAGTTGCCATCAAATGTCACACACGCGTGACCCAAAAACACGAAAAAATTAACGCCCCTCGAAAACCATGGTTCTATTATTATTACATTTTTTTCTCCAAGCTAGCATATTGTGCTTGCATCTCACCAAATATGAAGCCATGATAGCTTCTAATTTAGTTATTAATTAACTTTGAAATGTCACACACGTGACCCACGGGTCACGTGTGTGACCAACTATGGTCATGCCTTTAAAAAAGGGACAAGGCTATTCGGCCATCTCTTGAAAAGTGAACCTTGGGGACAAATAATTGTTGCTTTTTGATTTTAAGCTGCATATTCAAATAGAGCATGTCTGAAGTTTCATGAACAGATGTTTTTTCGTGATTTTTGCAATTGTTCATGCTCATTTGCATAAATTAACATAAATGATAATTAAATGGACAAAACGGTAAATAAAATATCATTTTTTTAACCCTGAATGGAATGGATATCTGACTTCCTTATTGGATTACTGTCATTATATTATTTTTACCTCTATTCTTTTAATCTAACCCCCAAAATAATGTTGTTAAATTGATTACATTAAGATAATCAACCAAAATGTCACACACAAGTAACCAGAAACAACAAAAAAGTTTATGCCCCGTCTTAACCATGGCTCTGGTATTATTATAATTATTCTTTAAAGCTAGATTTAATGTAGGCCTATACCTTGCATCTCATTAAATATGAATCCATGACAAATTTTAATTTGATTATTAATTAGCAAACAAATTGGTCACACACGTGACCGCGCTGGTGGGGGCGGTCATAAATTCTGATTATATTCACTTTCATTGGCTGAAATTAATTTATTTTAGCATTATTATGCTCCAAAATGGTTCTGCAATAATTTTTGCGAAAAAAACAAACAACAACAACAAAAAAGAACAAACAAACAAACAAAACAAAAGGTTGAAAAAACAAGGAAATACATAAGAATTCATAAAACAATGAAATACACAAAGAATTTAGTTCGATATCAATTTTTTTTCCAAGTACAATGGTTAGGAATCCTATAAAGATTATGCAAACACAAAATTAGCATTTCCAGAAGCTGTAGTTTGTCATTTAGAACAAAAATTATGACTTCATGTAATGCGTAAATTAGCATAATTAATTCATATAAAATAAATTATTATTATTATGGGAAAATTCAACAGTGCTTTTCTTGTAGTTACATCAACACACTACCATCGTGCATTTTCGGCGCGCTCGCGCGATCAACAGCCAAGATCTTATAGGGGGCATCATGGCCCCCTCCCTACCCGCCCCTCCCCCAGTCTTGACAGCTACCAAAACACCCCATTGACTGACTAGGGTTGAGTTCATAGATTTTTTTACCACAGCGGATATAGTAATTGCTAAAAATGTACATTTATTGCATAATACATAATATATTCATTTTTCTGTATACAATTTGCCATAGGTCACACACGTGACCACTAAAATGTCACACACGTGACCCGACATCACGATATAAAATAATAGATAAAAAAAGAAATTTTAGAGATGACTCCTATCCATGGTATTTTTTGGTTAACAGGTCCATAATTCATATCTCACAGCAAATAAGAATTTCATCATTTTAAAACTCACAGGAATTTCAAAATGAAATTGAACTTTCAAAAATCATGCCGTCTGTGAAGTCACACACGTGACCACTTCTTTTGACCTCTGACCTTGAACATGCATATTGTAAATATCAAAAAATATTTACAAATGATAGCAACAAAATATATTAGCATGATATAAACATTAAATCAGTATATTTTTAAAATTGTTAGAGTTATAGCCAATTAAATCAAGATTTTGCATAATTTCGGTCACACACGTGACCAAGAATGGTCCCTTTGCTTTTAATCTGTTTAAGCCCCCACATTTTTCGATTTTCCAACTGCACCGCCCCCTATTTTCAAATCCGGAATCTGCTGGTAGGCGATTCTGACTTAAAATGTCAAGTAATAGGAATGTGACCTTTTGCTGCTAACGAAGATATCTTTTTAAATATGAAGAGTTTGTTTCCAAAAGGGACTAAATCCACTTTTGTAACTTCAGAGTAAATGGCTTTTCTTTAATTGCCGGATTTTGTACAGGCGTCTATGGAAAATTCAAATTAAAAGTTGCAATTTCTGGAAGTTGCAATCAAAATTTAGGTAAGTTATTTTGCTCACGGATGGGTACGTACCTGAACAATGTCAATAACTCAATTTTCATCAAAAGTGGATTTAGTCCCTTTTGGAAACAAGCTCTTCATATATAGACATGTTAAATACTATACCTTATATCTAATTAATTCACTTAAAGACGATGATGTTTTAATAGTTTCCTCTCGTCATAGCATTATTATAAATTGTCATCTTATATATCCTTTGCATACAGTTAATTCATTATGCTATTGTAATGATTGTTGTTAATGTTTTTATGATTATCGCAATTCAGTCTCCGGACTTTGAGAATGGAATATATACAATAAAGTCCTTCAATTAAATTCAATTCAATACCGCTGTTTGCATGATGCATTAATGCGATTAATAAGAGAGACATGAATTTGTTGAAGTTAAAGTACACTGTAAAAAATATTTGTATTTTTACAGCAAATCTGCTGTCAGCAGCCAGTCGCCATAAAAAATGTAATTTAAAAAACAGTTTTGTTGTAAATTTCTCCTGCAAATAATTACATGAGAAATACAAAATATACATCAGGAGTAACACATTTGTTCCGTTTTAACCAAATATGTACGCTATAGAACTCTAATGATTTTTTTCCCTTCTCTTTCATAACATTCTTAGAGGAGAAATTTACAACAAAACTGTTTTTTTAATTACATTTTTTTATGGCGACTCTGCTGACAGCAGATTCGCTGTAAAAATACAAATATTTTTTTTTACAGTGTATATTCCAATCCGATTAGAGCATGATTAGCAACGTGAGAAATGCGACAATGATTATGTGCTGTAATTTGCAAGGAAACTATTTTATTCACATACTATTTTCTATACGATTACCGGTGTCATCTTTATTTCATACAAATTGTCAGAGCTAATTATACCAGCCTATTAAAGCTTATAAAGTCTCTTCTGGGCAGGAAGATGAATGGCCACAAAAATATAAAGGGTTAAAGTTTTTCCTGTGATCACGGACATCACAAAAGTGACATGAAAAATGGTCACACCTTCCACATACATGTACTTCTATTTTCCCCAAAAATATATCAAATTGATCATAATCTTCATGTGTTTTTTTTATCCCCCCCCCCCCCGTAATTTAAACTAACTTCAGTGCTCATAATAATTCTCGTAACTTCTTATATCCAATTTTCTCAAACAATCACCACTGTTTTTTTTTTTTTTTTTTTTTTTTTTTTTTTTTTTTAATAATTTCTCTAGTCCCTAAGCGATTCAATCAATTGCATTGTTGATATACTTATGAAAAACAGAAGCATAACATTTTTGGGGGTTATTACCCTTGATACATATAATCTTAAGGTGTAACTTTACATAAAATATTTCGCAGAAAAGCTAGATTAAAATGTTTATGTACACCATGCGCCAAGCGTGAAGATTTCTGAAGAAAAGAAGAAGAAGAAGAAGAGAGAGAAGAAAAAAGTTATCCGACGGGGCTACGTTGGTACCTTCGAATCCATGGCAACGCTCTACCTCTACACATCTCATAAACTTCAACAATCCTCTCTTTACATATCCGGAGACTTCATAATTGTCCAATTAGTTTTTATAATAGTCATGATAGTGCGGAAGGAGGGACGTATTTGTTATGCACCAATTAAACTCGACCCCCATTATCGCAGTCTGATCATGGATCCTACTGATGCAAAATCCTAAATGTAAAAAAAAAATGAAAGTGGGATCAAGGTGGAACTTCAAATTCTTTTCGTTTGTTTGTTTGTTTTTTTCTTTGAGGGCCTATTAGATAAAATAATGATCGGCCTAAAACAAAAACAAGTTATTACAGCAAGGTAAGCCTCGAACACGAACAATCATACCTGATTTAATGCAGAAAATTAAGAAGAAAATTGCGACTTTGATGGAAGGCCGTGTTTTTATTTGAAGGACCAACAATATAGAAAAATAACCGGTCCATAATGAGGCAGACGTATGGAACACAACACAAACGATATTGACTTAATTATCGCGACAGTGTATTGTAATTATGTAATTATGCACTGTGAATACTCCAATAATGAGCGTTATATAAAAGCAAATATTTTATTGAAGGCCCCTAATCATAAAACGATCATAACCTCACATAAATTCAGAAAATTTTTTTTTTTTTATTTTTATGTCTTTTTCTATCAGATAATGGACTGATCCATCATGCGACTTTGCCACACCCCTCCAGTAAAAACACAAATTTAATACAAAATGACTTTAGCAGAGTAAAACTAATACAAATAGTCTTGTGGTAATAATGGTCGCTGTAAATCTCGATAACTTTTTTTTTTCTGGTCGTTTGATTTTCACAAGATTTCACAATAAATTAAGCCCGCACCCTTGCTTTGATTTTCCAAGGGGGTTATCCTCCTTTAAAGGAAACCAATACCCAATGAAATAATTACTTTTATAGGATAGAGTATAATGAGAGGAGCAATTAAAAAAAAAGTTTCATCAAAATCGTTATAAAATAAGAGAGTTAAGGAAGTTTGAAAAGTATTGTTGTACCTTTCATGGGGATCTTCAAATTGGCAAAATCGGCTTCAAAATGGCCGATTTTATGGACAACTCTCCAATTTTTTTGCACACAAATTTTCAGATTTTCCCCATTTCTTTCAAAATAATTATGTCTTATTTACTTCTGAGCTCAACATATGTCATGGGAAAATATATTTCACACAACATATGTTGAGCTCAGCGGAGGTAAGATATTTTTTGAAAGAAAATAGGGAAAATCTGAAAATTTGTGTACAAAACATAATAATGGAGAGTTGTCCATAAAATCGGCCCATCTCTTGGGATTTCTATGATTTCGAAGCCGAAGTTGCCAATTTGAGGATCCCCATAGAAGGTACAAGGAGACTTTTCAAACTTCCATAACTCTCTTATTTTACAACCGATTTGGATTAAACTTTTTTTTTTTAATTACTCGTCTCATTGTGCTCTTTTATATAATAGTGATTATTTCCTTGGGTATTGGTCCCCTTTAACTCTTTGTAAAAGTGGAATTAAGTCCCTTTTGAATATGTTTCTAGTATCGATGGTTGGGACAACAGTATTAAACGTTAATGTGTGATTGCCGCAAACAAATGAAAGATAATAAACTAATTGTTTACTATACATTTGTGTTATGTGGCAAGATGATTATCAAGCATGGATTGAAAATAAACTTTTTTAGAGGATTCCAGAGCCTCTGAAACTAAAGTTTAATCCCTATTTAAGCTTCGATAATAGTAAATTTTAATTAGATATCCTATTATCTAAGCTTTTTTTTTTTACAGGGATTAAATTTTGTGTTTCAAAGGCTCTGGAATCATCTTTGAAAAATTATATTGACGCTGCCTAAGTTTGAGTATGATCCATTGTTCCAGGATAATAGCTAAAATAGGATTGTGGTCCGCCGTTAATTTTCACACATGACTGTTAATATGGTATTATATGGTTAATAATAAATTGTAAAGCGCTTAGAGATGAAATTGTTTCATATTAGGCGCTATATAAATCGCAACTATTGTTATTATTATTATATTCTTTGATGTGCTGACTGATCCCCGCACCTCAAATTATTGCATTTGACGAAGCACTCATTGTTTCCTTTCAAATTACTTCCTTTCTTAAATATTTCCTGGCTCATTCTGGCTTACAGGTAGGTATTTATCATCAGGATATTGTGGTACCGGTCTCTCGAATGAAAATGAATGTATCCTTACATATTTTATTGTGAAATATAACATTATATTCGCATGCATTACCTTCCGAGTCTAACTTACATTAATATACCTACTTTGTTTTGATAGAAGCAAATTTGTAAGTGGAATATTAAAAAAAAATAAAAAAATGAATAAATAAAAAAAAAAAATTAAAAAAAATTAACGTGTTCACCTAGAAAGCAATGACTAGTTTAATAAATTTTGCAATGATCTTCATATAGCTTACTATATTTTCAATATCAAATTGATTAAAGTCAAAATGTCAATGCAAATATTTAAGATTCGTGACATAATTATTTATTCAATTTCTTCTGCGCAGTCGGTTTCTATATTTGTCATTTAACTCATTTATCATGAGTGATCATGTTGTCAGTGATGACATTCATAATATAATACCACTTCTTTGAAAGGATCGGGTGAGTGCATAAAATTCAGTCCGATGAAAGTACAGTACATGTGCAAAAAGTCCTTCGGTATACAGGCCCGTAACTAGGATTTTTACTGGGGGGTTCGACATCTGAAAAAGTGGACCTTTTTCAAGGATTTTTTTTTCGAGCGCGAAGCGCGAGCAGAAAATTTTGAGTTAAACTTTGAGTATAATATGCATTATCATGATTATAGACTCTATTTAGGAGCTAAAAACTGGGGTTAATTGTGCATTATAGTCTCTACTTATAGTATACGCGAGCGCGAAGCGCGAGCTGAAAATTTAAAGAATCTTAATGGCTTTTCTTTTTTTATTGTTCATTGAGTAATGAAGATATATAGGAATGCGAGCGCGAAGCGCGAGCTCAAAATTTTGAGAACAAAATTGGAGTTCATTGTGCAATATAGAGCCTATTTAGTATCCGCGAGCTGAAAGTTTTGAGCTAAAAATCGTGCCTTATAGACTCTTTCTAGGATCCATATTGAAGATACATTATAATCTTGGCTCATTAATAATCTTTGCTATGAATATTTTGTGGGCTGCAAGCACCTAGGCCTCCCCCAATCTAGCCTAAACACAATTACAACAATTCATTTGACAAGGTTTGTCTCCAACAGAGAGCACTGGGTCCAACCCTTTTTTAAATACTTATTGTTTGTTAATTTTACAGTTCGATGTCGCATAGAGACCGAGCAGGAAAATTTGGGGTTTTAAAAGACATTATGAAGTAAAGAAAGGAGCACTTTTTAGTATTGTACGTGATGCTTTTTAAGAAATATTATTTTCCATGGGACTTTTAAAGAGTATGAAAGGCTTCTTTTTAATATAAAAAGGGACACTTTTAGAGTGCATGAATAAATTGGGGGCACTATGCCCCTGCTCACTTTCCCCCCGCCCCAGGTTCCACTGCTCTGTTTAGACCTAATAACCTCAAGCGGAAGCGCGAGTTGAAAACTTTGAGCTCAAAATTGTAGTTTTATTGTGCAGATTATAGACCTATTTAGTATCCGCGAGCGCGCAAGCGCGAGCCGAAATTAGGGATTTTTAAAGACATATGGAGTAACAAGGGGCCTTTTTAGAATACAAAGTGCCCTTTTTTAAAACATAAATTGTCCACGGGACTTTTCAAAACTCTGAAAGGCTTCTTTTTAGTAATAAGATGACACTTTTTTTTTAGCCTCGAAAGGGACAACTTTTTTTGTCCGAATATAAGGGCACTTTATAGGGTGGATGAAATAAAGTTGGGGTCACTTTGCCCCTGCCCGCCCCACCCCGGTTCACCGCCTCTTGCACTAAAGCCTTATTTCTGTTTTAATCATTTCCTAACATTGAAGATAAAATTACAAAATTAGAACCAAATGCAAACGAAAACATTCCTGCGAATGGTTTAAGAGTGTATTTCCTGCGTAATTTGTTTGTTCTGAAAACATGATTATCATCCCAAATATAAAAGTTGCGAGCGCGAAGCGCCGAGCGAAAGATTTTACATGTAGGGGGACTGAAAGCAAAGTGTTTTTAATCTTTTTTTCTTGTATTTCTATTCAAGTATCTGGCCTGCATTTTCTGCCAAAGTGGAGTTTTTTTTAATTTATTTATTTTTTTTTTGGTCAAGCGGACGCCTGCTCGCCTGCGGGGGGGGGGGGGGGGGGGGGTTTTCGTTCGAACCCCCGAACCCCCTGGTTTACGGGCCTGGTATAGACAGTTACGTGTAGAATAGCCTACGACATTCAATTATACGCATATCTAATGATGGCATTTCACTTTTTGTATGCTGATTTTGATTATCACTTGATAGGCAAATACGAAATAAATAAGAAATGTCCATTTATTTAGTTTTTTTTGCGTTCCTTGATGAAATACATGTCAAGACTAAGATGTAAAACATCTTTTCGAAAGTATCAAAAAATTGGGTGTTGGTGGTCCACACAAGTTTTTTTTGAAAACCATAAGACAAAAGACAAAACAAAGCAAATCGATAAGGCCGAAAATGCTGTCAATTACGTGAGGTGTTGGGTTAGTCGAAAACAATTATTTTGCACATGTGGCTGGTTTTTGTCTCGTATTTTGCTTTTCTGGTTTTTATATTTTCGTGTTTTGTGTTGTTTTTCTAAAGGCTAGACCATCAAGCTCCCCATTATAATAATTTAAACCCGCAAATGCTCAACTATAGACAGATATAATCCTATTTAAAAAAAGCAAAAATCACCCTTTTTAACTAATACGATTAAAAACAAATCCCACTCAACAACAGGGAATAAACAGGATGACTTATATACTTACCTCGGGACATGCTTGATGTGAAAGTAGAGAAAGATTCATAATATATTCTTCAATAGAATAATTTATAGTAAAGATGTTAAAAATCTGATTTTAAAATGTGTTAGCACGGGTGTGTGATATCTAGCGGTATTTATTCTTTGCTTCCCTCACCAAAATAGCATTAAAAATTCAATAACCATAAAAGCACTTATCCTGTCAATGTTCTTCCTTTGTTTTGCACATGGATACGGATCAGGAATGTTTTTATGTATGAGTTTCCTAGAGCAATGCATTTTACCGCAGACTTCCATGAAAGAGAGAAATAATAGTGTGGGCGTTGGAGGGGGCAGAGGCGCCATGCCCACCTTTTCAAGCACCCTTTTAAAAGTACCTCCTTTCAACATAAAACGTATACTTTTTTAAAACTATTAAAGGGCACTTAAGAAGCCCGTCTTTTACTTCTAAGGATATATTCTCAAACCAATTTTTCCCTGCCCGACTAACATACTAACAGTCCACTTATGGGTAGGGAGGGAAGGGGGGGGGGGGCTCTTTTTGAGAGTTAGGAAATATCCCTTTTTATTTCAGTACTGTGTTGTTTTGAAACCCCTAATTTACTGACTAGGAAATAATTGACTTGAAACAACTTGAAGTACTGGCCTATGAGGGTGCCGTTGGTGATGTTGGGGGGGGGGGGGTGTCAAAAACATATTACCCCTAACTTTATCTAAGGAGTCATTAAAAATAAATACCAAGATCCTTTAATTCCTAGCATAATGCCCCCCCCCCCCGCAAAAAAGGGGAAAATACTCACATCTCTGAAAAATTCCTGTTTTCCTTATGAAAACAGTGCTTTCATTTCTTGTTAAGCCCCCCTTCAACTTCGCTCCGTCAACCTTGTGCAGAATAATATGTTATGCTTCTTATGAAATAAGATGCATCCATTTCATTTTCACCTTGAGTGAGCTTGTCGATTTCAATACATTTCACTGTCATGGAACTCCGTTATAAAGGGCAGACGTATTAAATCCGGGCACGCTATGTAAAGTACATCCCTTGATGAGGCGACGAGACGTCACGCCCCCTGTTGCACAATCATCAAGGTAAATTAGAGATTCCCTCCGATTAACCAATCAGCAGTGGGTTAAACGGCGCTCATAATATTTTCTCTTCTTTAGTAGAAGCGAAATATATTGACTCGTCCTCATGTTTTAAAGATCATATAATACTAGTAGTTTTGCTAGTCGATATATTATGTTACATGTAATTCGGCTCAGTTTACTGTTGAAGACGTCATGGTTGCGGATGCATTTTTTAAAAATGAATGCTAGGAGTAGAATCCGCTGTGGGAGCAGAGAAAGCTACAGGACTTGCCAGTATTGAATGTGATATAATATTTTGAAGTAACCGTCGAGATGACTTGTGATTCGTCTCTTCATTTATTAAAGTGTGATAATCCTTTCGGATGGTGTTAGATAACAATTTTGAGCAAAGATACTTTTTTACTCCCACGATGATCGCTGTGCCATATCATTACTAAATTATAATTAGTTTCGACTGACATTAGTGCGAACTACACGCAACAATTTACAGAGCCATTCCTTTGGAAAACTTTGCATAACTAACTTGGAAGATTAATCTGTAATACATTCACCATGCTGGCTCTAAGATACACACTTGCTGTTTTCATTCGTAGCCTTTTCATGGTCATTGGAATCCCCGGGAACGGTCTAATCATCGTCGTCTACTGCAAGAAAAAACGCAAAACGGGTACGGATATCTTTATCCTAGGCCTAGCCATTGTTGATTTCATCGTGTGTGTCAGTTTTCCTATCAAAATCTACTCCTACGTGACTTCGCAGTTCACAAATGACATCTTATGTAAGATTATGCACTTCGTAGTCTTCTGGAACACCTACCTTGGTGTGTTCTTGACATCGGTTATCACGGTGGATCGCTATATCGCCATTTGCAGACCATTGAAACGACGGGTAACACCCAAACAGGCCGTGATTATCATCGTGATATGCACCGTCCTGGCGATATTTTCTGCTATACCCTCTGTCACACAGACTGGCATACAGTCGTATGGTCCTTTTGTTTCGAGATGTACTTTTGGGACCGAGGACATTGCTTATGCGAAAGCCCTGTCCTACTTCAACGATGCTTTGTTCTACAGCTGCCTGGCAATGATCACCATCTTGTATACTCTGATCTGGGTGGCAGTGCGCCGTCAGGCCAGGATGCGAGCCCTAAAGCTAGGAGGAGGAATCAGAAGCGTCTCTGGTAATGTGGCAAACACCCAGGTTTCCATGATGCCTTCGGAGGCTTGGGCAGGTGAAGATGTCCCCAAGGGTAACGGATCGGTTGAAAAGCCAACAGAGACTGAACACTCATCGAATACCACTGGATTAGACAGTGAT
This sequence comes from Paracentrotus lividus, assembly GCA_940671915.1. Classification (NCBI taxonomy): domain Eukaryota; kingdom Metazoa; phylum Echinodermata; class Echinoidea; order Camarodonta; family Echinidae; genus Paracentrotus; species Paracentrotus lividus. The sequence continues at coordinate 18,467,488 of CALNVZ010003430.1, read as the reverse complement.
GACCAATACAATGTAGAAGGTGACGTACAGGAGAAGCAATCCACAATGAAAAGTCGTGTCGGAACCAATCTTCTTCCTGCTTCACCTCCTATCCAGCAAGATAGACCTGCAGTAAAACATGGCAACTTTCTAGCTCCACCCAACAGAGTTGGCCCCATCAACGCCTCATCAACCCCACAGGCACCTGCCAAAGCTCCCGTCATCCGGACCAACACCAAGACAACCACGATGATCTTCATCATCACCGTCGTCTTTTTCCTCTCCTGGATTCCGACAAAAGTCTGGAACTACTCTTCAGACGTTAAATTCACATGGCTATCCACTGACCCGGTGAGGTACAACATTTTCTATACCTCTCTCTTTGCAGTGAATCTCAACCAGGTTATTAACCCGTTCATCTATAGCTTCGTTAACGGACAGTTCAGGCGAGAATGTGTCTCGGTTATGCGACGTATCCGACGATGTAACTTCGACTAGAATGGAAGGGAAGGAATACGAATATGTTCTCCAAATATCATGAGACGAATTTGGGAGAAGTCGCGGAGTTGTCTCAAAGACGTCTCAGAGACATTTCCAGAGTCTCCGCGATATTTAACCAGTTTCTGCGACGTCTCATGAGTCACTGGGAAATTCGAACATGTTCATATCGATTTTGTTTTCTCTGAAACGTCTCCCAATCTCCGAGTCTCGTAAACGTCTCTGCGAAGTGGGACACCACATTATTGTGCAGGTATCTCACTTCGTGGAGTCGGATTTTGGACTCCTTTGAGACGGTTTTGAAATATGTCGCAGAGACGTCTCCGAAACTTTTTCCGTCGCCGAGACGTCTCCGATAATTTGAAAACCGTCTTAAAGTAGTCCCAAATTCGTCTCAAATCCGTCTCCGCGAAGTGAGAAACCACCATTACGTTGCATTATCATGTTCATTTTAGGACATGACCAATAGCCACAACTGGCATCGTTGCATCCCTCCAACCGCTTTCCAATTTTCTGCTAAATATTTATTTTTCTAACATCATGAATATAAATATACTGGAAAGGAAGATACAGGCTTTTAATTAATACGGTACAATATTATGTTCATTATAATGTTTATTTTGTTAAAAGGGGGAAAGTTTCCCCATTGTGTTTATTGATTGTATACTGTATGCTATCATGACCATGTTCACTTGTATAAAATGTCACATTGTAAATGGATTTTTCGTGTACTTAAAGTAAAGGAATTGGATAAAATGAGAGATGATTTTGTTATGGACGGCCATGAGGATCAAAATTCATTAAAATTGATCATGGCATAAATCAGCTAACAATGTCAAAAGTAAACTGTAATTCACACGTTAACATCAATTTTATTCAAAGAAACAATATTAAAGGTTAACATTCTTTTCAAAATTTACATTTCTATTCTAAATTTTATTGTTTTGTTTTTTTACTTTTTGAATCTGATAGCTGTCCATAGCTGAATACTGAATTCCTGCTGAATAACTGTGCATCCCCATTTTTTTGGTTGTCCTTTAATAAAGTTAGCAGTGTTCAGTCAAAGCTTGAATTATTCTCGAATGTTGAGTGTCATATGATATTGATGGTATGCGCTTTATAAACATACAAATTTTTCCCAAGGACCATATACAGTTGCATGCAAAATTACTCAACCCCATGATATAATGAGTACATGTATTCGTATTAAAAAAAATCGGTGTGTTTCATAATTTAATGAAATATATCAAACAAATTATATATCAAATCAAAAGCAAGAAAATAACCAATCAGAAGCAAGATTTTAAAGTCAAACCGGATCCATGGGGTCCTCCCTCTCCCCCGGAGGGGGGGGGGGGGGGGGAGGTCATTGACCATGTCGCTTATGCATTAATGATCACGATTTCTAAAGTTGATTAAATAGAATGCTATTGCCATATCTTGAATTTCATATATAGTTTTTTTTTTTTTTTAATGTCACACGCACACTCTCGTTTCATAAAGAACCCAACTGAAATTTTGAATATGAATACATGTACTCATATCTTGGGGGTGAATAAATCTGCATGCAACTGTTGTCTTATATTTTGGCAGCCATTTTCAAAAGTGTACATTTTTGGGGGACGCACTGTACAGAATCATCTTGCATTAATATCAGATATACCAAAATCTGTTGTTTCAGTGGGGAGCGTCCACCTCATATTTGGGGAAGGGTGGAATTCGATTCGCGGCACGTCATACCAACATGGGAGTTGCTGGTTCCATGCACTGTAAATAATTGTATTTTTACAGCAAATCTGCTGTCAGCAGAGTCGCCATAAAAAAAATGTAATTTAAAAAACAGTTTTGTTGTTAAATTTCTCCTGCAAATAATTACGTGAGAAATACAAAATATACATCAGGAGCAACACATTTGTTCCGTTTAACCAAATACGGACGCTATAGAACTCTCATGTTTTTTTTTTTTTTTTTTTCTTCTTCTTTGATAAATTCTTACAGGAGAAATTTACAACAAAACTGTTTTTTAAATTACATTTTTGTATGGCGACTCTGCTGACATCACTTTGCTGTATTTTTTAAACAATGTGTTTGGCGTTCTGCAACGTCGATCTGGCGCTGCTCATGGGCTGCTCAATTAATTGGGCAAAACGAATATTCATTTCATCTTTGTTTCAGACAATAAAATTTGAAGCTTTTTAATTTGTCCCAACCAGGCAGGCCTTTTTTCAAATTATATGCCTACTGGGAGGAGGCTGAGACGATTGTCGCAAACTTACATTAATCAGCGTACCACAAATACATGATTTAATCTAGGGTTTGGGATTAACCACATGTTACGCATAATTTATAAGTTAATCGGGGTTGGGGATATGCATTTGATATGATTTAGTAAAATTAGCATACATGCACATATCAAGTCGATGCGGATGAATTTAAACATAAATGTAATTAGTCACTAGCACGGCGGCGCCTCGTCAGTTCACACTTTGGATTCATAATTTTTTGTAATAAAAAACTCATTTCTCATTTGTAAATTGTCTACACCAATATTTGTGCAAAAAAACTTTACCAGTCTGTCAATTGTTTAATGTGTAATTAATGTATAATGTATGAACAACTCAAGGACGATTAGGCTATTCGCCAACCACCGTGTACAATCCGATTTGAAAGTCACAGTCAATTGGTGTCACTAAATTGGGATCAACCTGAACGATGCTTGAAAAATAAAACAGAATGACAAATTGACGATTTTGTATTATGCTTTAATTGATTATCACCATATTTTAAATTTTGAATTTTCACTTTTTAGTATACCATCATACACAGTTCATATTTCGAGGTCTTACATAAATGTTTTGGTTAAAAAAAAAAAAAAAAAAAAAAACACACACACACACAAAACAAGGTTTGGGATTCGAATTTCGGTGTTATATATACCACCCGCTGATCCAGACTCCAAGCGGGCATTATCCCCTCCCCTCCCCTTGACCGAACATTTGGGAAAAAAAGAGCCTAAATGTGGAATCCCACTTGAGGAATAGTCTCCGAGACTCCAAAGACGGAAAATCGTATAAGTTTCCGAGACGTCTCCACGACTTGAAAAATCTCATTTAGATATGAATGTGGTGGGTTTTCTCCCGACTCATGAGACGTCGTGGAGAACTCAGTAGATGTCTTCGAGACGTCTCTGAGATGTCGCGGAGACTTAGGAGTCGCAAAATAGCTTTAAGCGTCTTAAGTCCGTCTCAAACCCGTTATTTTTTTTTGGCAATTGAGATATCACCAGGACTGTTTATGACTATATTATATTTTTCTTTTTGAGCATGGCTGTATAATCATGACAACCCTGACCCCGTGACGTACTTTTTTTTATGTGTGTATTTGTTTGTTTGTAGAAAGAAAAAAAAAAGGAAGAAAAAAAAAATAGTATCAAAGCTTAAAGAGACATATAAATATCCAATACCACACGATACCACACGAAAGATACAACAAAGAAATACCGTGGTGCCATGTTGAGCCCCAAAAAATAGTCATCAATCCACTTTTATTTGCATGGTAGGAATGAAATTTCTTCAAAGATATGCAGGATGAAGAAAATGAGCAATGGACAAATTTTGACGCTTGGCTGGTTAGTGGCAAACTCTCGACAATTTCCTTTACTTTTCATGAATTTCCCTTTATTTTTGTTCATGAAATAAATGCCATTACGGAGTTAGAAATATCAAACGTATTGAGACATTATTTTCATCAATACCAATGCACAAACGAAAGAATTTTGGTCCTTGACTGTTACATCCCTTTTTATTATTTGAAAATGAGGTGGAGCGGCAAATTTGGAATATAGGGCGGTAGTCAAAAGTTACAAATTGGGGCATCATAATTATAGAGGGAGTGTACGCTCTTCGACACACCATTAATTTATGAGTATTGTTGTGCTAATGAAACCATCATTGTTGAGCAGACGTATTGTACATAATTATTTTAAGGATATTTTAATAGGGCTGATGTGTGTGTGTGTGGGGGGGGGGGGGGGGGGGGGAGAGGGTGAAGATCATTCATCCATCATTCCTCCATTAAGAAAATAAATTAATGAGTATCTACGCTGGTGAATAGAGTATGCTTCGCAGCACAATATATTATGGATATTGCTAATTGACCCATCATTGTTTGCACCCTTATATTTATTTTATTTATTTATTATTATTTTTTTGTTATTTTTTTTAAATTTTATTGGGAGGTTTTGTTTTGTTTTTTGTTTTTTTTTTTGTTGCGTCATTGGACCGATTTACTGTAAAGTGTGTCCCAGAAACATTGAAGGAAATCGGATTTCATGGTCTATCATATTTCATGCTTTCCTCAATGAAAAACTCTGCTTCAGTAACGTGAGATATTTTGTTTTCCAAAAAATAAACTCAAAGTTGCAATTTGTTAGTTAAAAATGAAATTTTGGTAGCCTACCAATATGTTTTTCATTTAATCATGCGTGAAATTATATCAATGGTATGTTATAAAATGTACACCAAACAAGTAAAGAGAACGATTTATTTCAAGACATGTTCATCTTATGAGGGAATTATTTTTTATTATGACAGAAAATGTCTGTAATGAGGTACCATTTTTTTAAACACACTGTATCGTCATTATTGAGCAGACCTTTTATACGTTATTAAAGGGAACCAATACCCAAAGAAATTATCATTTTTATATAAAAGAGCACAATGAGAAGAGCAATTTAAAAAAACTTTCATCAAAATCGGTGATAAAATAAGAGAGATATGGAAGTTTGAAAAGTCTCGTTGTACCTTCTATGGATATCCTCAAATTGGCAACAATGGCTTCAAAATGGCTGATTTTATGGACAACTCTCCATTGTTTTTGTACACAAATTTTCAGATTCTCCCCATTTTCTTTCAAAATATGTCTTCTTTACTTCTGAGCTCAAAATATGTCATGGGAAAATATATTTCACATAACATATGTTGAGCTCAGAAGGAGGTAAGATATATTTCGAAAGAAAATGGGGAAAATCTGAAAATTTGTGTACAGAATGAATGGAGAGTTGTCCATAAGATCGGCCATTTTGAAGCCGATGATGCCAATTTGAGGATCCCCATAGAAGGAACAACTAGACTGTTCAAACTTCCATAACTCTCTTATTTTATAACCGATTTTGATGAAACTTTTATTAGATTGCTCCTCTCATTTTCCTCTTTCCTGTAAGGTTAATTCTCTCCTTGGGTAGGATTCCCCTTTAATTTCCTCCGTGTTGTTAGCATGGAGGAAGATGAGATGGACACCTCAACAGTTCATGAATATTGCTACGCTTTATAACCGACAGAAGATAAACTTATGTTAGTAAAATTTCTGCAACGTGAGTGATTCTTCATCCATGCAATTATGCATGATTGAACGCTCCATTCTTTTGTTCAGTATTATTTTTTGTGCATCTGGAGGTTTTCCTGTCTTGTTGAATTCAGTTTAATCGTGCAGATATGAATCGAGTATCTTACTTTTTAATTCTATTCGATGTGGCAAGTGATAGGCCTTATATAAAGTAAATGTAGTCGTTCTGCCAATTCATCGGTCACGGTAAGCAGATTACAAAGTACGAAACATTGAGGGTATCCTTTAATGGTTTCTCATTCTTCACAAGGTTTATATTGATAATAAAAAATACTAAAAATAAAGAAATCGGAGAGAGAAATATGTTATACCCATGTTTCTCTTTTCGTGCTTTCTATTTCATTTAATCTAATACTTAATTGCTTTCGTGACTCGTGATCAAACTTTTTATTATTTTTTGTTTATATACTTTAGAAAGGTACAGTTCGTGTTATTTCATAACTGATTACCATTTTGTGTAACGTAAGCTTATACCCCCGTCACACTGATCTCGTTCTCACTACGTCCTGGCAAATTTTGCCAAACGAGATTAGTCTGTGTGTAAACCGAATGGACGTGGTAAAGACTTATTTCGATCTGTTTACGAAATTTATGGACGAGCTCGGTCGGACAGATGCCTGACTTTTAAAAAGTGCTTAAAAAAAAATCGGGCTCCTATCCCGTTCTAAAATTTTACACACTGGCTACGTACCTGAAACGAGATTGACGTACTATAAACGAAATCGCCGTACTTCGATCGTTCTAATAACTGCGGACGGGTTTTCATTGTTTGAAACGGATCGTTTTGAAACGTGGTCTGCAACGTGGGGACGGTAATTTGCACCCGATCCTAACTAGAAACCAACGAACTGCAGACGAGGTAAAGACGTGATGGACGTATTGAGGGCTACTTACGAACGCATTGGCATCTTAATTCAGAAATAATTTTGTCAAATTTACACGTTCTGCTCAGACCAATGCCCATTTGTCATTTTCCCCCCCAATTTTTTTTAATTTCTCTCATTGTCACAGTAATGGGTGACAATTATCTATTCGCTTAGACCATCATCACGCCGAACAAGTTCTTACCATATTCTTGAAAGTATTAAAGAAAGGGCTTAATATACACACAGAGTAGACGTACTACAGACCTATTTCAATCTGCTTAAGAACTTGTTAGACATGGCAGACGAGCTTGGACGGCAAGACGATTCCATTTTTTAATACAACGGCAGGCAATAATCCCCGTCACATTGAACTAGTTCTCACTACGTTCTTGATGAACGGGCTCAATCTGTTTACACACGGATTGAACGTAGTACAAAACTTATACAATCTGTTTACGGACTTGACGGACGGGCTCGGACGGAGAGAACGGAAAGGCAGTCCGATTTTTTGAACATGTTAAAAAAAAATCGGGCTGGCTTCCAGTTTTAAAATTAAATGGAGTGACAAGGTACTTGAAACGAACGAAAAGGACGTACTACGAACTAAGTTTTATCATGCTAACATGGGCACTCTTATTGAAGATTTGAACGTGCTACGAACGGTATAAAGTGAAAGAGCGATTCACTCGGTCGGAATTGGATAACAACGGATTGCGGACGAGATAAAGACGTGATTGACGTAACGAGGACTATTTAGGAATGGACTAGCATCGTTTATAAGAAATATTTGGCAAAAGTTATGCGTTCCAGCCCGACCAAAGCCCGTTTAGCAGTTTTTTAAAGAACGGGCAAGGACATTTAACTGTCGTTAAGGGGCTGTCCCACTGGAGGCGATCGTTGCTGCGACAACTGGCGATCTTGCTGTTGTGAGGGTGGTAGCAAGTTGTTGTTGCAGCCTAGATTAGATAGAGTCGTATGTAGGTTTATAATCGGCTTTTTTTTAAAGATTAACTCCTTATAATTATGAAATTATCAGGTTGTCGCCACAACGATCGCTGCCTGTGGGACAGGCCCTTTATAGAACTATACCTCAGTGTGACGGCCCCTTAATGGAAATTGAAGTCTCCCGATCATGTGTTATCATTATGTGAGCAGCACTCCATTAACGTGAAACTCTTCTTCAACGTGTGGTTTATTTTACAGTCAAGAATTGTTTATGAACAAACAAAAGATTTGACATCCCAGTTCGCCTTTGCTAATAATATTATGCCAGTCATTCAAAACTAAACTTTATATCATAAAAATCACATTACTTTTTTTTCTGTAGTCTAATGTTTTGACAGTATTTTCACGAAACGTGCTTCAAATACAGCTGCAAAGCCGAGTATATTGGTGTTATGTCGATCATTTCGAACAATCGAACGTTTTAGCTACTGATGGACATACATCAATGATGTCTCATAAATTTATAGAGCTCAGGAGAGTCAATTAAGTATCGTGGGGATCGGGGGGGGGGGGGTTCGCCTCGGAAGGGGACGGGGGTTATGGGACTCTTGTCGAACAAGAAGTTGTGGTAAAGGGTTTTATTAGTGACGCAATGATTTTGTTTTGTTTTGTTAGAATAAATGCAATATAGATGGGGATGCATGGTCATAAATGATTTATCTTTTTTTTTTATTTACATGTATTCATTCATTAATTTAATCAACTAACAATAATTTCGAAATACAATTAAAGAAAACATAGTTAAATGAATATTTTCTCAAATTCACAATCAAGATGATTGGGTCAGTGGTTCGCCATCAAAGACGTTAGAAGCATTACAAATTGGCAGTGGCGGATCCAGGATTTAGAAATACGGGGGGTGCATCCCGAAAATTTGGGGAAATGGGGGACGCAGTGGAAATATTTCTTATTTTAACATGTACAGTCAATGAGTGGGGGGGGGGGGGGGGGGGGGGGGGCGCGTCCCCTGCGCCCCCGCCTGGATCCGCCACTGAATTGGGATGTTTTCTTAATGTCTGTTATTATTTTAACAGGCTTGATTCGATTGATCCTACGATATACCACAGGCAATTTCATTTTCACTGTCTCCAAGGATTAATTCTCGACGCCTAAAAATATAATGAATAATAATTACGATTCCGGAGGCACAGCAATTATTGTCAGTGGAATCGTGATGCTGTGATCACTGATGGCATTGGAAATTTCCTGTTTGCAACGCGATAATGACGAAAATCATTAAAATATCGGCCTTTTACCATGTTTACCATTTCCCCGTTTTTTGTTTTTTGTTTGTTTGTTTTTTTTTTGTTTTTTGTTTTTTGTTTTTTTAATAGAGTTGGTTTTTCAAAACTTTCAGGAACAATTCTGAAACACGGTCCCGAATATAGTTACTTTGGGTGGTATCTCACTTCGCGGAAGCTACTTTGAAACAACTTCGAGACGGACTTGAAACAACTTGGAGACGGATTTCGGAGACATCACGGAGACGTTTCATGAGTCGCGGAAACTACTTTGAGACGGTTCTTTGAAACTGCTTTGAGTCTACGTCTCCTCAGTTTCGCATACGTCTCTAATACATTTTATCCGTCGCGGAGACGTCTCCGCGAAGTGAGAAACCACCCTTTGGGTGTAATTTTGCTGGCTTCCCCTTCACAAGCCCGTGGTAGGGGCTAATTTTGATGGCTGAGCCCGTGATAGGGGGTCAAAATTCCTAAAACATTTCCATCCTAAAGGGGTATCTCTAAGAGTCCGGAACAAGAAGTGTATGGTTGATCTCTTGAGTTGGAAGAAGGGAGGGCGGCGTCCATTGAGCCCCGCCTGGATGATCCGTTAATGAATAGGTGGTATCTCACTTCGCAGACACGTCTCCGCGATGGATAAAAGTATTAAGAGACGTCTCCGATACTTTATTCCATCGCGGAGACGTCTCTGAGATGTCCCCGCGACGTCTCCGCGATAAATTTCATAAACTTTCTCAAAGCAGTTTCAAAGAAACGTCTGAAAGTAGTTTCCACGACTCATGAAACTTCGCGGGGCCTGAGGAGACGTCTCGGAACCGTCTCCGGGACAAGTTTCAAAACCTTCTCGAAGTCGTTTCAAAGTAGTTTCCGCTAAGTGAAATACCACCCTAAAACCTTGGTCAGAACAGGAAAGGAAAACCTTCGACCAACATAAATTATTATTTTTTTTTATAGGGCTTGACATTTTGAATAAATTGATCGTGTATAACCTCGTCTGCAGAGACCGGAGGAATTATCCTCACTCTTCTCAATTAATATTGATTTGGTTCAAATGCGTTACGTTGGTTTTACACTCTTATAACTTCACCCATGGGAAGTAATTACGGAGAAACATTTTTTTTTTCTCCTTTTGATAACAATTATACAAAATTAATTCGACATTGATTTTAGGCGGCTTTTCAAATCCTCTATAATCAAAACACCGCTATTAGAATTTAATTTAATTTGAAAATCAATTGTTAAAATATTTGTGATCCAAGCGTGTAATTGGTTTGAAATTTATTTGAAAGGAATCCCACACCATGTTTCTCCTCTTCTCTCTCTCTCTCTCTCTCTCTCTTCTCCCTCGTTTCATGTCTGTCCTATTTATATATCACACACTAAAATAATTGATTTATAAACAGTCAACGCTGATCACAAGTTTACAAGAAAGGGTGAAACTATTAGAGAGTAAATTCCAGGAGTTGGTCGAGTGGTAACGTAACGCCATTGACACTCACTGCAATCAGCCTATAAACTGAATTCGATCGAACCAAGGTTCGAATGTCAGTCACGTCTTTCGGATGGTTGATAAAAAAAGTCCGGTCCCAGACGTAATTATCATATCTGATTATGTCTGTCAAAATCCAACACACCCCCCCCCCAAAAAAAAAAAAAAAAAAAAAAAAAACACACACACACACACACATACACACACCCTCACACACATACATACACATTTGTCCCGCGGAAAGCCTAATCAGCGCCATAATATCGCTAATTATGAGCGCCAATCAGGAACCCGCCTTAGAAATGAGTACAGACTATTAAAATGAAAATGTTCTACCATATGGGACTGTATTGTGTTGATTTGATAGGCCATCCCCCAACCGCTTCTCTCTATAAATATAATTTCTTTTTTTTTCTTTCTTCTTTTATCTTTCTCTCCTCACACTCTATTTTACTAACTGAATCTGTCTCTGTATCCCCAGCCAAAATGTTCGATTTTGTATGTTTGCAGGAAAAGAAACATATATAATTATTCTACAAACAAGTCCGCGCTAATTGCAAGTCATGGGTAGATTTGGAGTAATTGTTCACGTGATTAAATCCCAGGGTCCCAGAAAACCCATCATATAATGCATGTGGACAATAATAAGATTAATTTCACAATGCATATAGCCTAATGTGCATGCGGACTCTGCTGTTAGAATAAACCCATGCAGCTTTGAAATCCAGCATAGCGTTCTCTACGACGCAAGCTGTGAGATAGCATCCCTTTAAAATCAGTAAGACGAAACAGTGCGTATACATAAAGAAAATTAATATTTATAGGGCCCATATCTCATTTGTTTTTGTTGTTCACATGTGACATAAAATTAAAGACAAAACTCTCAACCTTTAGAATGATACCTTTCATGAATCATTAATGTAAAGCATAATTGAGTAGAGCGTTCTCTACGACGCAAGCTGTATGATCGCATCCCTTTAAAATCAGTAACGATACAGTGCGTATACATTAAGAAAATCAAAAGGGCCCACATCTCATTTGTTTTTGTTGTTCACATGTGACATAAAATTGAAGACAAAACTCTCAACCTTTAGAGTGATACCTTTCGTGAATCATAAATGTAAAGCATTATTGAGTAGTTTAAGAAAATGATAGAGGACAAAGTGAATACTGTCCCTGCTGTCCTAGAGCATTGAACAGGATTGCGTGCGATGATGTGTGAATCCTTTAAAAGCATCCACTCAGTCTTTCACCCTTTGACAAAAACTTGAAAAGGTGGATTTTGTACCAGTCACCTTCTTTTGCTATAGATTCGGATATGCGTTATATTTATGATTCAAGAAATGTACCAATGTAAAGGTGAATAGTTCTTCAATTATATAATAGAAATAAATATGCAAAATAGATGAGCTGGGAATACATCCCCTCCAAAAATGGGCTACCTTTTTTCGATACGCATTATTTGTTGCGACAGACAGTCGAATTACATGTAAGTGTTAATAAGGGAACTATCTTAAAGACAATTTAAGTAAAAAAAAAAAAAAATGTTCCACCATATGGGAGTCAAGTGTTGTTGATTCGATAGGCCAGACAGGCCCCAATACCTCTACCCCTAATCTCTCTCCCCCTCTCTCTTTCTCTCCCTCTCATTTTCTCTCCCACCCTCTCACTCCTGTATAATTATGTCATATCATTTCAATAGCTCTTTCTGTCTCTGTAGCCTATATGCCTCGGGAAAAACAATTAATTATTACTATTACTTTTTTTAAAGAAACATATTATTACCGACAAGTCCTCGCTGATTACAAGTCTATAATCATTAGTAGATATGAAATAATCCCTCAAGAAGAAGCGATTTGGTCTCAGGTCCCCGAGAAAACTTGTCATGACGTAGGCCTAGCTAGACGGTTCATTCATTGTCAATACGCAGGAGCTGTGGAGCGTTTTGAAAGTAGCGGGACTGACCTGAAAGGGGGAGGGCTGAAAAGGCTAAAAAAACAAAAAAATAATAATAATGATAACATTTTTTAAAAATCCCAAATCTATAATTATAATTTTCGCGTCTTTATACACGTTTTTCAATGAAAAAAAAAGGCTGGTTGGGATGGGGATGGGGGTTGCAGCCCCCTTCCTCAGCCCCCGCAGCTCCGTCGCCCCGAATATAACCCAGCAGTCCTATATAGCATCACCTCAAGTCCGTAACTATTCAATTCAATTCAATTTTTTTTTTTCCAGCAAAAGAATACAATAATTATAACATATCATTTCAATAATTAATCAAGGTAGCAAACATGCTATACAAAACATAAGTATATCAAAATTATATATTAAAATCACAGGAAATATTGCAGCTTAATGTAATTTATTAAGGTTAAACTGGAAATGGATCTCACAAGAAAAGAGAAGTAAAATGGAAAATTACATTACGAATATGAAAACGTGGGACTCAAACGTGACGAACCGGACAGACCTACAAGCTACGATCTTCCCCTCTTTCTCTTTCCTCTATCACTTTTCCCAAGCTCTCCTTTCAGTTCACTTTGTCTTGCGCGTATACGCTCTCTCGTGTCTCCTCCTCTTGACTTATTGCTTTGAGTTCCTTTCCCCCTATTTTCTTCTAAACTGCTCTTTCACACAACAATAAGCCTCGGGCTGTGTTTCACCGAGTCGTTCGTAAGTTGCGAATGACTTTACGAACGACTGGTGATCAGTTCTTAATTATAAAGCATATGATTAGCACAGAACCCAAGAACATATTTTAGTCGTTCGTAAAGTTATTCGTAATTTTACGAATGACTTGGTGAAATACCATCGTGATATCACTTTGTTTCGCGCGCATGCGCGCTTACTCTCAATCTCTCTTTCTTCTCTGCATCCCATTTTTGTTCATCCCACGTTCCCTTCTTAAATAATTGATTTGGTTGTTATACTAGCGGAACAATAAAACATCGTGATTTATCGACATGTCAGCCTAATTACAAGTGAACAAACATGTTAAACTTACGTAACCATAGTAACGTTCTATATGCGTATCTATCAACTAGCCACTCCTGTCGCTAGCGAATAAAAAATTGCCAAATTGATGCTTGAAAGTGGTTGGCATACGCCTTGTTTAATTACTCATATACACATAATTAGCACATTAATTTTTTCGCAATAATTAGTGGAGCGAAAATGTTGTTTCGCTTTTCGCTTAAAATAATTTTCATAAGGGGCGCTGATGTAAGAATTCAGCGAGAACCAAGTGCTGGATCCCATTGATGCGTCACTGTTTGCTAACAAGAAATTATTTTGCTTTTTAATACAGCCCGCACCTTTTTTATCGAAAGAAATCAAAATGATTTTCCAAAGACCTCTATTTTAATTTCATGATTAAACACCATATTTCTTCATACAAATATTGCAGCGACTGTTTCTTTTTAATGTACATCTTGTGTGTGCACTAACAATCAAATATGCTCAGGATTGTGCATGATATAAACATCATGTTCAATAATGAAAATTCAAGGTATCGATGTAGCACCAACAAAGAACAAGAAAAGTGTTAATATTGCATGTTGTCTCAAAGCAACATGACGCACAGTACCGATAGAAATACACATTTTACATGTTTATTATTGACATAATTTGCGGTATAAAATGTCGAGAAATGAAGCATAAAGATTTGTCGTAAACAGGCCCCGAGGCCCTAAAATATTGTTCCATAAATTCTGTTGAGAACATCCAAAGGCACAGGCTCACCCAAATAGGTTAATTACTATACACAACTGCTGAAATAAGCTGATAAGTCAGTTTTGAGGCGTAATCTGGAGTGTTCAATGTTAACAATTTCACGGAGCGAAGAAGGGAGTGATATGCTAAGGGTGTATAATATATATAATATATAATAAAAGTGTGAAAATGCTCTTACTGCAGGACATTATAATATAATATTCACCTCAAGACACCAGCTTTATTTGTGACATAGATGTAAAAGAAAGTTGCTTCAAAACGTCTTTTCAATACAAGGCGAAATACTCCTCGGCAACGGCACAAATAAATCAATGTACCCGAGGACCCATTTTCTTGCTCTGCCCTTATTTTGGCACCTTATAAAATGTATACTATGATCTTTAAAATGTAATCACGTATAATTACAAATCAAACAGAAGAATAGGAGAAAGGATCGCGTCAGCCATAGCCATTAAACCGTCTCTGGGGTCTAGTGGTTAAGGCACCGGCGTTCAAAGCTGGAAGCCCGGTTTCGACTCCCGGTAGAGACATTTTTTCGACCTCACCAAAAATTATCCAAAAAAGAGAGGATAGCTCTGGGGAACTTTTATTTGAGCTACATCAACTCTTTACCCATTTCTTTGAAAATTTAAATAAACAAGAACAAGAGTTGCCCATTGGCCGTTGTACATGTATTATCTTACGCTTATATTTGTATAGGGTAGATGTAGGGAATACCGGCCACTTAAGCTCATTTGCTTAATTAGGACATGAAAACAATAAAATCACAAAAGGAAAAGATTCTCATTGCTTAGCTACATCATTCAACTTTATTTTCCAAAAAAATTGAGGTAATCAAATAAATTGTTGAGGCAGTTATATGCAAATAATTACGTCATGGTAAAATTGTCCGGCATTCCCTACAGTGTAGGAAATACCGACAGTATGTTTTTACCCTTTTTGTATAAAGATCTGTCTGGAAGCACTGATTGAATGTAAACCATCAACTTAACCTTTGTATTGATTTTTTAACATTATTCATTTTTAGAAGATTATATGCATTTCACTACAAATTTCAAAACACTCAGAATAACTTTATATCTCATGTAGATCATGACATATCACAATAATAATAAGAGAGAATAGACATTTCAAAATGTCGAACAATTTAATAAATAAATATAATACATTATAACATCAATACTATTTGATCTACATGCTTAGCAACTCAACCCGGAAGTAAAACAAACAACCGTCAATATGGTGTCCGGTATTCCCTACACAAAAAATGACTGACTAGCACTTTTCAACAAACTGCCACCCCCATACACAGGCTTTGTACAGTGCAAACACTCCATACACGTTTGGCCACCCTCCACACATGTCCATAATGCATGAAATAGAGGTCATTCCCCAATTCTATTTTATACCATCACATTCTCTAAAATGTCAATTTTTACATCAGGCCACTTTTCAGGCCTGCAAATTTTCCTACCTTGACAGATTTTGGTAGGTTTTCTCGGAGATTTCTCAGTTTTGTTGTCGAATACAGCATTGAACCTTCCCAGACAGACACCTGACCAATAGATGCCGGTTATTTCAACTCAGTTGATCTTATGTTGGCAGCTTAGGCTTGACATGTGGTGACCGTCCGATATTCCCTACTGTCCGCTATTCTCATACATACCACATAAGTATATATATATATATATGATATATATATATATAT
Source organism: Paracentrotus lividus (assembly GCA_940671915.1). Classification (NCBI taxonomy): domain Eukaryota; kingdom Metazoa; phylum Echinodermata; class Echinoidea; order Camarodonta; family Echinidae; genus Paracentrotus; species Paracentrotus lividus. The sequence goes on along the minus strand of CALNVZ010003430.1, from coordinate 18,451,567 downwards.
ATATATAATATATATATATATATAATATATATATATATAATATATCTATTAGGGCGTTATCAGGACAATTACCCCCGGACAATTACCCCCCCCCCGAGGACAAATTACCCCCGGACAATTACCCCCTGATGACAATTACCCCCAAGGACAATTACCCCCCGGACAATTACCCCCCGGACAATTACCCCTTGAGGACAATTACCCCCGAGGATAATAACCCCCCGGACAATTACCCCCCGGACAATTACCCCCGGACAATTACCCCCCGAGGACAATACCCCCCGGACAATTACCCCCGAGACAATTACCCCCCGGACAATTACCCCCGGACAATTACCCCCGACAATTACCCCCGCGACAATTACCCCCCTCACAGGCATTGATGTTGAATCAAGTGGCGCCCATTGTGAGTCTCCGCTCGCAGGTTTTCGAATTATTTCTACTCGTTCTTATCTTAATGAATTTCTCTTCTCTTTATATTTCGTATCAGGACAACTACCCCCAGGACCAATTACCCCCGAAGGACAATTACCCCGGAACAATTACCCCCGGACAATTACCCCCGAACAATTACCCCCGAACAATTACCCAAGGAAAATTACCCCCGAGGACAATTACCTCCGGACAATTACCCAGGACAATTACCCCCGAGGACAATTACCCCCCGACAATTACCCCTGCACAATTGTCCCCGAGGACATTTACCCCGGACAGTTACCCCCCCCCCCCTTTCCACCGCAATTGATGTTGAATCAAGCGGCGCCATTGTGAGTCTCGCCTGGTGTCGCAAGTTTTTTCGAATTATTTCTACTTGATCTTATCTTATAATGGCTTTCTTTCCGTTTCTCTTATATTATCTTTCTCCTTTCTCTATCTCTGCCTCTCTCTCTCTCTCTCTCTCTCTCTCACACACACACACTCACACCTTTAAAATAATAATTTTAATAATAATATCAATATTAAGCATTTATAATGCGCCGACTTATCTAGAACTATTCAGTGGCGCAGCTAATATTATTACCCGGCTATAGCCATAGCTGCCCTTATAAAGGGCGCTTTAGCGCATTCGAGGAATTCTTCCTACCGTACCCATTTACATGTACCTTACTTGGGTCAAGTCTGGCAAATTGCAGATTAATATCTTGCCAAAGGACATTAGTGGAATGGACGGGATTTCGAACCGCGTACCTTGTTGATCGTCAGTCCGCCGACTTATCCATTCGACCACACCACCTCCACCCCTCCATCCCCTTTTTTTGTTTGTTTAGCGGCCCTTCTGCGCCATGAAAAAAATGGGGAGGGGGGGGCTTGGGGTGCAAGCCCCCTGTTTGGATACACGTTATATGCATCAGAAAATATGTAAACTGGCCCTTATATTCCCAACTTTAGATTCTGCAAATACGTGGTCCGAAACCATGGTTTCTATTGGCGGTCATCTGGGCCATAACGAATAACTTATGTATGATATTTAATTTTACGATTAACCTTATTTTTGCATAAATTGACATTAAGCTTTAGTTTATATTTTCACTTAATTGGTTAATTTATGAGTTATTAATTATGACCTTTATTGCCGCCCTTAGAAACCATGGGTTCAGACCCAATGTTTATCCATTTTTCGTGAAATTAAACAACAAATAATTAAAAAATCATATCAGTTGGAATCAGAGATGAATCAGAGATATTCAAAATGTGTGATTATTATGTGTATTTGTGTCCTTTCATGAATTTTCAAATTGTGTTCTATGAAAATAAAAGGTAATATGAAGGCCCGTTACATATTTTCTGATGCATTATGAGTTCCAAACGGGGGGCTTGGGGCTCAAGCCCCCCCCCCCCATTTTTTCATGGCGCAGGAGGTGAAAGGGGAGAAAAAGCAAGGGAAAAAAAAAGAAAGTTGAGAGAGAGCAGAGCTAAGGAAAAAGAGAAATATGAAAAGAAAAGAGCATTCGATAGAAAAATCAAGTAAAATAAATTAGAAAACTGCGACACCGAGCGCAGACCCACAATGGGCGGCCGCTTGTGATTCCAAACATCAATGGCCTGTGGGGGGGTAATCACGTCGGGGAGCTGCGGGGGGGTAGTTGAGCCGCGTGTACTCTCGGTGGGGTAATTGTCCTCGGGGTAATTGTCCGGGTGCTCGGTAATTGCCTCGGGGTAATTGTCCGGAGTTAATTGTCCCTGGGGGTAACGTCCAGGGGGTAATTGTCCTAGAACCCTATTAGGGGGCTTTTTTTTCCTTCCCATTTGGTGACTAAAAAGAAAAAATGACAGAGGACGGTTCTCATCTGCTCTCAGGAATAAAAAGGGACAACTTTCCCCTTTCAGATGGCAGCAAAATGATCAACTACACTTTTATTATGAATGAAATATAACAATAAACAAAAGGGGTTGTATTTTTTGTTTCGAAGGTGACTAATTTTAGGGGGCAAGAGTGTATAACAAATGAACAACTGCGTAAGGGACTATATTGTCTTACAATATTTCGCCCATAATACTCATCGGGTAATGAATTTATCATAGCCAAAACAAATTCATAAGAATAATACGCTTCATAGGAAAAATAGAGCCCAAGAAGTGCGCAAGATACACTCCTGGCAATTTTTTTATGATGATAATCCTAAAATACAAATATGATTGACAAAACTATGAATACAACAGTAATAGGCCTGATTAAAATAAAAAAGAATAATAAAAAAAAAATAAACATTCAAACATGCTTTTGTGTTTAGGAGGTAGCTAATTTAATTGTGGCCAGGCGTGTATATGCCTAAATGAAAAGGAGACAGGGAACTTTACAAAGCGGTGAATTACATAACAAAGGAAAATGATTAATTCATTACCTGATGAAGCGCTATGGGCGAATTATTGTAAGAATATTATTTATTATTATTATTTTTCCAATGTATTTATCTACTACAATCCTTAACTGAGAAGGCAAAAGTCATCTTCTGTAAAGTATATGCATGCTCTTTCTTCTCTACTTTGATAATTGATTGATATTCCAAATAATCCTTACACGAACTGAACAAAGACAACCACCCCCAGGTTCTTTTAATGCTCGTCTATAACTCGTCAACGAACTGGTAAATCTTCTTAAAGAACACAAGCGCAGAAAATAAAAGAGCAAAAAGCATTCATCATCTGTCATTCTGTCTATAAAAGAGCGTTGCCTGTGACGTATCTTGGACTTGAGAACCACTGGATGCTGAATATTTACCAAAGAGGGAGGACATTTTCCCAGATCATTCGTGTTTGTCTCAAGACTGTTCTCGTTCCTGCTTTTGTTTGTACACCGAGTAAAGTCTCAAGAAACTCTTTAAAAGGGCATTGCCTGTTCTGTAGCTTGGGCCTGAGAGCCACTAGATACCAAAGTGGAAGGACAGCTCCAGTCTGGACACCGATTCCAGTCTCAAGAAACTTGATGATTATACCCGCCTGCACAACACAAGCGTAGGAATACCTGCATGGGACGTTAAGGTCTCGAGGCTGAGACATTGATCGAAGCAACATTCAATTCTGCTCCATCTGCACTTAAGTACATTGATATAAGGGTTTATACCATGTTGGCACTTAGATACATACTTGCCGTGGCGATTCGAAGCGTTCTTATGGTGTTAGGGATTGCAGGGAATGGTCTTATTATCGTTGTCTACTTCAAGAAGCACCGAAAAACAGGAACAGATGTGTTTCTCCTTGGACTTGCCATAGTCGATTTCATCGTTTGTGTAAGCTTCCCTCTAAAGATATACTCGTATGTCACTTCTCAGTTTACCAGTGATGTCTTGTGCAAACTGATGCATTTCATCGTAAGTTGGAACACCTATCTCGGCGTCTACCTGACATTAGCAATCTCGGTGGACCGCTATATTGCCGTATGCAAGCCACTAAAACGAAGAGTTTCCCCAAAGCAGGCTGTCATAATCATTTCAACATGCGCTGTGTTGGCAACTTTTACCGCCATACCATCCGTATCAAAGACAGGGATACAACGTTATGGTCCTGCTATGTCCAAGTGCTTTTACAGCTACAATAATCTTGTCTATACCAAGGTTATAACCTACTTCAACGACTTTCTGTATTACAGCTGCTTAGCTTTGATCACAGTAATCTATATTCAGATCTGGGTGGCCGTACGCCGTCAGGCCAGGATTTGTGCAGAGAAATTAGTTGGAGCCAAGACCATTTCTGGAAACATTAGACCAATGCAGGCTGCAGTCATGCCATTTAATGCTTGGGCAGATAACGAAGCTCCGAATTCTAAGAAGCTGACTCAACCTCAGGGTGACATGAAGCAATCTAAGCATCTTGCAGATGCAGTTGGTGAATCCTCAAAAGATGCGATGGGTGCTGCAGCTGGAAGTCGCAGGAACGCCTCCAACCAAGTTCTTCTCGCTCCTCTTGCAGAAGCCAGCGCAAGAATCAGCCATGTCCCAATGACGCAAGCCTCCAAGAAATCTGCTCCAGTTGCCACGGTTTGGACGAACAATAAGACAACCGTGATGATCTTCATCATCACCGTTGTCTTTTTCGTCTCGTGGATACCGTCCAGAATCTGGAACTACTACCCGAACGTCAAGTTTTCATGGGTAGAAACAGACCCAGTCAGATACAACATCTTCTACACTTCTCTATTTGCAGTGAATATCAACCAGGTTATTAATCCCTTCATCTACAGCTTTGTCAAAGTCCATTTCCGGAGAGAATGCGTAACAGTGATGAGACAAATCAGACAATGTAGGCGATGAATTTCTGTAGATCACCATGCGCGTATTGTAGGGAGGGGGCTCGGGGCCCGGGGCCCGGGCCCCCGGGTAGGCGCCCAAAGGGGCGCCAAAAAGACCTTAAGGGCGCCAAATTGACCTTAGGGGAGCACCAAATTGAGTAAAAAAATAAAAAATAAAAAAATTGGATCACACGTTTATAGCCGATTGACCCTCTTGAACCTACCCTACGGCTGATACATGACCTTACGGATGGCCGATTTTTTTTTCTAACCCCCCCCCCCCCCGCCCCCCGCTTATCGCTCGGCCAGACGTAAAAAAATTGGGTGTACCATTCTGGATCCACCACTGGGATGGGGGCGCCAAAATCAAAATCACATCGGTCCCCCAGGGTGCCAAATCCGGCCTGATTACATACCACTGGTGTAGAGCATACCCCCACCTACAAAAGAAAGTGCGTCCCGCTCTACCGATTATAAATACATCACCCCCCCCCCCTCACAAAATAAATTAATGATCGTCTATACGCGCGTGGTATGTGCACTCAGATTAAACTTTCTGGTGTTGATGTAAATACTTCTTTATGATTATATTCACGATTAGCAATGATGTTTTTCAACTTGTCCACATGTTCGAACTCTCTCTCTATTTCTTACTCTCCGTTTTAGTCTGGATTCTTCTGTTTTACTTTGCTTTGTACTTCTCCGCAATTTACAAGCAATGATAAATCATCATCCGTGAAAAAAGTTCTTCATTGGGACTACCCCTTCAACCGACCTTTACTGACTTCGTGCACACATCTTTCGTTCTTGGTTTCTCACAATCGCCTGCCAGGTATAGTATGGTTTTATTCAAAAACCTTTCCACGATGTTCATGTTTGGTTGACTGTGGCAGGTGCAGCAAGAATGGGTTTCTGAGGTACAACTAAATTACGTTTATGGGAACTATTTATAAACGATAGCCTTTCATAATAAAGAACTTTTTCTACATTATTTTCATTAAGTTCTCAATAAATGTAACCTATACTGGATCGTAAACAACGAAGAGTTCCTATCTTACTTGTGATAAGCGTAATTATTTATTTTCCATTTACAATGTAAAGCGTATTGGTATGGAGCTAAGTATCATTATCATTATTACAGTATACTTGACATTTTCTTTGATTCGATATAGATATGTGTAAGAACATAAAATGGCCCTTCTATACATACATAGACCATGTCCCATACACCTAAACATGAAAAGCAACGTGAAACTTAAAGGGAAATATGAGAAGTGGGCACAGTAACAAAATAATAATAATAAAAAAAAATTATTGCTGAAAGAAGTGTTATATTACTTTGCATACATGAAAAGATATATATGAGAAATTATATGACCTTTCTATCATGAATTCTGGCGAACTGAAGGGTTTTTAACCCAGATGAACGCAATACCGGTCTAACTCAGCGATAGGCTCAGCGCCTCCCCGCCCCACGAGCACGGTCGCTGTGTATCACGGGAAATGAGATTATTAGTGAATCTACATGTACATATGGAATGTATGTGCTGGTAGTTGAAGTAAAACGAACGATACCCACATAAAGAGTTACTATTATTTCTGTCATTATTAATATCATTTTAGCCTGATCAAATTTTCCCAAACAAACGGTGAATAGATCATTATAATATTTTTGATTTCGTTCAAGCTGACGAAGTAATTAAACATCCACAGCGCCATCTCTTCCGTTACTAATCTTTCTTTTTAATTAATTTTTCATATCAAAATTAAGTATACTATATTCTTTTGTCAACAAGTGAGACTGTTCAAACTGAAACTTAATTATTGCATCTCGATTTGAAGAATTCTGTGAAATATGTAGTGTGACAAATTGAGAGATTTCTTCATTTTCCTTTCATTTCCTCCTTCAGCTCTCGAATAAAAAAAAGATTGTGCCGGAGGAAAATGTTATTTACGGTTGATCAACAGATTGTGTAAAGAATCAGAAAATGTTAAATTAAGAATTATTTACGTATATGCCTTCTTTGACTGTAACAGGAAAGGTAAACATCATCATCTGAAAATCATTCATTCTCTTTTCCCCGCGGTTTGTCCGAGAACATCTCCTCATGCTTTGAATTATTCATGTACCCCTTCAGCGAACTGGTCAAAAACAGCCACTCCCAGGTTCTTTTTAACGCACGAAAAGAACCCGTTAGCTAACCGATAATGCGCTGCAAACAGAACGCATTTAAGCATCTCCCTCATCTCTCTCTCCCTTCCAGTCGCTCAGTCATGGGCTCAATTGTGATGTGTCCCTTTCAATAATTGATCTGTCACCTAAAAATACTGCGTTCAGATTTGGTTTGTGACAATCGCTAGATATACTTCGAGAGATCTGTTTGTGAAATTACCATCAATTTTCAATCGTCTTCGAGATGTAACAACGATAGACTCCATCCGTTTTTCAATAGGTTGCAATTGTTTTAAGCTACCATATGCAGTACTTTTTAAACCATTCTCTCCATAAATATATGAAGGACATTAGTTGCCTGTTAAATAGCTTGGATGTGATAACAACTGGACGCAGAACGTTTAGTAAATTTGGATGACTCTCTTAAAGACTACTTGTGATTGTCTACAGTCTGTTCCTGTTCCTGCATGTTCGTACAATTCACGTTTCAAGAACACTGGTTATTTGCGCAATGCAAGCATGGGAAATATATACTTAGTTTGTTCAATTCCTCAAAGCTGAGACATTAATTGAAGTAGTGGTCAACTCTGTTTCATCCATTCCTTAGTACATCAAATTAGGGGTTTACAACTCTCACGATGTTGGCTCTTAGATACATACTTGCCGTGACGATTCGAAGCGTATTTATGTTGTTGGGCATTCCTGGGAATGGTCTTATAATTCTGGTCTACTTCAAGAAGCACCGTAAAACAGGAACCGATGTCTTTATCCTTGGACTTGCCATAGTCGATTTCATCGTTTGTGTAAGCTTCCCTCTGAAGATATACTCATACGTGACTTCTCAGTTTACCAGTGATGTCTTGTGCAAACTAATGCATTTCATCGTATACTGGAACACCTATCTCGGCGTTTACTTGACATCAGTAATTACTGTGGACCGTTATATTGCCGTTTGTAGGCCTCTGAAAAGAAGGGTTTCACCGAAGCAGGCTGTCATAATCATTTCAACATGCGCTGTGCTGGCAGCTTTTACGGCAATACCATCCGTATCTAAAACAGGGATCCAGGCCTTTGGTCCTGCTGTGTCCAAGTGTTCCTACAACTACGATAATCTTGTCTATGCACAGATTATAGCCTACTTCAACGATGCTCTGTTCTACAGTTGCTTGGCTTTGATCACAGTCCTTTATATTCTGATCTGGGTCGCTGTACGTCGTCAGGCCAGGGTTCGCGTTGAGAAGTTAGGTGGAGCCAACAGCATTTCTGGAAACATTAGACCAACGCAGGTTTCCGTCATGCCATCCGAGGCTTGGGCAGATGAAGAAGGTCCGACTACAAAGAACCTGAAGCAGCCTCAGGGTGGCATGGCGGAATCTAAGAATCCTGCAGATGTCATTGTTCAATCATCAAAAGACGCCGCAGGTGGGGCATCAGGGAATCTATCTCCTGGAAGTCGCAGCGACCCTTCCAACCTCATTCTTCTCGCTCCTCCCGCAGAAGCCAGCGCTAACATCAGCCATGCCCCAATGGAGAAAGCTGCCAAGAAAATTGTTCCAATCGCCACAGTTCGGACCAACAATAAGACAACCGTGATGATCTTTATCATCACCGTAATCTTTTTCCTTTCCTGGATACCAACCAAAATCTGGGACTACTACCCGAACGTTAAATTCACATGGCTCTCTACCGACCCAGTAAGATACAATATCTTCTACACTTCTCTCTTTGCAGTGAATATCAACCAGGTTATTAACCCGTTCATCTACAGCTTTGTCAACGTCCAGTTCAGGCGAGAATGCGTCACAGTGATGAGGCAAATCAGACAGTGTAGGTTATGAATTTCTGCAGCCACCATATTTTGATTGTATACTCCTATCATCTTAAGCTTTAAACACATTCTTTAATCCTAATGATTCTTCTCACGGTAATACTTGCAATCTGACCAGCGACAGCTTGCACCTTTAATATCGTGTGTTTCGGTCTGAAACCATATGTAAAATTGGCTGTGTACATCCACAAATGATCCTATTTTGTTATTATTATTATTTATTTTTTTTGCGAGGCTGTCCTTTGAATGATTGGGACCTTTTCTCCTTCACCCGACCTTTCACGAATTACCCCCATTCTTGGCAAGTATGGTCTTTTGAGGCCTTTAGGGCACCACAGATCTATGGCCCCAATAAATGGATCCGGAATAGAATATTTTCAACCTTTTAGTATTAAAGTGTTGTTTTCTTCGGGAAATTTTATGAGTTAAGTGTGATTTCTCACAAACATATGAAAACGTTGGGGCTTCTTTCTAGGAAAACCATTTTCACGCACCGATTGTCAATGGAAGGAATGCCCGAAAAACGGGAGTTTTGTTGAATATACTGGAATAAAAAAAAATCGAGAAGATCATTTACTTAGTTACACAGGTTTTATGAGGGTTAATGTATATAAAACAAGATAAAACCTTGGGAAGAATATTTTTTTACCCCTAACCCTCGCGTTTTGAGCTTTAAAATCTCCCATTTTAGTCATTTTTGGGTCGTTTTTCTGTGTGAAAATGATATTTTGGTCAAACAGCAGTCACTAAAAGCTTTCTGTAAAATTCAGCAGCGCATCGATTTCCTAGTTACGCTGAGTGAAGTAAATATATTAGTTTCTCTTTCCAATGATTTTAACTTCTTTGTGATTGGTCAATATTTTCCCCCGCGTTTTTGATATCATAAAAAAAAATATCATGATAAAATACTTCGATCCTGACTGCACAGCTTGCACTCTCCTTTTACACGGTCTTTATTCAGGGCATTGTTATCGCGATATCGACGGTCAGACGTAGAGAGAGTCTATACCCAGTACACACATTTCCCGTAAGATTCTTTCTGGTCGTTAGTGCACTGTAGTGGAACTGTGCGTGTTTGGTATAAAATAACACTGTCCTTTTTGATTGTTCACGTTTTCATATGTGATTTTTCTGTATAGAATTGTTTTATTTGACGAAATAACATTCTACGATGTTCTTGGATATGTAGTTGTCTTAGTCGACTGCCATGACTGCAGCAGGTGCCCGAAGATTTCTTGAGGAAATCGAGATGACATTTCATTGTAGAAAATGCTCAATTACCATTCAAATATAAATGATTAAATAAGGCATATGTTTTATAATTTTTGGAAGCGGACGAAGAACCATTTTATGAAGAAAGGCACATAATGCATAAATAGTTCTGAAGGCCTCGTCACACCGAGTCCGGTCCGGGTCACGGCACGGGCCCGTTCCGGTTCAACAATGGGCAAAAACGGTCGAAATGAATCGGCCGTGTACTATTACAATGAGACTGGTCACAACAAACACGGGCTGTGCCGTACTAGCCGGAACGGCAACCGGTACGGTTGTTATGGGATCGCTCTTAGAGCGATTTGAGACGGTTTGCCGTACCGGTTACCGGACCGGACTCGGTGTGACGAGGCCTTAAGACTGTGATATCAGTGGCGGTACGGTGTATCTCGGGTAGACGCTATTCACAACATTGTGCAAAATATGCACTCAGCTGCGCCCCGCAAACTTGTTGCACCATTGTAAATACTCCCGAATAGGCCTACATTGCAACTCCGCTAATGCAATCTCTTCGATGCATCATGTTAATAAAATTTATTTAAGATATATTATTTCAGAGCCAACACTCCGCCTGTTAAAGGAATCCTCCGGGCTGGATTTTGCATTATTAGAAAAAAAATAAAGTAAAATCTAAAAAGCACAACACTGAAAATTTCATCAAAATCGGATAAGAAATAGCAAAGTTATGAATTTTCTAAGGTTTTGAATTTTTTTAGGAAACAGTTTTTGCCATCTTCAAATTGGCGAACTGATGATGTCTCAGTCCCCCTACTTTCTTTGTATTTTATTGTATGAAATACCACTTATCAAGATTTTCTGCCCCAAGGACATAAAAACAGGGATTAATCCGTATGGAATGTTCAAGGTCACTAGTGCTTTTACCTATTTCATTATGAGGGATAGATTTTCTGTATACGCAATATATGAAAAAATGAGAAAAATAAGATTTCATATAATAAAATACACAAGAAGTAGGGGGACTGTGACATCATCATTTTGCTCATTTGAATATTCAAATATTCAAATGAGACAATGAGACAATGCCAAGAACTGTTTTCCGAAAAAAATTCAATACCTAAAAAAAATGCATAACTTTGTTGTTTTTCATCCGATTTTGATGAAATTTTCTGTGTTGTGTTTGTTAAATTTTACTTGACTTTAGAAAACTTTTTAATTTCAGCCCGGACTCCTCCTTTAAAGAGCAGTCGTGCGCATCCCTCTGTACAGCCTATAAATTCTCAAATTATAAAGGGGCGCGTCCCCCGTGCCCCCGCCAGGATATGCCTCTATTACATAATGTACACAGTGATAACATCTTATTTAATTCTGTGCATTATTTTTTATTGTCTGTATATACGGATATGTCTTGTTTTCTTCTCATTTTAAGTTATTATTGTGCATAACGTCTAAGCTGTTTTACTCGATAGCTATTACAGGTCAACTTCGATGTCTACTGTACATAAAACAAGCGGAAAACACATTTTCATTTTCACTTTATTTATGCATTTATGTACTTTCATATCATTCACATCATTGTGCCTTTATACTTTACACACATAATGGTAGGAGTATATTTTACACCATATATGGTATCAATATATTGTATAGTTCACCAAATGCACTGTAATTAGCTAATGACATAGATTTAGTGAAACATTTAGTGAAACATGTAACATCAAAAGTAGTCAAGCTATGCAAATTTAGATGTCCATTTTGTTGTGTGTAAAAGTTGTAGCAAAAAGTGATAGTTAAAAGTGGTATGTAAACGAGTAAGCTGAAAGCGGTCTCACAAGTAGTAGATGAAAGAAGCAGATATATACTTTCACAACTTAGAAAGTAATCATCACATGACTGTTTCCTATAAATTTGCATAGCTGATTTGAATATGACGTTATTTTTAAGATGAAATGAAGAATGTTGGTCTTCTTATACTAGTTGATGAAAAGATGCAAGCTCACTCATGAAGCACAAGTATAGTTATAATATATTATAACCATGTTTAATTTTAGAATGTCTTTATACCCTTAGTTTTGTCAACCGATTCCAGATACGCCTTACTTAATTCTATTTACATTTTAACCAATCATTTTATGTTATTTCCAGATTGGCAAAATGTAGCTGTTAGTATTTACATTCAAGAATATTGCATAACAATATGTTCATTAAATGACTTTTTCTAATGATGATGATGATGATCCACAGCATTTATATTGCGCCATATTTCTGTTGAAAACATTCAAAGGCGCAGGCTCATCCAATTAAGTTAATTACTACACATCTGCCGAAATAAGTGAGTTTTCAGGCATGATTTGAAGTGTTCGATGCTGTCAATTTCACGAAGTGAAGAAGTGCTATCTGAACAAGATATGTTTGCAATGAAATTATTTTCCCCCAGTTATTTGAAATGCAGCAGCTGTTGTTATTAGCATTCAAGAATATTGCGTAGGTGTATTCCAATGCATTCATCTCACCACTATGTTCATGAAAAGAAGTTGTTTGTAATGATTTTTTTACCTCCACGCTTTTTAAAAATGTTACTGCTGTAATCAAAATTCTATAATATTGCATAGGCGTCCTTTACCATGCTTAGGAAAAGACTTTATTTAAATTTTGATTATTAATGAAAATATATTTTCTAGCTTTTTAGAATTGTTGTGATATTGTCAACATTCAAGAATATTGCAAAAATGTCACCGTAACTCCATGCCTATTTTTGCACATACATTCCTCACTATGCGCTGGAAAAAGACTTGTTTGAATTAAATCATTTTTTCTACCTTACTGCATTCAGCAAATCACGAATACATTTAATTTCCTCGCTCGTATATTGCCATTTATTAATCCGAAATATTGAATTGTAACCTTTCTGCTCCCTTCGTATATAAAAGGCCTTTGTAAAGAAGAAAGCCGTTTAGAAATTTGTGAAAATTAATCTTGGAAACCCCGTGGATGGGGAGTGCATGTATTTTCTTACGTCGTTCTAGTCGCTATTCACAAGTGGTATTTATTATCTAAATATTTCTTTAAAATGATGTTAGTTTGGAAAAAACATCAATTGAGTCGATTGGAAAATATTTATTGAAAAATATGTGTGCTTTCCTTAATGTCTCATTTTCGTACTCGTCATTTCTGTTGTGTTCGTGTACTTACATCATTGCTCGTACGTATAAAAGGCCATATGGAAAAGGTTGACTTCATGCACGAGGTGACTATTTATTGTTATTTCGCAATATAAAATCAATTTGCAATTTTCCTAATTGAAAACCTACGTCACCCCTCAACCGTAACTTTGATATTCCTAAATGATGTACACAAATAAGTATATTAATGCTACATGTATGCAGTGTAGGCTAAATTACAACTATGGTTAACTAAAAAAATTAAAACCGTCATACATGCGTGACGGACGTGAGTGGTACGCAAAACGTTATCTGTGACAAAGTGGTTTATCTTCATTATCATAATAAACCATTATTTCAAATACTAATTTATAAGCTAAAAATAAATAAATGAATAAATAATTTCACACCACACTGTTGGATATCTCAATAGATATCTCAATAATATTTAAAAGAAATCTGAATAACATGCCTTTAAAGATATTCAAAAGAAATCTATACAACATATATTTTAATAACATTCAAAAGAAATCTGAATAATAATATATATAAATTTATATGTAGGCCCTACCTACTCGCAATTAGCAGGCGCGGATCCAAGAAAATCGAATTGAATGCATTTCGGGGGCCCAATTGTCTGGGGACAAAAGCGGCTCTATTATGTTTACGCATGGGCCCGGTAAGTTCATTGTGTGACTCAGGTCTGCGTCCGCTACTGATTAGGCCTAGCCTACAATAGAAATGCTCGCTTACAGCATCCTCTTACAGGAAATGTAAAACTTTGAATATTGATTTTGAAGCAAATAAATAATTGTGTCAATAAAACTTAACCATGCTGTTTTCCGTTTTCTTTTTGTGAAAAAAAAAAAATAAATAAAAAATGTGTCAGCTTCGTGTGACTATTTATAATTGTCGCTTCTATCTGGTTGATACAACAATAACTTGACCTTTATAAATATGAAGTTTATTATCTAGAATTTGTATGAAAAAAAATCTTAAAGGGTAAATAACCGTGAATCATTGTGTTCAATAATAATTATAGAATCAATATCCTGTCGCTTGGGAATAGTTGAGACTTTCGAAAAAAAAAAAAAAAAAAACATTTGTTAAATGTCAAACCTACCCTGGAATATTTTTTGGATTTTTTTTTTTTTTTTTTTTTTTTTTTTTTTTTTTTGTTCATGGTTGTCGATGAATGAATGGATCTGCATGTAGGCATATTGAAGCATGTATTGATTTGATGATAAATCGAATGCACAGGTGAAATAATTAATATTCTTCTTTTTAGAAATGACAATTTATGGAATTTACTTTACATGAAATGCGGGAGGGTAGTTTCACTCTCTCTCTCTCTCTTTAAGTCACAAAATAAAAAATTTACTTATTCGTAAATTTACTGTCCTTTAATGGACTTTCTTCAAATCTCAAAATCACTGATAATCTTTTTATTAGATTTTTCTTATTCTTCTTCTTTGTTTAAACCAATTAAATTCCAGGGTCAACTTCCCCTTTAAGCTTTTATTAATGCCATCTAACAATTAATGTGTCCCTAATACAACAACATCTCAATTCGACCTTCTGCAGAAATAAAATGTGCTTTCCACAGCAGTTTATAATTTTTGAAGCAATTTTTTAAATTAAGCCTGGAATATGCATGTCGTTAGGGAAGGATGTTAATAAGGGATTGGATGTTAATAAAGATTTTTTTTTAAAATAAGGCGCTATGTTCTAGCTTTTCCTGATACGTCATTAATGGTTATTTGAAACTATTCATTTGTTCAAACATTCATATTGATATATCTTAACAAATACATGAAAGACACAAAAAGCATCAATTTTTTCTTATAGACGTACATTGTCGAATGTTGCAAATTTATTTCCAATAAATTACGCATTGACATTAAAACAACTCGAGCATATAAATTGAACACAATACAATTTCGCTAATCACATAGAGCGAGGAAAATTAACTATTGCTATGGTTTCCAATACTGGGAAATAATATTCCTCGATATTCCTAGATAAAACTTTAAATATTTATCTTGAATTTTGTTTGAATGATATAAATGATTACAGTATTTTCTAATGTCTTTAATCGTTGATTGATCTTTTGTTTGAGTTTGGACCCAGTCTCACCAGTATTACAGTATTTTTCTAATGTCTTTAATCGTTGATTGATCTTTTGTTTGAGTTTGGACCCAGTCTCACCAGTATTACAGTATTTTCTAATGTCTTTAATCGTTGATTGATCTTTTGTTTGAGTTTGGACCCAGTCTCACCAGTAATATTATCAAAAATATGTTCACACGACAAAACATACCCATAATTCATTTCATTCAAATATTACTAGTTGTATGGGTGTTAACATTCAAGAAGGTACATGTATTAAGGACCACCTTTTAAAAGATATGATATGAATCCATCGAAAATCATTGTCGTTAATAAACATGTGGGACTAGGTTGTTCCATCTCATGATTATCTTTCTGGAAAGTCAGGATCAGTTCGTACCAGAAGTAAGTACTCCTTTAACCTCTCTAATCTTCCGCTCAGCAGAGGCACGCGCTACTCTGGAGGAACCATATTATTTCATTTCATATTCTTTCTGAAGAGTCAGGCTCAGTTGGTCCCAGAAGTACTCCTGGTGTCTCTAATCTTCCGCTCAGCAGAGGCATGCGCTACTCTGGCAATGTCTGGAGGGACCATATTGTACCATCTTATTTCATCTTTTTGGAGAGTCTGGAGCAGTTGGTCCCAGAAGTACTCCTGTCCGCTATCATCATTCACCAACCAGCGTTACACTCTACTCTGGAGGAACCATATTGTTCCATCTCATATTATCTTTCTGAAGAGTCAGGATCAGTTGATCCCAGAAGTACTCCTGGCCTCTCTCATCCTCCACCCACCAGAGGTACGTCCTACGGTCGCTTAAGTACAGTCGCACCAGGAACGGAATTTCAGCATCAGGGATGTCTTCGATAAATATCACGACAACATTCTCTAAGCGAGAATCCCGCACCTGGTCAAAGGCTATACGGAATTTAGTCATGAACCAGTTATCCCGAAAAGCAGCTCGACTGAAAAGGACGACCGTCTTGAAACTCTTATCAATGACGTGATAGACTGCGTCGATGTAGTACATACCAAGGATTAGATCTTCATCACCAATTGCGGTTCTGTTGAAGTTCGGAAGTCGTTCTTCTAGCGTTGGTTTAAGGTGTTCCTCTACCCACTGCTCATCTTCCTCCATAAACATAACATTTACATCAAATTCAAAGTCACCGTGTTCGCGAGAATCTAAAACTTTCTCGTATCCAAAGACGGCTAGCTTTAGTAAATAAAGTTTGTACCTCAAAAGCCACCGATTACGGTAAACGAAACACATCATAGCAATTAGTCCAATAGTTGCGAAAGGGATAGAGCAAATAAGTGCTATGTTTGGACCGCAAAGTGCATGCGGATCAAATGTCATTAATGGCTTTCCTCTCATAGGTGCCAGAGTTGCGGATGCCGTTGTACACACAGTATTATTATCCCTCATGACTTCAACATCACCATTTAGCCACTTTACCAGCCAAGAGAGATCACAATCGCATACCAATTGGTTATCGGAAATGTCGATAGAAGTCATTGTATCCAATATTGGGGCAAACGTGCTGCGGTTGAAATCTGTGAAATGGTTAGCAGATAGAAGTAAAGTTTTCATAGACGTAGTATTGACGAATATATGACTATCTAGGTAGTTAAGATTAGTATTAGTTAGATTACATATTGTTAATTTCGCTAGATCTATCAGCATATTTACAGGAATCCGATTAATGTTGTTGTCTGCCAAGGATAACGTATGCAGAGAAATCAATCCATGGAAGACCTTGGAGTCTATTCTTGAGATCTGGCAACTATTGAGATCGAGACGTTGCAAAGCAGACAATCCTTGAAAAATGCCTGACTTCAGCTGATAAATACGATTCGCTTTTAAAGATAAATATGTCAAGTTATTCAAACTATTGAATAGAGATACGTTATGTCTATTGTCCCATATTTCATCCAACACGACTGACGAATTAGCAAGGTCCAAATATTCCAAGGATTTCATAAAACTGAAAGATATTCCTGGCGTCAAAAAGTTTCCTTTTACATCAGTAGCAATAAATTTTCGGACAGGACCATCTACATAAAAATCTGTTAGAGAAGTAGCTGACACATTAAGGTAATGAAGATTAGATAATCCTGAAGACTCCCTTATAAAAACTGATTGGAGAATGTTATTATGGGCCAGGTTTAGCAAAGATAGATTAGTCAAACCGTCAAAACAAATGTATCGTACAATCGTCAATTCATTGTTACTCAAAAAAATTTCGCGTAAATTCGGGGTACTCCATATAGACTCGGAAGGATTGATGACCTTTATTTGATTAAATTCTAAATTAAGAACCTGAAGAGCGTTCATTCCAGAAAAGTATGCTGGTTCTAACACCTCTATAGAGCCTTTATGAATTGTAAGTTCCAGTAAGACATTAAGGTTTGATAAAAGGGAGTTGTTGAGGTTCTTTAAACGAATTCCCCTTATGCCCAACTTGGAGAGACCAATATTGTGCAAAGGCAGAAAAAAGTTCGCAACAAATATGTCTGTGTGACTATCTCGAATGAGGAAATGTTTTATTTGAGAGTTGGCAATCCCAGTTAACAAATCGTCCCATACTGCCGGAGCTATAGCATCGCCCCCGAACCACAAAGACTGTGCACGAAGAGACACGATGGCTTCTGGATCTATATGCGACACGGGGTTTTCCGTCAGGTCCAGTATGTCCACATCGCAATCGATCAGGAAAGTGTAAGGTGTGATTTGTTCGAATTTATTACCAGCAAGAGATATTCTTTCAACGCGCCCTTGGCTTTCAGGGGAACATGCGATTTTGAATTGAGTAAGCTCGTTTTGATTTAGCATGAGATGCCGCAATTCTAGGAACTGCTGTTCTCGGGAGACGTTCTGTAGGAAAGAACTTAAGCTACATTCTTGACACGAAAGGCTGGACAAATGATGGTTATACCTTAATAAGTCTGTATTAAAATTACCGATGCGTACATTCTTATCAATATCAAGATATTCTAAAACTTTTAAGCGGGAAAATGTTCCCGATTCAATAATGTGAATAAAATTGCCTGTTAAATCCAAGGAAGTCAGTTGTGAATATTTAAAAAACGAAGAGTTCAACAGTGTTACTAGCAAATTGAAACGCAGTGATAGTTTTTGAAGGTCAGATGGAAGATAATCTGGAACTTTCGCGAAGTTCAAGCCATCACACTTCGCAAATCTTGTAGAGTCCTCGGTACAAGCGATTATCGACACATTTAAAGATTCTGAAGGCGGTTCTGCGTTTACATCCGTGTGCGTATGTTGATAAGTAGCGGCTAAAGAAGAAGCTTGCAGAGTAGTCACAAGTAGCATGATAAAAACTGTTGAGGCCATCATGTATCGATTTAGCAAGATATCTGCATTGGATATTAAATATGACCTTAATTTGGTTAGTTGATTGTTTTTCATAGATAACACTCACAACATAATATTACAATCACTTAAAGCAATAAAAAAGAGCTTGGACATGTTGGTCAAAATTTCGTGAAAATAGTCATCACGATGCCTTTTAAAACTGCTGATAAGACCAAACTTTGGCTTTGATCAATGGAAAATATAATTATTATTCTCATTATCACTACTGCTATTTTAGCTAAAAGCAACCTCCACCCCTTTTAATAACAATATGGATAGGCTTTTCGGTATACTGAACACATATAGATAGGGCAAAAATAGCATTGCAGGAAATGGTATAACTAAATTTTGAATCATGCCTATACAGTGCGTCCCAAAAAGAACTATACACTTTTGAAATGGCTACCAAAATAAAGACAATACGATTCTTGGCTAAAATGTTTATATGTATATAACGCTCATATCCTCAACTATCATTATGACACCAAAAATTTCGAAAATAACGCATGCTTCAGTGAGTAATGCCCACTTTTGTAAAGGACATAAAAATTACCCTGCGCAGGAATTCACTATTTATTTTGCACCTGGTTATGGAACACCATGAAGGAGTCAAAATTAATGATGGAATAAATCAGCAAACAGAGTAAAAAATAAACCAAAATTCAGAAAAATCATCAATACTATGCAAAAATGTATTGTTTCACTGTTTTGTTTTCATATCATTGATTTTTGCTTGGACTTCAGTTTATTTTTGTCTTTGTTGGCCGATTTATTCCATCATTAATTTTGACTCATTCGTGGCGTTCCATAACCAGGTGCAAAATGAATAGTGAATTCCTGCGCAGGGTAATTCTTGTGTCCTTTACAAAAGTGGGCATTACTCACTGAAGAATGCGTTATTTTCGGAATTTTTTATATCATTATGATATTTGAGGATATGAGCTTTATACATTTATAAACCTTTTCCCCAATAATCGTATATTTTTCTATCTGTTAGCCATTTAAAAAGTGTATAGTTCTTTTTGGGACGCACTGTAGTCTATTTCCATGTCTTTATATGTACTTGTATAAAATATGTATTCTATATTCACCTTTGAAGCAGCAGCTGTAGATCTCAGAGAGAAGTTTTGTTCTTCTGTTAGGTCAGGTAGCTCTCCTCGCGATTGTAACGATAAAGATGGGCCTATACACACACACATGAATGTTATCGAGAACAGACATACGCCTCACCTAGATTTGTAAAGTATGTGTCGTCTAGTCACGAGAGACAAATTATGAAACTCTCTAGTCATTAATAGATTTATTTCTCTGATGTAATATTGCTCTGGAGTTTATTCAATTTGGCTAATAAATACATATTTAATTTCGTTTCCAGAAGGACTAAGCACTCTTGTGTTGATAGATTGCCCTAATTGGTTATTGTCTTCAGTTTCGTGTTCTAATTGTGTAGGCCTAATCATCAGTCATATTTAACCAGTAACTTCCAAGCTGTGTGGCCTTACATGATGCCAGTTCATGCAATAATGTGCCAAGATGGCACCCTGAAAATTCATTAAGCATCATTACATGATTCACAATGAGTAAAATGGTGCAAGTGACCGGAAATACCAGATATGTCTCCCTCCGAAAACCTTCAGTGTTACGATTTGTAAATTGCGATTCCAGTATTGAGATATATATCGATGATTATGTCATAGTTTTGAAGAAAAAAGAAGAAAAAAAAACTCTTTACATTTTTGGCTGTTTATTTATCCTTCTGAATATCAATGCAACACACAAATATGACAAATCAACAATTCATTATTAGTCACGCCTCAATTGATAAAGTTACTAAATCGACTGAACCGTCATAACACCCTAAAGACACACAATTAATGATTATGAACAGTCCGCTCCAAGATCTTGGTTAGATCTAAACTTCTTCATTTGAAAATTCTTTAGGGTGCTATCTCACTTCGCTGAGACGTCTCCGGGACAGAATATAAATTTCGTCTCCGCGACGGATAATAGTATTAGAGACGTCTCCGAGACGTCTCCGAGACGGATTTTGTTTCATGAATTGTCGCGGAAACGTCTCCGAGACGTCTCGGAGACGTCTCTAATACTATTTATCCGTCGCAGAAACGAAATTTCTATTCTGTCGCGGAGACGTCTCCGCGAAGTGAGATAGCACCCTTAGTTACCCTGCAGAATTCTCAAAAATACAACCAATCGATTATTTACCACTTTCTTCGTAGTTCAGCTGTCACTAACATAACCTTGTAAGAGATCAAAGGAAATTTCCTCGAACGTTTTTCCTCGCCTCGGAGGCCGCCATGTTTGATTACACAATGATTCGTAAGCATGCGCATACGCAATGAAAGTGAGTTATTACGCAATCTTGCCAAGGAAAATTCATAGCAGCTAGCTAGCTCGGACAGAGATAATGAAATGATTTTTTTTCTTATCCCTTTCGCACCGATTGACCAATCTTTTATTCAGAATACTAACGAATACTTATAGAAGGGATATAATGGGTTATAGGGCCTAGATGCCGTATTTGCAGATCATGCCACTACATAACTCGATCTGGTTCTTTTGGCTCAGTCTTCTTCTCGAGTCCTTTCTCCTATTCTTCTGTTTGATTCGTAATTATACCTGATTACATTTTTAAAAAGTCATAGTATGCATTGTATGTTATATTGATTCTTAGGGGAATCCTAATTAGACTCTACCCATTAAGTATTGAACGCAGGCGATCCCATTAAGCGAAAGAGAAGCATATGAAAACGTGAACAATCAAAAAGGACAGTGTTATTTTATACCAAACACGCACAGTTCCACTACAGTGCACTAACGACTCCAGAAAGAATCTTACGGAAATGTGTGTACTGGCTGATAGACTCTTCTTCTACGTCTGACCGTCGATATCGCGATAACAACGCCCGCTGAATAAAGACCGTGATAAAAGGAGAGTGCAAGCTGTGGCAGTCAGGATGGAAGTATTTTATCATGATATTTTTTTTTATGATATCAAAAAACGCGGGGGAAAATAATGACCAATCACAAAGAAGTTAAAATCATTGGAAAGAGAAATTAATATATTTACTTCACTCAGCGTAACTAGGAAATCGATGCGCCTGCTGAATTTTACAGAAAGCTTTTAGTGACTGCTGTTTGACCAAAATATATCATTTTTCACACAGAAAAACGACCCAAAATGACTAAAATGGGAGATTTTAAAGCTCAAAACGCGAGGGTTAGGGGTAAAAAATATTCTTCCCAAGGTTTTATCTTGTTTTATTATACATTAACCCTCATAAAACCCTGTGAAACTAAGTAATGATCTTTCTCGATTTTTTTTTATTCCAGTATATCCAACAATCCCGTTTTTTCGGGCATTCCTTCGCATTGACAATCGGTGCGTGAAAATGGTTTTCCTAGAAAGAAGCCCCAACGTTTTATTATGTAAGATGAGCTTGGGAGCAGGGAAGGGGGAGAAGAGGGCATTGTAGAAGGTGACTCATGGTCTCCTCCGCTCCGCATTCGCATACTGGCCTTCCTTCAGTGTCGATGCCCCATTTGGCCATTAATACCTTGCAACGGCCGACTCCAGCCCGCAGGGGTTCAAACACAGCCAGAACGGCCAGGGTTCACCGGGATCCTGATTGGAGGGACTCCTTGGGGCCGATGATGAAATTGTGGGGCGCAGACTCAAGATGGGTTGACCAAAGGTCAACCTACAGTTGTGGGGGCTCTGGTTGAGGGGCACGGTAGAGTGGAGAAAACTGGTGCCTGGATCTCAACGCTTTGTCGTTGCAAGGCATTGAAGAGAGGTGTGAGTGGATCATTTTCTTGTTTAAGTTTCTCCTTTTGAGAGAGTGCAGACCTCCTGATGTGAGGAGGGGCGATGCCACTGAGGATGGTAGAGATCGTCTACCTTGGTCGGTTTAAGGCAGCCTGTTATGGCCCTACACGCGTTGTTGAGTGATGGGTTTACATTTGAAGCATGTGCTGACTGCCCCAAACAGGACATGCATATTCTGCAGCTGAGTAGCAGAGGGCAAGGGCTGTTTGTGGCGGATGGTGCTTGCATCAGTGCCCCATTTTGAGTTAGCTAGCTTCTTCAGGTATGCTGTTCCTGGCACTGACCTTCTTCTTTGTTTTCAGATGTGATCTTGAGGTGAGGGAGTGATCTAGAGTGACTCCAAGGTAGCTGGGTTGAAAGTGTGCTCTATTTCCTTACCATACCACTTGAGATTTAGGTTGAGCGGATTGGGCCTATCTGTGCTATTGTTTTAATGATGGAGCAGGCGCTGATCTGCGTCTTGGAGGGATTCGCACGAAGGTGGTTGGATCCGTAGTATGGGACGAGACCATCCAGAGCAGATGAGAGTGGCTCAGTGTTAAAAAGTTGCGACCCTCAATCTTCTACTCCTCCCTCCCTCTCTCTCTCTCTCTCTCTCTCTCTCTCTCTCTTCAAACCATTTGTTCAAGTTTTCCATCAATGTTATGTCCTCTCTTCCTCATTATTCATCTTTTCATTCCCTTTTGTTTGTTTTTTTATCACCCCTCTCGATTTTGGAAGTTCTGTGAAATATTGTAGTCTGTAAAATTGAGGATTTCCATTCCTTTCATTTCCTCCTTCAGCTCTCGAATAAAAGATTGTTGGGAGGAAAATGTTATTTACTTGATCAACAGATTGTGTAAAGAATCAGAAAATGTAAATTAAGAAAATTATTACGTATATGCCTTCCTTGACTGTAACAGGAAAGTAAACATCATCATTGAAAATCATTCATTCTCTTTCCCGCGGTTTGTCCGAGAACAGCTCCTCATGCTTGAATTATTCATTACCCCTTCAGCGAACTGGGTCAAACAGCCACTCCGCAGGTTCTTTTTAAACGCCGAAAGAACCTCGTTGCTAACGCGAATAATGCGCTGCAAACAAACGCATTTAAGCATCTCCCTCATGCTCTCTCTCCCTTCGCAGTCGCAGTCATGGGCGTCAAATTGTGATGTTTCCCTTTCAATATTGATCTGTTCCACTAAAATACTCGCGTTCAGTTTGGTTGTGAAATCGCTAGATATACTTCGAGAGATCTGTTTTGTGAATTAACCTATCAAATTTTCAATCGTCATTCAAGATGTAAACAACGAATAGACTCCCATCCGTTTTTCAATAGGTTTGCAAATTGTTTTTAAAGGCTACCATATGCAGTACTTTTTAAACCTTTCTCTCCATTAAAATTATGAAGGACATTAGTTGCCTGTTTAAATAGCTTGATTGTGTAACAACTGGCCGCACGAACGTTTAGTAAATTTGATGGACTCTCTAAAGACTACTTGTGATTGTCCTACAGTCTGTTCCTGTTCCTGCATGTTTCGTTGCAATTCACGTTCAAGAACACTGGTTTATTTGCGCAATGCAAGCATGGGAAAATATATTATTAGTTCAATTCCTCAAGCTGAGACTTAATTTGAAGTAGTGGTCAAACATCTGTTTCCATCCATTCCTTAAGTACACAATTAGGGGTTTACAACTCTCTCAACGACATGTTGGCTCTTAGATACATACTTGCGTGACGAATTCGAAGCGTATTTATGTTGTTGGGGATTCCTGGGAATGGTCTTATAATTCTCGGTCTACTTCAAGAAAGCACCTAAAACAGGAAACCGATGCTTTACCTTGATCTTGCCAATATAGTCGTTTCATCGTTTGTGTAGCTTCCTCTGAAGTATACTCATACGTGACTTCTCAGTTTTACCAGTGATGTCTTGTGCAAACTATAAGCATTTCATCGTATACTGGAACACTATCTCGCGTTTACTTGACATCAATAATTACTTGTGGAACCGTTTATAATTGCGTTTGTAGGCCTCATGAAAAGAAAGGGTTTTCACCGAAGTCAGGCGTCATATATGTTCAACATGCGCTGTGCTGGCAGCTTTTTACGCAATAACATCCGATCTAAAACAGGGATCCAGGCCTTTGGTCTGCTGCTGTCCAAGTGTTCTACAACTACGATAATCTTGGTCTTGCACAGATTATAGCCTACTTCAACGATGCTCTGTTTTCTACCAGTTGCTTGGCTTTTGATCAACAGTCCTTTTATATTCTGATCTGGTCGCTGTACGTCGTCAGGCCCAGGTTCGCGTTAGAGAAGTAGGTGGAAGCCACAGCATTTCTGGAACATTAAGAAGACCAAGTCTACGCAGTTTCCGTCATGCCATCCGGGCTTGCAGATGAAAGAAGGTCCGAACACAAAGAACCTGAGCAGCCTCAGGGTGGCATGGCGGAATCTAAAATCCTGCAGAGTCATTTTCAAATCATGCAAAAGAACGCCGCATGGGGCATCAGGGAATCTATCTCCTGGAAGTCGCAAGCGACCCTTCCAACCTCATTCTTCTCGCTCCTCCGCAGAAGCCAGCGCTAACATCAGCCAGGCCACCAAATGGAGAAAGCTGCCAAGAAAATGTTCCAATCGCCACAGTTCGGACCAACAATAAGACAACCGTGATTGATCGTTATCATCAACCGTAATCTTTTTCGCTTCCTGGATGACCAACCAAAATCTGGGACACTACCCGAACGTTAATTCAACATGGCTCTCTACGACCCAGTAAGATCATATCTTCTACACTTCTTCTCTTTGCAGTGTGAATATCAACAGGTTATTACACCGTTCAGCTACAGCTTTGTCGCAATACTCCCAGTTTAGGCGAGAATGCGTCCACAGTGATGAAGGCAAATCAGACAGTGTAGTTGATGAATTTCTGCAAGCCACCATATTTTGATTGTATACTCCTATCATCTTAAGCTTTAAACACATCTTTAATCTAATGATTCTTCTCACGTAATACTGCAATCTGACACAGCGACAGCTTGCACCTTTAATATCGTGTTGTTCGGTCTGAACCCATATGTAAAATTGGCTGTGTACATCCACAAATGATCCATATTGTTATTATTATTAATTTTTTTTTTGCGAGGCCACTGTCCTTGATGAATGATTGGGACCCTTTCGTCCTTCCCCGACCTTCACGAAATTACCCCCATTCTTGGCAAGTATGGTCTTTGAGGCCTTTAGGGCACCACAGATTCTATGGCCCCAATAAATGGATCCGGAATAGAATATTTTTCAACCCTTTAGTATTAAAGTGTTGTTTTCTTCGGGAAAATTTTATGAGTTAAGTGTGATTTCTCACAAACATATGAAACGTTGGGGCTTCTTTCTAGGAAAAACCATTTTCCCGCACCGATTGTCAATGGAAGGAATGCCCGAAAAACGGGAGTTTTGAATATACTGGAAAAAAAAAAAATTCGAGAAGATCATTTACTTAGTTACACAGGGTTTATGAGGGTTAATGTATATTAAACAAGATAAACCTTGGGAAGAATATTTTTTACCCTAACCCTCGGCGTTTTGAGCTTTAAAATCTCCCTTTTAGTCATTTTGGGTCGTTTTTTCTGTGTGAAAATGATATTTTGTTCAAACAGCAGTCACTAAAAGCTTTCTGTAAATTCAGCAGCGCATCGATTTCCTAGTTACGCTGAGTGTGAGTAAATATATTAGTTTTCTCTTTCCAATGATTTTAACTTCTTTGTGATTGTCAATATTTTCCCCCGCGCTTTTTGATATCATAAAAAAAAATATCATGATAAAATACTTCGATCCTGACTGCACAGCTTGCACTTCCTTTTACACGGTCTTTACAGGGCATTGTTATCGCGATATCGACGGTCAACAGTAGAGAGAGTCTATACCCAGTACACACATTTCCCGTAAGAGATCTTCTGGTCGTTAGTGCACTGTAGTGGCACTGTGCGTGTTTGGTATAAAATAACACTGCCTTTTTGATTGTTCACGTTTTCATATGTGATTTTTCTGTATAGAATTGTTTATTGACGAAATAACATTCTACGATGCTTCTTGGATATGTAGTTGTCTTAGTCGACTGCCATGACTGCAGCAGGTGCCCGAAGATTTCTTGAGGGAATCGAGATGACATTTCATTGTAGAAAAATGCTCAATTACCTTCAAAATATAAATGATTAAATAAGGCATATGTTTTATAATTTTTGGAAGCGGACGAAGAACCATTATTGAAGAACACATAATGCTAAATAGTTCTGAAGGCCTCGTCACACCGAGTCCGGTCCGGGTCACGGCACGGGCCCGTTCCGGTCAACAATGGCAAAAACGGTCGAAATGAACTGGCCGTGTACTATTACAATGAGACTGGTCACAACAAAACACGGGCTTGCGCCGTACTAGCCGCGGAACGGCAACCGGTACGGTTGTTATGGGATCGCTCTTAGAGCGATTTGAGACGTTTGCCGTACCGGTTACCGGACCGGACTCGGTGTGACGAGGCCTTAAGACTGTGTATATCAGTCGGGTACGGTGTATCTCGGGAGACGCTATTCACAACATTGTGCAAAATATGCACATCAGCTGCGCCCGCAAACTTGTTGCCATTGTAAATACTCCGAATAGGCCTACATTGCAACTCCGCTAATGCAATCTCTTCGATGCATCATGTTAATAAAATTTATTTAAGATATATTATTTCAGCAGCCAACACTCCGCCTGTTAAAGGAATCCTCCGGGCTGGATTTTGCATTATTAGAAAAAAAAATAAAGTAAAATCTAAAAAGCACAACACTGAAAATTTCATCAAAATCGGATAAGAAATAGCAAAGTTATGAATTTTCTAAGGTTTTGAATTTTTAGGAAACAGTTTTTGCCATTTTCAAATTGGCGAACTGATGATGTCTCAGTCCCCCTACCTCTTTGTATTTTATTGTATGAAATACCACTTATCAAGATTTCTTCCCCAAGACATAAAAACAGGGATTAATCCGTATGGAATGTTCAAGTCACTAGTGCTTTTACCTATTTATTATGAGGGATAGATTTTCGTATACGCAATATATGAAAAAATGAAAAATAAGATTTCATATAATAAAATACACAAGAAGTAGGGGACTTGTGACATCATCATTTTGCCTCATTGAATATTCAAATATTCAAATGAGACAATGAGACCATGCCAAGAACTGTTTTCCGAAAAAAATTCAATACCTAAAAAAATGCATAACTTTGTTGTTTTCATCCGATTTTTGATGAAATTTTCTGTGTTGTGTTTGTTAAATTTTACTTGACTTTAGGAAAACTTTTTAATTTCAGCCCGGCTCCTCCTTTAAAGAGCAGTCGTGCGCATCCCTCTGTACAGCTATAAAATTCTCCAAATTATAAAGGGCGCGTTCCCCGTGCCCCCGCCAGGATATGCCTCTATTACATAATGTACACAGTGATAACATCTTATTTAATTCTGCTGCATTATTTTTTATGTCTGTATATACGGATATGTCTTGCTTTCTTCTCATTAGTTATTATGTGCATAACGTCTAAGCTGTTTTACTCGATAGCTATTACAGGTCAACTTCGATGTCTACTGTACATAAAACAAGCGGAAAACACATTTTCATTTTCACTTTATTTATGCATTTATTACTTTCATATCATTTCACATCATTGTGCCTTTATACTTTTACAACAAAATGGGTAGGAGTATATTTTACAACCAATTATGGTATCAATATATTGTATGTCACCAAATGCACTGTAATTAGCTAATGACATAGATTTAGTGAAACATTTAGTGAAACATGTAACATCAAAAGTAGTCAAGCTAGCAAATTAGATGTCCATTTTGTTGTGTGTAAAAGTTGGTAGCAAAAAGTGATAGTAAAAGTGGTAGTAAACGAGTAAAGCTGAAAGCGGTCTCACAAGTAGTAGATGAAAGAAGCAGATAATACTTTCACAACTTAGAAAGTAATCATCACATGGCTGTTTCCTATAAATTTGCATAAGCTGATTTGAATATGACGTTATTTTTAAGATGAAAGTAAGAATGTTGGTTCTTTTAACAGTTGATGAAAAAGTGCAAGCTCACTCATGAAGCACAAGTATAGTTATAATATATTTATAACCATGTTTAATTTTAGAATGTCTTATACCCTTAGTTTTGTCAACCGATTCCAGATACGCCTTACTTAATTCTATTTACATTTTAACCAATCATTTTATGTTATTTCCAGATTGGCAAAATGTAGCTGTTAGTTATTACATTCAAGAATATTGCATAAAACAATATGTCATTAAATGACTTTTTCTAATGATGATGATGAGATCCACCAGCATTATATTGCGCCATATTTCTGTTGAAAACATTCAAAGGCGCAGGCTCATCCAATTAAGTAATTATTACACATCTGCCGAAATAAGTGAGTTTTCAGGCATGATTTGAAGTGTTCGATGCCTGTCAATTTCACGAAGTGAAGAAGTGCTATCTGAACAGATGTTTGCAATGAAATTATTTTCCCGCCAGTTATTTGAAATGCAGCAGTTTGATTAGCATCAAGAATATTGCGTAGGTGTATTCCAATGCATTCATCTCACCACTATGTTCATGAAAAAGAAGTTGTTTGTAATGATTTTTTAACCTCCACTCTTTTAAAATGTTACTGCTGTAATCAAAATTCTATAATATTGCATAGCGTCCTTTACCATGCTTAGGAAAAGACTTTATTTAAATTTTGATATTTAATGAAAATATATTTTCTAGCTTTTTAGAAATTGTTGTGATATTGTGTCAACATTCAAGAATATTGCAAAAATGTCACCGTAACTCCATGCCTATTTTTGAACATACATTCCTCAATGCGCTGGAAAAAGACTTGTTTGAATTAAATCATTTTTCTACCTTACTGCATTCAGCAAATCACGAATACATTTAATTCCCGCTCGCTATTGCCATTTATTAATCCGAAATATTGAATTGTGTAACCTTTCTGCTCCCTTGCGTATATAAAAGGCCTTTGTAAGAAGAAAGCCGTTTAGAAATTTGTGAAAATTAACTTGGAAACCCGTGGATGGGGAGTGCATGTATTTTCTTACGCTTCTAGTCGCTATTCACAAGTCGTATTTATTATCTAAATATTTCTTTAAAATGATGTAGTTTGGAAAAAACATCAATGAGTCCGATTGAAAATTTTATGAAAATATGTGTGCTCCTTTAATGTCTCATTTTCGTACTCGTCAATTTCGTTGTGTTCGTGTACTTACATCATTGCTCGTACGTATAAAAGGCCATATGGAAAAGGTTGACTTCATGCACGAGGTGACTATTTATGTTTATTTCGCAATATAAAATCAATTTGCAATTTTCCTAATTGAAAACCTACGTCACCCCCTCAAACCGATAACTTTGATATTCCTAAATGATGTACACAAATAAGTATATTAATGCTACATGTATGCAGTGGAGGCTAAATTACAACTATGGTTAACTAAAAAAATTAAAACCGCTCATACATGCGTGACGGACGTGAGTGTACGCAAAACGTTATCTGTGACAAAGTGGTTTATCTTCATTATCATAAAAAAACCATTATTTCAAATACTAATTTATAAGCTAAAATAAATAAATGAATTAATAATTTCACACCCACTGTTGGATATCTCAATAGATATCTCAATAATATTTAAAAGAAATCCTGAAAAACATGCCTTTAAAGATATTCAAAAGAAATCTATACAACATATATTTAATAACATTCAAAAGAAATCTGAATAATAATATATATAAATTTATATGTAGGCCCTACCTACTCGCAATTAGCAGGCGCGGATCCAAGAAAATCGAATTGAATGCATTTCGGGGGCCCAATTGTCTCGGGACAAAAAGCGGCTCTATTATGTTTACGCATGGGCCGCGTAAGTTCATTGGTGACTCAGGTCTGCGTCGCTACTGAATGGCCTAGCCTACAATAGAAATGCTCGCTACAGCATCCTCTTACAGGAATGTAAAACTTTGAATATTGATTTTGAAGCAAATAAATAATTGTGTCAATAAACTTAACCATGCTTTTTCCGTTTTCTTTTGTGAAAAAAAAAAAAAATAAATAAAAAATGTTGCACTTCGTGTGACTATTTATAATTGTCGCTTCTATCTGGTTGATACAACAAAACTTGACCTTTATAAATTTGAAGTTATTATCTAGAATTTGTATGAAAAAAAATCTTAAAGGGTAAATAACCGTGAATCATTGTGTTCAATAATTATTATAGAATCAATATCCGTCGCTTGGAATAGTTGAGACTTTCGAAAAAAAAAAAAAAAAAAACATTTGTAAATGTCAAACCTACCCTGGATATTTTTTGGATTTTTTTTTTTTTTTTTGTTTTTTTTTTTTTTTGTTCATGGTTTCGATGAATGAATGGATCTGCATGTAGGCATATTGAAGCATGTATTGATTTGATGATAAATCGAATGCACAGGTGAAATAATTAATATTCTTCTTTTTAAAAATGACATTATGGAATTTATTTACATGAAATGCGGGAGGTAGTTTCACTCTCTCTCTCTCTCTTTAGTCACAAAATAAAAAATTTACTTATTCGTAAATTTTTACTGTCCTTAATGGACTTTCTTCCAATCTCAAAATCACTGATAATCTTTTTATTATGATTTTTTCTTATTCTTCTTCTTTGTTTTAAACCAATTAAATTCCAGGGTCAACTTCCCCTTTAAGCTTTTATTAATGCCATCTAACAATTAATGTGTCCCTACAACAACATTCTCAATTCGACCTTCTGCAAGAAATAAAATGTGCTTTCACAGCAGTTTATAATTTGAAGCAATTTTTTAAATTAAGCTGGAATAGTCATGTCGTTAGGAAGGATGTTAATCAGGGATTGGATGTTAATAAAGATTTTTTTTTAAAATAAGGCGCTATGTTCTAGCTTTTCCTGATACGTCATTAATCGTATTTGAAATTTAAATTTCCATTGTTTTCAAAACATTCATATTGATATATCTTAACAAAACATGAAAGACACAAAAAGCATCAATTTTTCTTATAGACGTACATTGTCGAATGTTTGCAAATTTATTTCCAATAAATTACGCATTACGATAAAACACCAGCATATAAATTGAACACAATACAATTTCGCTAATCACATAGAGCGAGGAAATAACTATTGCTATGGTTTCCAATACTGGGAAATAATATTCCTCGATATTCCTAGATAAAACTTTAAATATTTATCTTGAATTTTGTTGAATGATATAAATGATTACAGTATTTTCTAATGTCTTTAATCGTTGATTGATCTTTTGTTTGAGTTGGACCAGTCTCACCAGTTATACAGTATTTTCTAAATGCTTTAATCGTTGATTGATCTTTTGTTTGAGTTTGACCCAGTCTCACCAGTATTACAGTATTTTCTAATGTCTTTAATCGTTGATTGATCTTTTGTTTGAGTTTGGACCCCAGTCTCACCAGTAATATTATCAAAAATATGTTCACACGACAAAACATACCCATAATTCATTTAATTCAAATATTACTAGTTGTATGGGTGTTAACATTCAAGAAGGTACTTATTATTAGGACCACTTTAAAGATATGATATGAATCCATCGAAAATCATTGTCGTTAATAAACATGTGGACTACGTTGTTCCATCTCATGATTATCTTTCTGGAAAGTCAGGATCAGTTCGCTACCAGAAGTAAGTACTCCTTTAACCTCTCTAATCTTCCGCTCAGCAGAGGCACGCGCTACTCTGGAGGAACCATATTATTTCATTTCATATTCTTTCTGAAGAGTCAGGCTCAGTTGGGTCCCAAGAAGTACTCCTGGTGTCTCTAATCTTCCGCTCAGCAGAGGCATGCGCTACTCTGGCAATGTCTGGAGGGACCATATTGTACCATCTTATTTCATCTTTTTGGAGAGTCTGGAGCAGTTGGTCCCAGAAGTACTCCTGTCCGCTATCATCATTCACCAACCAGCGTTACACTCTACTCTGAGAAACCATATTGTTCCATCTCATATTATCTTCTGAAGAGTCAGGATCAGTTTGATCCAGAAGTACTCCTGGCCTCTCTCATCTCCACCCACCAGAGTACGTCTCACGGTCGCTTAAGTACCAGTCGCACCAGGAACGGAATTGTTCAGCATCAGGGATGTCTTCGATAAATATCACGACAACATTCTCTAAGCGAGAATCCCGCACCTGGTCAAAGGTATACGGAATTTAGTCAGAACCAGTTTATCCCGAAAAGCAGCTCGACTGACAAGGACGACCGTCTGAAACTCTTATCAATGACGTGATAGACTTGGTCGATGTAGCTACATACCAAGGATTAGATCTTCATCACCAATTGCGGTTCTGTTTGAAGTTCGGAAGTCGTTCTTCTAGCGTTGGTTAAGGGTTCTTACCCACTGCTTCATCTTCCTCCATAAACATAACATTTACATCAAATTCAAAGTCACCGTGTTCGCGAGAATCTGAAACTTTCTCGTATCCAAAGACGGCTAGCTTAGTAATAAAGTTAACCTCAAAGCCACCGATTACGGTAAACGAAACACATCATAGCAATTAGTCCAATAGTTGCGAAAGGGATAGAGCAAATAAGTGCTATGTTTGGACCGCAAAGTGCTGCGGATCAAATTCATTAATGGCTTTCCTCTCATAGGTGCCAGAGTTGCGGATGCCGTTGTACACACAGTATTATTATCCCTCATGACTTCAACATCACCATTTAGCCACTTACCAGCCAAGAGGATCACAATCGCATACCAATTGGTTATCGGAATGTCGATAGAAGTCATTGTATCCAATATTGGGGCAAACGTGCTGCGGTTGAAATCTGTGAAATGGTTAGCAGATAGAAGTAAAGTTTCATAGACGTAGTATTGACGAATATATGACTATCTAGGTAGTTAAGATTAGTATTAGTTAGATACATATTGTTAATTTCGCTAGATCTATCAGCATATTTACAGGAATCCGATTATGTTTTGTCTGCCAAGGATAACGTATGCAGAGAAATCAATCCATGGAAGACCTGGAGTCTATTCTGAGATCTGGCAACTATTGAGATCGAGACGTTGCAAAGCAGACAATCCTTGAAAAATGCCTGACTTCAGCTGGATAAATTACGATTCGCTTTTAAAGATAAATATGTCAAGTTATTCAAACTATTGAATAGAGATACGTTATGTTTATTGTCCCATATTTCATCCAACACGACTGACGAATTAGCAAGGTCAAATATTCCAAGGATTTCAAAAACTGAAAGATATTCCTGGCGTCAAAAAGTTTCCTTTTACATCAGTAGCAATAAATTTTCGGACAGGACCATCTACATAAAAATCTGTTAGAGAAGTAGCTGTGCAGACATTAAGGTAATGAAGATTAGATATCCTGAGACTCCCTTATAAAACTGATTGGAGAATGTTATTATGGGCCAGGTTTAGCAAAGATAATTAGTCCAAACCGTCAAAACAAATGCTCGTACAATCGTCAATTCATGTTACTCAAAAAATTTCGCGAAATTCGGGGTACTCCATATAGACTCGGAAGATTGATGACCTTTAATTTGATTAAATCTAAAATTAAGAACCTGAAGAGCGTTCATTCCAGAAAAGTATGCTGGTTCTAACACCTCTATAGAGCCTTTATGAATTGTTAAAGTTCCAGTAAGCCATTAACGGTTTGATAAAAGGGAGTTGTTGAGGTTCTTAAACGGAATTCCCCTTATGCCCAACTTGGAGAGACCAATATTGTGCAAAGGCAGAAAAAAGTTCGCAACAAATATGTCTGTGTGACTATCTCGAATGAGAAATGTTATTTGAGAGTTGGCAATCCCAGTTAACAAATCGTCCCATACTGCCAGAGCTATAGCATCGCCCCGAACCACAAAGACTGTCGCACGAAAGAGACACGATGGCTTCTGATCTATATGCGACACGGGGTTTTCCGTCAGGTCCAGTATGGCCACATCGCAATCGATCAGGAAAGTGTAAGGTGTGATTTGTTCGAATTTATCCAGCAAGAGATATTCTTTCAACGCGCCCTTGGCTTTCAGGGGAACATGCGATTTTTGAATTGAGTAAGCTCGTTTTGATTTAGGATGAGATTGCCGCAATTCTAGGAACTGCTGTTCTCGGGAGACGTTCTGTAGGAAAGAACTTAAGTACATTCTTGACACGAAAGGCTGGACAAATGATGGTTATACCTTAATAAGTCTGTATTAAAATTACCGATGCGTACATTCTTATCAATATCAAATATTCTAAAACTTTTAAGCGGAAAATGTTCCCGGATTCAATAATGTGAATAAAATTGCCTGTTAAATCCAAGGAAGTCAGTTGTGAATATTTAAAAAACGAAGAGTTCAACAGTGTTACTAGCAAATTGAAACGCAGTGATAGTTTTGAAGTCAGATGGAAGATAATCTGGAACTTTCGCGAAGTTCAAGCCATCACACTTCGCAAATCTTGTAGAGTCCTCGGTACAAGCGATTATCGACACATTTAAAGATTCTGAAGGCGGTTCTGCGTTTACATCCGTGTGCGTATGTTGATAAGTAGCGGCTAAAGAAGAAGCTTGCAGAGTAGTCACAAGGTGCATTATAAAAAACGTTTGAGGGCCATCATGTATCGATTTAGCAAGATAATCTGCATTGGATATTAAATATGACCTAATTTGGTTTATATTGAATGTTTCATAGATAACACTCACAACATAAATTACAATCACTTAAAGCAATAAAAAAGAGCTTGGACATGTTGGTCAAAATTTCGTGAAAATAGTCATCACGATGCCTTTTAAAACTGCTGATAAGACCAAACTTTGGCTTGATCAATGGAAAATATATATATATTATTCTCATATTCACTACTGCTATTTTAGCTAAAAGCAACCTCCACCCCTTTTAATAACAATATGGATAGGCTTTTCGGTATACTGAACACATATAGATAGGGCAAAAATAGCATTGCAGGAAATGGTATAACTAAATTTTGAAATCATGCCTATACAGTGTCCCAAAAAAAACTATACACTTTTGAAATGGCTACCAAAAATAAGACAATACGATTCTTGGCTAAAATGTTTATATGTATATAACGCTCATATCCTCAACTATCATTATGACACAAAATTTCGAAAATAACGCATGCTTCAGTGAGTAATGCCCACTTTTGTAAAGGACATAAAAATTACCCTGCGCAGGAATTCACTATTTATTTTGCACCTGGTTATGGAACACCATGAAGGAGTCAAAATTAATGATGGAATAAATCAGCAAACAGAGTAAAAAATAAACCAAAATTCAGAAAATCATCAATATATGCAAAAATGTATTGTTTCACTGTTTTGTTTTCATATCATGATTTTTGCTTGGACTTCAGTTTATTTTTGTCTTTGTGGCCGATTTATCCATCATTAATTTTTGACTCATTCGTGGCGTTCCATAACCAGGTGCAAAATGAATAGTGAATTCCTGCGCAGGGTAATTCTTGTGTGTCCTTTACAAAAGTGGCATTACTCACTGAAGAATGCGTTATTTTCGGAATTTTTTATATCATTATGATTATTGAGGATTAGAGCTTTATACATTTTATAAACCTTTTCCCCAATAATCGTTATAATTTTTCTATCTGTTAGCCATTAAAAAGTGTATAGTTCTTTTTTGGGACCAGCTGTAGTCTATTTCCATGTCTTTATATATTACTTATAAAATATGTATTCTATATTCACCTTGAAGCAGCAGCTGTAGATCTTCAGAGAAGAAGTTTTGTTCTTCTGTTGGTCAGGTAGCTTCTCCTCGCGATTGTAACGATAAAGATGGGCCTATACAACACAACATGAATGTTATCGAGAACAGACATACGCCTCACCTAGATTGTAAAGTATGTGTCGTCTAGTCACGAGAGAACAAAATTATGAAACTCTCTAGTCATTAATAGATTATTTCTCTGATGTAATATGCTCTGGAGTTTATTCAATTGGCTAATAAATACATATTTAATTTCGTTTCCAGAAGGGACTAAGCACTCTTGTGTTGATAGATTGCCCTAATTGGTTATTGTCTTCAGTTTTCGTGTTCTAATTGGTGCCTATCATCATCATATTTAACCAGTAACTTCCAAGCTTGTGTGGCCTTACATGATGCCAGTTCATGCAATAATTGTCAAGATGGCACCCTGAAAATTCATTAAGCATCATTACATGATTCACATGAGTAAAATGGTGCAAGTGACCGGAAATACCAGATATGTCTCCCTCCGAAAACCTTCAGTGTTACGATTTGTAAATTGCGATTCCAGTATTGAATATATATCGATGATTATTCATAGTTTTGAAGAAAAAAAGAAAAAAAAAAACTCTTTACATTTTTGGCTGTTTATTTACCTTCTGAATATCAATGCAACACACAAATATGACAAAATCAACAATTCATTATTAGTCACGCCTCAATGTATAAATTTACTAAATCGACTGAACCGTCATAACACCCTAAAGACACACAATTAATGATTATGAACAGTCCGCTCCAAGATCTTGGTTAGATCTAAACTTCTCATTTGAAAATTCTTAGGTGCTATCTCACTTCGCGCTGAGACGTCTCCGGGACAGAATATAAATTTCGTCTCCGCGACGGATAATAGTATTAGAGACGTCTCCGAGACGTCTCCGAGACGATTTTGTTTCATGAATTGTCGCGGAACGTCTTCCGAGACGTCTCGAGACGCTCTCAATACTATTTATCCGTCGCAGAAACGAAATTTCTATTCTGTCGCGGAGACGTCCCGCGAGTGAGATAGCACCCTTAGTTACCCTGCAGAATTCTCAAAAATACAACCAATCGATTATTTACCACTTTCTTCGTAGTTCAGCTGTCACTAACATAACCTTGTAAGAGATCAAAGGAAATTTCCTCGAACGTTTTCCTCGCCTCGGAGGCCGCCATGTTTGATTACACAATGATTCGTAAGCATGGCGCATACGCAATGAAAAGTGAGTTATTACGCAATCTTGCAAGGAAAATTCATTAGCAGCTAGCCTAGCTCGCGACAGAGATAATGAAATGATTTTTTTTCTTATCCCTTTCGCACGATTGACCAATCTTTTATTCAGAATACTAACGAATACTTATGAAGGGATATAATGGTTATAGGGCCTAGATGCCGTATTTGCAGATCATGCCACTACATAACTCGATCTGGTTTTTTGGCTCAGTCTTCTTTCTCGAGTCCTTTCTCCTATTTTCCTTTTGTTCTGTTTGATTCGTAATTATTACCTGATTACATTTTTAAAAAGTCATAGTATGCATTGTATGTTATTATTTGATTCTTAGGGGAATCCTAATTAGACTCTACCCATTAAGTATTGACGCAGCATCCCATAAACGAAAGAGAAGCATATGAAAACGCGAACAATCAAAAAGGACACGTGTTATTTTATACCAAACACGCACAGTTCCACTACAGTGCACTACGACCAGAAAGAATCTTACGGAAATGTGTGTACTGGCGTATAGACTCTCTCTACGTCTGACCGTCGATATCGCGTAACAACGCCCTGAAAAGAGACCGTGTAAAAAGGAGAGTGCAAGCTGTGCAGTCAGGATCGAAGTATTTATCATGATAATTTTTTTTATGATATCAAAAAACGCGGGGAAAAAATTGACCAATCACAAAGAAGTTAAAATCATTGGAAAGAGAAATTAATATATTTACTTCACTCAGCTAACTAGGAAATCGATGCGCTGCTGAATTTTTACAGAAAGCTTTTAGTGACTGCTGTTTGACCAAAAATTCATTTTCACACAGAAAAACGACCCAAAAATGACTAAAATGGAGATTTTAAAGCTCAAAACGCGAGGGTTAGGGGTAAAAAAATATTCTCCCAGGGTTTATCTTGTTTATATACATTAACCCTCATAAAACCTGTGTGTAACTAAGTAAATGATCTTCTCGATTTTTTTTTATTCAGTATATCAACAAAACTCCCGTTTTTCGGGCATTTCCTCCATTGACAATCGGTGCGTGAAAAATGGTTTCCAGAAAGAAGCCCCAACGTTTTCATATGTAAGATCAGGCTGGGAGCAGGGAAGGGAGAAGGGGCATTGTAGAAGGTGACTCATGGTCTCCTCCGCTCCGCATTCGCATACTGGCCTTCCTTCAGTGTGATGCCCCATTTGCCATTAATACCTTGCAACGGCCGACTCCAGCCCGCAGGCGGTTCAAACACAGCCAGAACGGCCAGGGTTCACGGATCCTGATTTGGAGGACTCCTTGGCCGATGATGACATTGTGGGGCGCAGACTCAAGATGGGTTGACCAAAGTCTAACCTACAGTTGTGGGGGCTCTGGTTGAGGGGCACGGTAGAGTGGAGAAAACTGTGCCTGGATCTCAACGCTTTGTCGTTGCAAGGCATTGAAGAGAGGTGGAGTGGATCAATTTTCTTGTTTAAGTTTCTCCTTTTGAGAGAGTGCAGACCTCCTGATGTGAGGAGGGGCGATGCCACTGAGGATTGTAGAGATCGTTTACCTTG
This sequence comes from Paracentrotus lividus, assembly GCA_940671915.1. Classification (NCBI taxonomy): domain Eukaryota; kingdom Metazoa; phylum Echinodermata; class Echinoidea; order Camarodonta; family Echinidae; genus Paracentrotus; species Paracentrotus lividus. Next base: position 18,412,554 of record CALNVZ010003430.1, on the reverse strand, counting down.
GTCGGTTTAAGCAGCCTGTTATGGCCCTACACGCGTGTTTGAGTGATGGTGTCTAACTTTGAAGCATGTTGCTGACTGCCCCAAACACGACATGCATATTCTGCAGCTGAGTAGCAGAGGGCAAGGGCTGTTGTGCGGATGGTGCTTGCATCAGTGCCCCATTTTGAGTTAGCTAGCTTCTTCAGGATGCTGTTCCTTGGCACTGACCTTCTTCTTTGTTTTCAAGATTGATTCTTGTAGGTGACGGAGTGATCTAGAGTGACTCCATGGTACTGGGTTGAAAGTGTGCTCTATTTCCTTACCCATACCACTTGACCTTTAGTTGACGATTGGCCTCTCTATTTTTAAGATGGAAGGCGCTGATCTGCGTCTTGGGAGGGATTCGCACGAAGGGTGGATCCGTAGTATGGGACGGGACCATCCAGAGCAGATGAGAGTGGCCTCAGTGTTTAAAAAGTTGCGACCCTCAATCTCTACTCCTCCCTCCCTCTCTCTCTCTCTCTCTCTCTCTCTCTCCTCTCTTCAAACCATTTGTTCCAAGTTTCCCTCAAGTTATGTCCTCTCTTCCTCATTATTCATCTTTTCATTCCCTTTGTTTGTTTTTTATCACTGAACAGGCCGGCCTGCAGAGCCGGGGCCCCTCC
>CALNVZ010003430.1:18399841-18411885 GCA_940671915.1 Paracentrotus lividus | reverse complement strand
TGAACAGGCCGGCCTGCAGAGCCGGGGGCCCCTCCCCCCCCCCCATACACACACTTTTTCAGTAGACCTAAATGTGCACAAAAACGCGAAATTGACCATCTTGTTGTAGGCCTAATTTCTTTCATTTTCAGCCTCCTCCCATCCACAAACTTTAAAAAAAAACGCCTCTGCGGCCCTGATGGCTGATTCTCTAAACCTCCTTTCAAGTATTTAAAATGTCAACACAACAAAAAAAACCTCATCTGTCTAATTCTTATAATTACAAAGCAGACATGGGTTTGCATTAACTCTTCTACCCACATCTGAGAACATTATTTATGTCTTTATAAATCATGTGTGGTTATAATCTAGGATTAAAGGCTTTATATAATGTATATGGAGACATTCTTTCCTTAAAATGATCTCTATAATGGCCATCTGATAAATCAGGCATATGATATGTTCTGATGCTATGGCTTTTTTAAAACCTCAAATTCTACCAAGATTGAGCTAATTACAAAATAATAGTATCTAGAATACTTCAATAAGACTCAAGACTTTAGAATTGTCAGTGTATAGCAACGTCAGTAATATTATGAAATAAAATAAAATTTAGGAATTATGAGAAATTTTTAAAAAGGCTGCCCTTTACTTGTATCATAAAAGTGTCACTTCTCCTGGACTTCGACGCGTAAATTGACTTTTGTAAAATATATATCAAGTAGCAATCTCGTCTCTTGGTTCTTGCAAATATCGCTTTAAGTGCCTCCCATTACGGTCCTATAATTATATTTCTAGAACAACACTTAAAGATTTTCATCGCATAACTCATGATATCACGCTTGCCTACTCAGATAATTTTGTCCATTGGAAGGCGCTAAAACTTAACAAAAGAAAATAACATTTCTTGTTCTGTTTTTCAATACAGAAGCAAAAACTACAATAAAAAAAGAGCATCATAGGACCTATTGGAGCCATTATTTATACAATTGGATAATGCCTCTTATATAATTATGCATGCCAAGTGTAACAAACAAAAAACAAACAAAAACAAACAACAAAAACCGTTTAAGCCATTTTGCCTTGAAACCCTTTAATTTTTCGCTATCATGACCGAATGATAGGAAATACACACTTTGTTGGTCTTGCGATGAAAGTTTGCCTACGTCCTACTAATCACCGCTGAAGACGCGCGAAGAGCCGCTATAAGAGCCGAGAAGAGCGCCGAAAGACGCATGAAATACCTATCACGCGAAGAGCGCTAAGAGCGCGAAGACGCACTTAAAATACTAACAGCGCGAAGAGCCCGAAAGACGAGAAGCGAAGACGCACTGAAAATACTAATCACCGCGAAGAGCCGCTAACCCGATCACACCTTTGCGATTTGGGGCTGCGCTCGGCCTGATTGCCCTAACGCAGACAAACGCAGTCGAAGCAACAGAACGAGCTAGCACGAGCTATGAACAGTAAAAGCACGCAGCCAGGCCTTGCGTTCAGTTGCGGATGTTTGAATTACAAAAGCAACTGAACGAGCTCGAACGCAACAAAAGGTTGCGAGTGAATACGCAGTGAATCGAGTGAGACGAGCTCAAGCGAGCGGACTAGCGAGCAAACAAATTCGAGTTGGTGAACGACGGTACACACGCACATCGTTACGAGCAAACTCCCGTATTGAATCGTACTGGCTACGAGGAAAAGCGAGGTACAGCGAGATAAATGCAAGCAAAGCACGTACGAGCTATATCGAGCTCATACCGCAACAGTGTGATTGCAACCAAATCTTAGCTCGAACAGCTGCCTCAAGGCTTGCGTTCGGCCAACGAGGTACCGCAAGCCCCAAATCGCAAATGGTGTGAATCTGGGGAAGTAGCCGTATAAGAGCGCGAAGACGCACTGAAAATACTAATACCGCGAAAGAGCCAAGAAGAGCCGCTAAGAGCCCGAGAAGAAGCCGCCGAAGACGCACTGAAATACTATCACCGCGAAGAAGAGCCGCTAAGAGCCGAGAAGAACGTAAAATTGCACTAACGTGTCCAAACCATTGGTCAAATAGTCATTTGGTCCATATGCCACCAATTGCCATTTTGGTTCAATGCCATGGTCAATAGCCATTGGTCCAAATAGCCATTTGGTCCAATAGTCCATATAATTTTTCCAACATGGCCACTTGGTCCAATTGCCATTGTGGTCCCATTGCCATTTGGTCCAATAGCCACTAGGTCAATTGCCATTTGGTCCAATAGCCACTTGGTCCAATTGCCATTGGTCTCATTGCATTTTTTCCAATACCCATTTGGTCTAATGTGTTAATCTATGCAGGCAATTAAACGGTGCACACGCCCCCCCCCCCACATTATTCACCCCTTTAGTGAACTATTGACTTTCCTTATAGGCCTATCAGATATACAATGTACAATTATTTTACCTCAATCTCAAATTGAAAATATAAATTCCCATTTGTTTTCATAAAATATTTTTCGGTTGCCCATTCAATGTCTTCAAAACCAAAAAACAAACAAAATAAACAAACAGCAATAAAAAAGAAAAAAGAGGTTTCAATTCCCGTGTGGATTACCATTTTATATAAAATTACTTAATAATTCAATGTCCCCAAATTAACAAGAGATCAGCAAGAGATTAGTAGAGTAGGACCGCTTTTACCTGATTTGCCTTCTCGGGCTAGTACTGAGAAATCATGTGTTGTTTTGAATGTCTTAAAATGTCAGTGGCGGATCCAGGACCGATATAGGGGGGCGCCGTAGAAATTTTCTGGATTTTAACATTGATGACATGCGGCCTACAATCAATGAGTGGTTTACAATTATGAGGGGTGGACCCTTGCGGCCCCGCCCTGATCCGCAAACGAGTGTGAATAACTTAAGAGCTTGTTCTAAATGCGTTTTATCTAGTTTCATCAAAAAGTTTCGAATGTGTTTCTTTTTCATTACACATTGTAGGCTAATGTATGTCATGCAGAGTAAGAAAAAGAAAACAAAATCGTTATGGAAAAAATATATTCAGGTAAAATTGATAACGTTTATTATAACAAATATTAGAAAAAATAAATAACTAACGTCTCATACTCTCATTGCTGTTCTTGTCAAGCTGAAATTAATATTAAAACTCCTTGATAATTGACATGTTATTTGGTTATAAGTAAAGTTAATGTTATTTTGGATTCAATCTTTGTCACGATTTCTTGTTGATATAGGAAACGTGTTTTGCAATACATGTGTATCGTTCAACTAAGTGATGTAATTTACTGACAGGTTCAAAAGAAAGAAGTAGCTGACGTGAGCAAGATTCTGCGGAGCAATATCTTCACAAATTCAACTACCGAGATAACATCATCGTATGAATGACCCATTATCAGTTTTGACTAATTGGAAAACCAAATATTGCTTCAGAATACAGAATTCTTGCTTATTAAAGTAATATGACATGTGAATGCGCTTGCTTGATGTATATGATGATAGAGAGAAATTATATAAGATGAGACTATCATGCATGCGATGACTGGCTGTTTGTTATATGATAGCGATTATGATAGTATGATGAGTGGATGAATTGTGTGTGATGATATGATGATGATGTGATGGTGGATGGTAGATGTAATGGATTGATGATCGAATGATTATGAAGATTATGAGTGCATTGTGTGATGATGATGATGGTGATGGTGACTGATGGAATGATGATTGGTGATGATGTGAGTGATAATGACTGAAGTATGGGGATAATGATCGATAGGATGCTGACTCGTGTGTCGATAGGTGATGATGTAGATGATGATAGATGATGGAGATTGATGACGCTTTGTGATGATAAAAATATTGATAGAGACTGATGGTGATAACTATGGACCCTTTTTTTTTTTTTTATCTTATTAGCCTTACTATTTGCCTGTACTTGATGAGCGAGCAATAGACCTTTGAATAATAAGCGTAAGTATAACGCAGTTTTCTTTCAGTCAAGAATATACTTTATATAGCAATTAAAGGTTGACATTATGTGACGCATTTGCAATTCTGAAGAGTGGTTATAATTAAAAGCGCCTAATCAATCCACTTTTTATTTAATTGCATTATTTTAGTTCAGCTACGATACAGGTAAAGGGTTAAAAGTAAAGGGTTATTTGCAACACTTGAACCTAACTCGTCCGTCCAATGACCGCCTAGCCTTTAAAGCTAGTCGGCAAGACGGTACTAGTTTTAAAGCTAGTCTGCCATGTTAGTCCGTCAAGACGACTAGCTCAAACTGAATCTACATCTCTCAACTTTGACGACGATGCTTTAAAGCTTCGTCCGTCAAGCTTGATGCTAGTCCACGACGTGACGACTAGTGTCGAAAAAAAGTAGGGGGTAGGACAGCTCACCCTATTAGAATGACTGACTAGTTTTTGATACAAATAGTTGCAATGTCGTTTTTCAATTACCTTCTCTATTTATTCTGTTTCCGCAGCGATAATTCAAGTTGATACTTCTGAAACAAGGTTTGTTTTGCTTGCATCTGAAAGCTTACCGAGATATAACTCTATCATGACAATGTATGCAATTTACGAGTGACCGTAGATCCAAAATTTGTTCTCCCTTCTTCAATTACAGGCTAATTGAATACCTTGTTACTATAGAACTCAGAAACCAGGTATTTCCTACAGATTGCTGTCGGAATTCCCGGCTTAGCAACAAACAGTGAATAGAAGTTGGATACAATCAACAATTCTCAAACAAAAGTTGTTTGTTTTGACAATCTGAGAGCAATTACGATAGGCCGAATAACATAAATCAGTGAAACAATGATGCCATTCACGGGTAGGTTAGAAAATAATGTTCCCCATTCTTTAAGGCCCGGTCCCACTGACGGGAGGGATTAATGCGCATGATGTTGCGATATACAAAAATTTCGTTCATCCGCCAACAAAAAAACAAAAAACAAACAAAACAATCCGCAATTCATTACGCGAAATCATCCTAAAGAGCCAGGTGGGGGACCGGCCCTAAGGCGCGGTACAGGACTAATTGAATACTTCGTTACCGTAGTTCAGAACCCATGAACCGTCTATTCTTATAGAGTTGCTGGTTGAATGCCTGGCTTAGAACAGCAGTGGAATAGAAAGTGTTAACAATTGAAATTGAATAACATGCGCAATGCGAAAAGACATCCTATGACATGTTATTAGTTGATATCTGTTAGTGAATTTCATTTAATGAGCAACTGTACAGACGCACCGGATAAACCCCGTAAAAGCTTAAGATTTTTATTATAATGGCGATCTCCTTCGTGTTTACATGAATGATGTGGTCTCTTTTTTAATTCCTTATGTTTCAGTCAAGATGGTTTTTTTTTCACATGATTAATTGCTATAATCACCAACGCGAAAAATTATGTCTTGCCAAATCATTTATAATTGTGTTGTTTTACAACGATAGTAACAATCACATTAAATATAAAATTGAAATTTAATTCTAATAATAAATATATGGCGGCCACTTTTCTTTTAGATTACTTGTATCTAAAAAGAAAAGAATATTGATTAGAGGCGCGACTTTGGGATTCTGAAGTGCTTCTCAAGGAACAAGGTGTATACGCCGAAAATGCAAAAGCAGGTAGGCCCCACTTACAACAAAAAGTCATGTATGATGCAAGCCATGGCGGACTCTGTGGGGGCATTTCATCAAGGGACTTGTCGGACGTTTATCCGATAAACTGTATAAGCTACTGAATATGCTGCATCTGATTGTCTGATGAAAGCAAATTTGTCGATAAAATGCTTGAGAATCTTTGATGATATGCCCCCTGGGTTCCCGTGCCCCGTTGGCTCCTGTATTAATTCCTGTCTTCTGATTATTATCATGATAATAATTATTATTATTATTTTTTTTTTTGCTCAATTCTTGGTTGGTGACAAAATGCATAACTATCTTTAAATGTCTTCTATATTTCAGATTTAGATTTGACCGTTCTTCTGCTGGTGAGCCTATGTAACCTCGTCCGTATGCTAGTTTGTCAAGACAGCAGCAGAACATCGCGGGCAGAAAAGCGCCGTCGGCTAGCTTTTACACCATACGACTAGCTGTATCTGTCCTGTCTGCGGCCTCGACTAGCTTTTAGGCTAGTCCGGTCAACTAGTCGGTCACGAGGATGAGCTTTAAATTAGTCCGTTCGTGACCGACGAGCATTTTAAAATAGATCCGTTCTTGACTGGACTACTTGACGGATAGCTTTCAAGCTAGTCGATAAGACGGACGAGTTAAGAGTCGTAAAACCGGTTTGGTTGAAGGAAAACTAGTCCGTCGTGACCGACTAAGCTTAAAGCTAGTCAGTTGAGGCATCACTACGCCTTAGCTTTAAGCAGTTCCGGTCTAGCCGTTTTTAGGTTGTTCGTGGAAATCTTCAATAACCATAACACACTTCTAGTTAGCTTCTTATACCGATCCGTTTTGCAACACAAGCACATAGATTTAATGATATATCGAATGCACTTTGAAATATAAAACAATCTTTTAAAATAACAAAATACTAACTACAATCAACACAAAATAAAAAAAAACAAAACATGGTATATTAAAGTTTGTGAGCGTAGCAAAAACAAAATAAGCTTGTTGCCGATTTTCTTCAAACCTTCATAATGTATGCTCCCTCTCATTTTCGTGCTAACCCCAAAAATAGGCTTTATCTTTAAAGTTTATGCATTTTTCTGCTTTTATTAACAATTGAGCATGACTCTTCCCCTTAATAAATGACTCTTCTCCCCCCCCCCCATACACACACTTTTTCAGTAGACCTAAATGTGCACAAAAACGCGAAATTGACCATCTTGTTGTAGGCCTAATTTCTTTCATTTTCAGCCTCCTCCCCATCCACAAACTTTAAAAAAAAAACGCTCTGCGGCCCCTGATGGCTGATTCTCTAAACCTCCTTTCAAGTATTAAAATGTCAACAACAACAAAAAAAACCTCATCTGTCTAATTCTTATAATTACAAAGCAGACATGGGTTTGCATTAACTCTTCTACCCACATCTGAGAACATTATTTATGTCTTTATAAATCATTGTGGTTATAAATCTAGGATTAAAGGCTTTATATAAATGTATATGGAGACATTCTTTCCTTAAAATGATCTCATAATTGGCCATCTGATAAGTCAGGCATATGATATGTTCTGATGCTAATGGCTTTTTTAAAACCTCAAATTCTACCAAGATTGAGCTAATTACAAAATAATAGTATCTAGAATACTTCAATAAGACTCAAGACTTTAGAATGTCAGTGTAATAGCAACGTCAGTAATATTATGAAATAAAATAAAATTTAGGAATTATGAGAAATTTTTAAAAGGCTGCCCTTTACTGTATCATAAAAGTGTCACTCTCCTGGACTTCGCAGCGTAAAATTGACATTTTGTAAAATATATATCAAGTAGCAATCTCGTCTCTTGGTTCTTTGCAAATATCGCTTTAAGTGCCTCCCATTACGGTCCTATAATTATATTTGCTAGGAACAACACTTAAAGATTTTCATCGCATAACTCATGATATCACGCTTGCCTACTCAAGATAATTATTGTCCATTGAAGGCGCTAAAACTTAACAAAAGAAAATAACATTTCTTGTTCTGTTTTTCAATACAGAAGCAAAAACTACAATTAAAAAAAAGAGCATCATAGGACCTATTGGAGCCATTATTTTATACAATGTGTGATAATGGCCTCTATATAATTATGCATGCCAAGTGTAACAAACAAAAACAAACAAAAAACAAACAAACAAAAACCGTTTAAGCCATTTTGCCTTGAAACCCTTTAATTTTTCGCTATCATTGACGCATGATAGGAAAATACACACTTTGTTGGTCTTGCGATGAAAGTTTGTCTTTTACCGGGTCCTACTAATCACCGCGAAGAGCCGCGAAGAGCCGCTATAAGAGCCGAGAAGAGCCGCGAAGACGCACTGAATAATACTAATCACCGCGAAGAGCCGCTAAAGCCCCGATCACACCTTTGCGATTTGGGGCTGCGCTCGGCTGCGGATTGCCCTAACGCAGACAAACGCAGTCGAAGCAACAGAACGAGCTAGCACGAGCTAGAACGAGTAAATAGGCAGGCGAACGCAGAGGCCTTGCGTTCAGTTGCGGATGTTTGAATTTTTTTCAAACATTCGCAACTGAACGAGCTCGACGCAACAAAAGGTTTAGCGATGAATACGCAGTGAATCAGAGCTGTGAGACGCATCAAGCGAGCGGATTGCTTCACTGAAGAAAAAAACAATAAGCGCGTCTAACATTCTGGTCTGACTGTGAAGCAATCAGAATTATTTATCCTCAGGCCATCTACGCAACGATGTTTTTCGAGGCAAACTCCCGTATTGAATCGTACTGCTACGAGGAAAAGCGAGCTACAGCGAGGTAAAATGCAAGCAAACCACGTACGAGCTATATCGAGCTCTATCCGCAACAGTGTGATTGCAACCAAATCTTAGGCTCGAACAGCTGCCTCAAGGCTGCGTTCGGCCAACGAGGTACAACGCAGCCCCAAATCGCAAAGGTGTGATCGGGGCTTAAGAGCCGAGAAGAGCCGCGAAGACGCACTGAAAATACTAATCACCGCGAAGAGCCAAGAAGAGCCGCTAAGAGCCGAGAAGAGCCGCGAAGACGCACTGAAAATACTAATCACCGCGAAGAGCCGCTAAGAGCCGAGAAGACGGTAAATTGCCACTACGTCCAAAAGCCATTTGGTCAAATAGTCATTTGGTCCAATTGCCATTTGGTCCAATTGCCATTTGGTTCAATTGCCATTTGGTCCAATAGCCATTTGGTCCAATAGCCATTTGGTCCAATATCCATTATAATTTTCCAATGGCCACTTGGTCCAATTGCCATTTGGTCCCATTGCCATTTGGTCCAATAGCCACTAGGTCCAATTGCCATTTGGTCCAATAGCCACTTGGTCCAATTGCCATTTGGTCTCATTGCCATTTTTTCCAATACCCATTTGGTCTAATGTGTATAATCTATGCAGGCAATAACAGGTGCACACCCCCCCCCCCCACATTATTCACCCCTTTTGTGAACTATTGACTTTCCTTATAGGCCTATCAGATATACAATGTACAATTATTATTTTCTCCTCAGATCTCCAAATTGAAAATTAAATTCCATTTGTTTTCATAAAATTATTTTTCGGTTGCCATTCAATTGTTTCAAAACCAAAAACAAACAAAATAAAACAAAAGCAAAAAAAAAAGAAAAAGAAAGGTTTCAATTCCGTGTGGATTACACATTTTTAAAAATAAATACTAATAATTCAATGTCCCAATTAACAAGAGATAGCAAGAGATAGAAGAGTAGGACCGCTTTTACCTGATTTGCCTTCCTCGGGCTAGTACTGAGAAATCATGTGTTGTTTTGAATGTCTAAACTGTCAGTGGCGGATCCAGGACCGATATAGGGGGCGCCGTAGAAATTTTCGGATTTTAACATGCATGACATGCAGGCCTACAATCAATGAGTGGTTTACAAATTATAGAGGGGTGTGACCCTTGCGCCCCGCCTGGATCCGCAACCGAGTGTGAATAACTTAAGAGCTTGTTCCTAAATGCGTTTTTATCTAGTTTCATCAAAAAGTTTCGAATGTGTTTCTTTTTCATTACACATTGTAGGCTAAGTGTATGTCATGCAGAGTAAAAGAAAAAAGAAAAACAAAATCGTTATGGAAAAAATATATTCAGGTAAAATTGATAACGTTATTATAACAAATATTTAAAAAAATAAAATACTAACGTCTCATACTCTCATTGCTGTTCTTGTCAAGCTGAAATTAATATAAACTCCTTGATAATTGACATGTATTTGGTTATAAGTAAAGTTAATGTTATTTGGATTCAATCTTGTCACGATTTCTTTTGTTGATATAGGAAACGTTTTTGCAATACATGTGTATCGTTCAACTAAGTGATGTAATTTACTGACAGGTTCAAAAGAAAGAAGTACGCTGCGTGAGCAAGATTCTGCGGAGCAATATCTCAAATATTCAACTAGCGAATAACATCATCGTGAATAGACCATTATCAGTTTGACTATTGGAAAACCAAATATTGCTTCAAATATCATGTATAATTCTGCTATCATAAAAGGTAAAAAATAGAGCAACATGATGAGATGGCGGCTGTGATGGTTATGATGATGATGATGATGTTGAGAATGATGATAATGTTGATGATAATGATGATGATCATCATCATGATCATGATGGTGATGATGGTAATTAATATGAAGATGATTATGATTATGATTATGATGATGATGATTGTGGTGATGGTGATGATGATGATGGTGATGGTGATGGGGATGATGATGATGATGATGATTATGGTGATGGTGATGATGATGATGGTGATGGTGATGGGGATGATGATGATGATGATGATGATGATAATGACATGATGATGATGGTGATGGTGGATAATGACGATGAGGATGATGATGGTGGTGATGGTGATGATTAAAATGATGTAGATGATGGGTATGATGATGATAAAACATATTGATAGAGATGATGGTGATAACTATGGAGCCTTTTTTTTTTTTTTTTTTTTTTTTTTTTTTTTTTATCTAGCCTTACTATTTGCCTGTGACCTATGAGCGACAATAGACCTTGAAATAATGAGCGTAATGTATAACGCAGTTCTTCAGTCAAGAATATACTTTGATAGCAATTAAAGGTTGACAATTATGTGAGCCATTTGCAATTCATGAGAGTGGTTATTAATTAAAAGCCTAATCAATCCACTTTTTTATTTACTGCATTATTTTAGTTCAGCTACAATACAGGTAAAAGGGAAAAGTAAAGGGATTTGCAACACTGAAAACCTAACCTCGTCCGTCAATGGACCGCCTAGCTTTAAAGCTAGTCGGTCAAGACGGACTAGTTTTAAAGCTAGTCTGCCATGTTAGTCCGTCAAGACGGACTAGCATACAACTGAATCTACATCTCTCAACTTGACGGACGAGCTTTAAAGCTCGTCCGTCAAGCTTGATGCTAGTCCATCGACGTGACCGACTAGGTCAAAAAAAAAGTAGGGGGTAGGACAGCTCACCCATTAGAATGACTGACTAGTTTTTGATACAAATAGTTGCAATGTCGTTTCAATGTACCTTCTCTATTTATTCTGTTTCCGAGCATAATCAAGTTGATACATTCTGAAACAAAGGTTGTTTTGGCTTGACAATCTGAAAGCTTACGAGATATAACATCTATCATGACAAGTATGCAATTCACGAGTACCGGTAGATTCCAAAATTTGTTCTCCCTTCTTCAATTACAGGCTAATTGAATACCTTGTTACTATAGAACTCAAGAACCCGGTATTTCCTTACAGATTGCTGGTGAATTCCCGGCTTAGCAACAACAGTGAATAGAAGTTGGATACAATCAACATTCTCAAACAAAGGTTGTTTTTGTTTGACAATCTGAGAGCATTACGATAGCCGAAATAACATAAATCGTGACAAGTATGCCATTCACGGGTAGGTTAGAAATAATGTTCCATTCTTTAAGGCCCGGTCCCACTGACGGGAGGATTAATTGCGCATGAGTTGCGTATACAAATTTCGTTCATCCGCAACAAAAAACAAAAACAAAACAAACAATCCGCAATTCATACGCAAATCATCCTAAAGAGCCAGTGGGACCGCGCCTTAAAGGCGCGGTACAGGCTAATTGAATACTTCGTTACTATAGAACCCATGAACCGTCTATTCTTATAGATTGCTGGTGAATGCCTGGCTTAGCAACAGCAGTGAATAGAAAGTGGTACAATTGATTGAATAACATGCGCAATGCGAAAAGGACATCACTATGACATGTATTAGTTGCATTATCTGTATGTGAATTCCATTTAATGAGCAAACTGTACAGACGCACACTGGATAAACCCCGTAAAGCTTAAGATTTTTATTATAATGGCGATCTCCTTCGTGTGACATGAATGTGTGAGTACTCTTTTTTAATTCCTTATGTTTCAGTTCACAGATAGCGTTATTTTTTTCACATAGATTAATGCTATAA
>CALNVZ010003430.1:18381581-18399816 GCA_940671915.1 Paracentrotus lividus | reverse complement strand
TGTAAGTAAAGGGAAGTCCATCCTGTATTGAATTGGTTTTGATAAACACAGAAAATGAAATGTTTGGAACATAAGTTGAAGGTTTGAATAAAATCAACAACTGAGTTATAATTTTTGTATTCTATTTAGTTAAAGGGAAGTAGTTCATCCTCAATTGTTTTAATAAAAGCAGAAATGAATGCATAAAAACCTTTTAAAAATGAATAAATGCACTATTCTATTGGGTTTGGTTGAACACGAAATGATGAGGGGGCTATACATTAGTGAAGGTTTGAAGAAAATCGGCAACAAAGCCTTAGTTTTGTTTTTGTCACGTCACAAATTCTTTAATTAACCTGTTTTGTTTATTTATTTATTTTTTGTTGTTTTGTTGTTGTTGTTATTTTGTTTTTTTAAAGAATTGTGTTTATATTTTCAAATGTGCATTCGATATATCATTAAATAAAACTCTATAGTGCCTTGTGTTGCAATAAGGATCGTAATAAAGCTAACATATGAAGTGTGTTTATGGTTACTTTTGAAGTTTTCACTGAAAAACCTAAACGGGTAGACCGACTAGCTTAAAGCTAGTCGTAGTGATGCCCAGACTGACTGCTTTAAGCTAGTCGGTCACGACGGACTATTTCCTTCAACACAACCGGTTATTACGGACTAGCTTTAAAACTCGTCCGTCTCTACGGACTAGCTTGAAAGCTAGTCCGTCAAGTTAGTCCGTCAAGACGGACTATTTTAATGCTCGTCGGTCACGAGGACTAATTTTAAAGCTCATCCGTCGTGACCGACTAGTTGACGGACTAGCCTAAAAGCTAGTCGTAGTGATGCCCAGACTGACGAACTTTTGAGCAGGACTAGCTTTAACAGCTAGTCGGTCATGGTGTAAAAAGCTAGTCCGTCGCGCTTTTTCTGCCGCGATGTTCTTGCTGGCTGTCTTTGACAGACTAGCATGACGGACGAGGTTAATAGGGCTTCACCACTGGTCAGAGACGTCAAATCTGAAAATATTAGAAGACATTATAAAGATACGATTAATAAAAATGCATTTGTCACAAGAATTTGAGCAAAAAAAAAAAAAATAATAATAATAATTATTATGATGATATAATCAGAAGACAGGAAATAATACAGGAGGCACAACGGGGCATCGGGGCCTCAAGGGCATTTCATTCAGGACTTCTCAGACATTTTATCCGACAAATTTGCCTCTCAGCCAATTCAGATGCAAGCATTTCAGTAGGCTTATAACAGTTTGTCGGATAAAACGTCCGACAAGTCCTTTGATGAAATGCCCCCCAGGAGTCGCCGCCATGGCTTGCATCATCCATGACTTTTTGTTGTAGGCCTACCTGCTTTTTGCATTTTCGTGGCGTATACACTTGTCCTTGAGAGCCCTTCAGAATCCCAAAGTCGCGCCTCTAATCCAATATTCTTTTCTTTTAGATACAAGTAAGTCTAAAAGAAAAGTGGCGCCTATATTTATTATTATGAATTAAATTTCAATTTTCATAATTTAATGTGATTGTTACTATCGTTCTGTAAATACAACACAATTTATAAATTGATATTGGCAAGACATATTTTTCGCGTTGGTGATTATAGCAATTAATCATGTGAAAAAAATACGCTTATCTGTGAACTGAAACATAAGGAAATTAAAAAGAGACTCCACATTCATGTCACACGAAGGAGATCGCCATTATAAAAATCTTAAGCTTTACGGTGTTATCCAAGGTGCGTCTGTAACTTTGCTCATTAAATGGAATCACATACAGATAATGCAAACTAATACATGTCATAGTGATGTCCTTTTCGCATTGCGCATGTTATTAATTCAATTGTTACCACTTTCTTTCACTGCTGTTGCTAAGCCAGGCATTCACCAGCATCTATAAGAATAGACGGTTCATGGTTCTATACGGTAACGAAGTATCAAATTAGCCTGTCCGCGCCTTTAAGGCGGCGGTCCACTGGCTCTTTAGGATGATTTGCGTATGAATTGCGATGTTTTGTTTTGTTTTGTTTTTTGTTGCGGATTGAACGAAATTTGTATACGCACTCATGCGCGAATTAATCCTCCCGTCAGTGGACCGGGCCTTAAAGAATGAACATTTTTCTAACCTACCCGTGAATGGCATACTTGTTCACGATTTATGTTATTCGGTCTATCGTAATCTCTCAGATTGTCAACAAAACAACCTTTGTTTGAGAATGTTGATTGTATCCAACTTCTATCACTGTTGTTGCTAACCGGGAATTCACCAGCAATCTGTAAGGAAATACCGGGTTCTTGAGTTCTATAGTAACAAGGTATTCAATTAGCCTGTAATTGAAGAAGGGAGAACAAATTTGGAATCTACCGGTACTCGTGAATTGCATACTTGTCATGATAGAGTTATATCTCGTAAGCTTTCAGATTGTCAAGCCAAAACAACCTTTGTTTCAGAATGTATCAACTTGATTATGCTCGGAAACAGAATAAATAGAGAAGGTACATTGAAACGACATTGCACTATTTGTATCAAAAACTAGTCAGTCATTCTAATGGGTGAGCTGTCCTACCCCCTACTTTTTTTTGACCTAGTCATGAACTTAAACACTTCAATCATTCAATCATTTTAACTGAAAGTTTCATATATTTCATTTTCCTGCTTTGACTAAAACAATTATATTCAAAGGGGATACAAGAGGAGATACAAAATTATGTTAGATTTATTGTACGATAGATGCTTTTAGATGAATGCATCCACCTCAGAGGTGAATTCTTATCGATGCAATGAACAGATCAATAATACATCAATAAACCACTTCAAGATGCCCTTGAGGGAATATCATGGAGGAACCCTTCAATAACAAGATGCTGTATAAAGATTTAAAACGTACACAAAAGGTGAGCCTGATGGGTTTAGAAGGCGGGAGTGACCTTTCATATTAGCCGCATCAACAACTTTTGTGTGTCCCTTGTCAAACTGATTCGAGATTTCTTATAATTATCATATTTTATAGGGGGATAAGTGTTCAATTTTTTTTTATTAGCAATACGTTGAGAATTAAATGAAGTCTTTGCAAATACAATATGCGCTTTAAAATATGATCATGAGGCAGGATGAATGTGCCATATCATGACCTTGGGTGTTGTTAGGGCCACGATCCTCTGTTTGATCGGGGGGGGGGGCGGCAAAATGGTTAATTGCCCTTGTTTCCTCTTTAGAGAATGTGTTGAATTATTGGTACATGAATTTTGACAGTGATTCAAATAACAACTAATGAGGAATGATGGATTAAAGAGAGCGTCAAATGAAAAGGGGGTCATCTATTTATTTTTTTTTTAAAACTCAAAACCCCTTTTGGATACGCCACCTTATGAGTGAAAAAAAAAACCAAGCTGCGGACCGTCCGCCTTGCACTTCCTTCTCACAACAATGGCCGAAAGCTTGCGACCTGAAAAAAGTACAGATGGGTACCTAGACCAGGCTCTGGTCGTTAGAAACTTTCACCTTCCTCTATTGACTCGACCTTCGCACCATTTCTCTTTCTATCACAAATCCACTTCCCTACATCCATGCCAAATCCAAGAAGCTCCTTGCCAAAACCATGCTGAGAGTCCCTGATCATGTGATCATGCTGATGTGCTAAGTTAGTACTGTGTGTTCATGTATGATGTTATGAGGGTTCAGTTCAGTTTCAGTTCAGTTTATTTATTCCAACTTCAGCAAACATACATTGTACAATAAAAGTACATAATATTGAAAATAGTGAAACATTACAATATAACAAAAGAGTATATTATGTACAAAGTAAAATTCACGTCTAGCACAAAGTATATTTATATGAACATACAGGATGGTCCAGGCAGTGGACTAATGGGTATCAAGCTAGGCCTATATTCACATTCATATTTCGCCTGCACAATATTTGCTGTGTACAGTGCAGGAATATATTTACGTGCCTACCCCATCTGTCATTAAAAGCAATGGGGCGATTCCACACTAGAACTTGAAAAAAAATGCCAAAATTAAAATATTCTTTCAACTAATCATAAGTAGTGTAATATTTTACTCTGATACCTAAACTTCATAGAAATTACAATTTTTTTTCCAAAGTGAAGTCGGAAATGGATTTTTTTTGGGGAAAACGGTGGAATTTTCAATTTTCATAAATCTTACTGATTAACAGGTTGAAAACAAAAACTGCTTCAAACCACTATAGAAACAGCCCAAGAATATTAAAAAGTAGTACAAGTCAGTGGATTAATGTATCATGGATGGCTCCAAATAATTTTTAACACATTTTTATGATGCTTAATGGGGTGAGTAATGATTATTCCGAACCTGTTTTTGGCAATGTCCCGTACGACACATGGAAATGCAAAAGTTTTGACCACACTTTTGATTTTGATGTTGCAATCTTGCTATTTCAGTTTCTCTTTCTTTGACCCATGGGTAATCAGTTGATCCTATTAGGATATAAAATCCGCCCTTCATTTTTCAATAAATGGCATTTTAAAGTTGTCCCGTACGCCACACCATATATATTGCATTTCATTGGGGTGTTTTGATTACTACAAAGCAGAGGCGGCGGAACGAATTTGAAAGTGGGGGGTCACGATGGAAAAGGGGCACTTTTTCTGCAAAAAGGGGCACTTGAGACCTTGAGGCTTCGAGAGAAAAGTATTTAGATAATTAGGGGTGTGCAGAAAATTTGCCTTTAAATCTTTGCTTTTAAAAATTTTAATGGCTTTGTATTTTAATATAATGATGAACAAAAAGAAGCGCGAGCCGAAAATTTTGAGGTAATTATTGTGCGTTATAAACCCTATTTAGTATCCGCGAGCGCGAAGCGCGAGCTGAACTTTTTAGCTGAAAATTTGAGTTAACTGTACATTATTTATAACCTATTTAGTATGTGCGAGCGCGAAGCGCGAGCTGAAAATTTTTAGCTCGAAATTGGGAGATAATTGTGCATCGTAAGATCCTATTAAATATCCACGATCGCGCAGCTCAAGATGGAAATTATGAGCTTACAATGGAGTTTATTGTGCCTTATAGACCCTAGTATCTGCGAGCGCGAAGCGTGAGCCTAAAAATTTGAGCTCAAAATTGTAGTTAATTGTGCTTTATAGACCCTATTATGTATCCGCAAACGCGAAGCGCAATTTGAAAATTATTAGCTTGAAATTTGAGTTTATTGTGCATTATAGACCCTATTCAGTATCCGCGAGCGCGAAGCGCAAGCCGAAAATTTGGGTTTTAATAGATATATGAAGTAACAAGGGGCACTTTTTTGTATTAAAGGTGCCCCTTTTTTAGTAATAAAAGTGCCCCTTTTTAGTACAAAAACGGCATTTTATTAGCTAAGAAAAGGGGCACTTTTTAGTCATGAAAAGGGGCACTTTTAGGGTGGATGAAAAAGTGGGGGGTCACAGTGCCCCCCCTGCCCCCCTGGTTCCGCCGCCTCTGCTACAAAGTCCACAAACTCTATAAGTAGGGCTATTTGAATTGGAACACATTGAAGTGACATTAATTGAAATTGAATAGGCCTTTGTTTATCTCTAGTGAACATGAAATATGTGATTCCCACCATTTTAACTGACTTCAAATACATGTATTCCATTGTGAAGGCCTTCAGCTGTACTGGCGATTTTCACTGGTCAAAGCTTTTAGACACAGGGTGCTAATTGATGTTTACCCTTTTTTTCCATACCACCCCTTTTCTGTTATTGGTATAATTATGGAAAAGTCCACCCTTATTTCAAATTGGTTCATGAAATACTGTAAAGTTTGACAGAGTTATAACTTTTCTTCTCAAAAGAAAAAGAAAACAAATAAAAATTTCTGGAATGGGCAGGAACTTTAGTACTTTCCTTTTACCATTTATTAATTATGATAGACAATATAATTCTCACATGTGTCTTAAGAGATAATGGACTGTAAATGAAGTGATCTGGATTCTTGCCAAACTTTTTTTTTTATTTTCAATTTTATATAATTTATATTTATTCATTTATTTTCAATTATCTACATGTATATCAGCCTATGGGGGGGGGGGGGTTATAGGCAAATTGTTACACTTCTATTTTGCTCATTTCTGAAGAAATGAAAATAAATAACCTACCAAAACCATAAATTAGTACAGAGGTTATACATCAAGGATTCCTATGGACGACAAGAAAAATCACCAAAATGCCTAATTAGCATAATTTATGCAAACTAGCCCTTTTTTGCAAAACAAAACATCTCAAGAATCAATTGTCTGTATACTCGTTACAATTTGCATACTTATTGGTGAAATATGTCTCTGGGGAATGCATGGATTAGAATTTTAAATGAAGTTTTAGTTTTGTGGTAATAATGTCATGAATATATAATTAGCTAAAAAAAAAAAAAAAATACAAAAGAAAAAAATTCATCAAAAAAATAAGAATTTTTTTTCGAAATTCAAATTCATACATTCCCCAGACATATGTTTAGAGAACATCCGTGCAAAAAAAAATGGAGTAATTTGTGTGTAAAGTATTCAGTAGATTTTGTTTTGGGAAAAAAGGGCTAATTTGCATAAATTGCAGAAAACAAGTGACAAGTAATGATAATACCAGTAGCTATATAATGTTATTGATATAATCATCACTTGTCACTTGCCATTCCCACTTTTCAAGTTTAGGTATGCATCCCCTTCACTTCATTTCCCCTTCCTTTTATTCCTTTTCATATTTTGCGCCCTTAAAGTGCCCCGGGGGGACCTGCCCCCCCCCCCCCCCCCCCCCCCCAGATACGCCACTGATTGTCCTGCATGCCTTGTTGCGGATACAAAAGAGAAATTTGGGGGTAATGCTTCGTTTTTGATTGACATAAAGTCCAATGTTATACAGGCTGGCCCGTATGACACATCAATAGTGTCTCGTACGACACACTATATTATTCATGATATATTGACTGAACTATTGGAGAATAGTGCTTTCTAACATGATAACTGCCCTTTAGTTTCATAGGATTATCATTATTATCAGACAAATCAATTGATTTAAGAAGTAATCAAGACAAAAATTAAGAAAGTATAGCCCTCATTCAGAGATGTCCCGTACGACACATTTTGCATGTCCCGTACGCCACAATGTTCTTGAAAACTATAATTTGCTTTATTTATTCGTTGATGCTTATTTTGCAAAAATGTTTTTATATTTCTGTTCTTTGGTAACTGAAGATCAAATTTAGTTCAGTTTTGATTTAAATTTCCTGTGCAACTCACAGACTTTTGAACACAAACTTAAGGCTTCCAAAAAAAGTCACTTTTTCTGCGTCCCGTACGACACATTACTATTTTCAATCTCTAGTTTACAGGATTTGTATTCAAGTCAAATCAAGTCTTGGTTCATTTACCATTCTGGTAGTACTTGAGAATGACCATCATTTACTGGAATATTTTTTGTTTTTTATTGTCGAAAAGCTGTGAAATGTTCTCTTAATGTCCCGTACGACACGTATGGAATCGCCCAATGAAGTTGTGACCAAATACAATAGAACCAATACAGCAGTATATCGAACCAAACAACTAGTCTAGGGGAAAACCCGGTGACGCAAATCGTATACCGGAATGAACAGATGAAACTGACACTTGACCCGAGTACAAGTTCTATCATTCTAATTCTATTTGAACGGGTATGATCACAAGATATGAGTTTATAGTACTTCCACTGACAAAATCAGCCAGCAATAATACGGAACCGATTGTATTGACAGGCGAGGAATAATTTACAGGCATATGACATGTAAGTGACTACTATCGTGTTACTGTATATCAAGTAGGTGTTAAATGGCAGGCTTGGGCAGATCTAAACGGTGGGAATTACTATGCAAAATATAATTCGTGTATGTGTGTACTTATAAGGGAATATCAAATTAAAGCAACAAGATAGTTAACTTATTTACACTCAAGTACACTCGTTGATCGAAAGCGAAAAGTTAAGGGGATATGTGTGGTTGGGAGATAATTATGATAGAGGACAATGACTCTTGTAATTAAGTGCGTTTACATTGACAATTATAAGTGAGAATTAATTATGAGAAATGACAGTTAGGCCTTATCAGTTTCGGGGCTAGTCATTATCACTGGAAAATTCTATTAGAATAATGCAGTAATGTATTTAGGTTTACATGTAGGCATATACTGTTATGTTCTGCAAGAAAAGTAGCAACTATAATCACGGAACTATACTGATACGTGTATGGATGATTATCAAATCCAGCGATCGTATACAGTGTATCGAGCGCTTCAGTGAGGCAGTTTATCGATTAAACTGTCGAGATTTCTAAAAATCCAAATCAAGGATGAATGACTTTTGACAAAAGTAATTCCCAGATTTGTGCACATAAAGCTCAATCTAATCTGGTATTATGAACCCCCCCCCCGCCCCCCCGGGAAAATTATAGCGGATGCTTACAACACATTGGAAATACGATTAATTCATGATCACGACTTTGTGTACAATATAGGCCTTAGTGTAGCTTTGTCAATCTACATTCAAATAAAAATGTCAACTCTTTCTCTTTCTCTCTCTCTCTCTCTCTCTGGCACTTTAAACTATCTCTCTCTCTCTCTCTCTCTCTCTCTCTCTCTCTCTCTCCTCTCTCTCTCTTCTTTTCTCGCTTTTACTAGCTCCCCCCCCCCTCGTAACTATCTCCCCCGATCACCCCCCCCCCCATCTCTCTCTCTCTCTCCTTCTCTTGATTCCTGTTTTTAGTGTCCAAGATGACCTGATTAATTCCATAATATAACGTAGATATCCTTGTATTCATGGCGAACTTCTCATTTTCTATAACCATTTATGCCGACTAGACAAATCTGCATAAAACACCCCTCCTTTCCCCTTAATAAATCTCATCACTGCCAACATTTCTAGCCATATCCCGTAGCAAGTGCTACCCAGAAATAATCCCCTCTGTCTAATCCCGAAGTGACAGCATCCTGTTCCATACAGGGTCTTCTGTACCCTCTTCCTGCTGCCTCATTATTAGTCATAATGATGCTTTATAGTTATTAGCAGGAAACTATAATACTAATTCCATCGAGGTCAATTTGTGATGTTTTTGCATTTGCTTAACAATCTAATTTATCCAATAATCGAATAAAGTGCATACAGTATTTGTGACGAAAGAGATAAAAAGTTTCTCACATTTTGAACTTATTTTTGTTGTAGTAGTTTAAGCCGTTTATTTTTTTTTTTTTTTTAGGAATAGTAACAAGAAAATAATCATTATAGTCTCCAAATTGGCAATGCGCAATTGGAAAACAAAACAACCATTTTGTAATTTCAGTTGACTAACTGCGAATGAGCTCCATATAAATTGTATTCCGGATAAACTATATAGGGCCTACCTGCAAAAGTACAGAGAAGCAAAACCATACTTGTCAAAAGTTCTGTGAGTAGCCTATACCTTTCTGATTAGCCTACGTTATTAACAATAGGTAATTTTAAGTTTGTTTGATCTTTTGGGGATAGCTTTCGCGCGCTTTGAATGTAATGTACATTCGAACAGTATTTGCATAGTATAATAATTTATACATATATAACCTTTACTTCGAACATCATATGTTGGACTTTGAGCGTGACTGATGCTTCGTTTGGTTTTTATAATTGCATTTAGGTTCCAAATCGAAACCTTATGGTGTGCTTTATGGCTAAAAAAGGAATAAATACAAAGTAACGGTACTGAGGATCCAAAGTTAGTTATCCCCAACGCCCAAACACCTATATTTTTCCTCTTCTCATATAACCGAATATTTTGAAAGGACCTGAATATTTAAAGTAATTTAGTAAACAACGGCAGATCTAGGAAGCACCCCCCCCCCCTTCCCACCACCGCTCCACTAAACACCCCACCCACCTTCCTCGCAAGGCCAAATTCGAGTAAATAATACTTATACGCTTTCAGGCCGTATATTTTGCTTTTAAAGATTTTTAATAATAAATCGACACTTCTGAGACATTTTTGGTCTTTGTTGACTTTCAAAGAATAACGATTTTAAAAATTGAGATAGCTCAATCGGTAGAGCACCTGTCAAGTCATCAGGAAGTCTCGGGTTCAAATCCCGGAATCCTATTTTCTTGCTAATTTTCTTCATATTATCTTATTTCTGGGGGGCGTTTCATCAAAGGACTTGTCGGATGTTTTATCCGACAAAGTGTTATAAGCTACTGAAATGCTTGCATCTGATTGGCTGAGAACAAATTTGTCGGATAAAACTTCTGACAAGTCCTTTCATGAAACGCCCCCCTCGTCAGTTTCACTCTTCTTTCAAATTTATATTTTTAAAAAGCTGCATCACTTCGATCACCGTTATCCCTCTCATTTATGATATCCCCAACTTGATTTCTATACTTCGGGTTTATGCCAGGTTCTATAGCTTCTGATCACTCGAGAATTAAAAGCTAAGGGGTTCTCTGGGACACACAACGACATAAGGGTTTGCCATAGCTCAGTCGGTAGATCACCTGTCTCAGGAGGTCTTTGGTTAAAAGCCTGTAATCCCATTCCATTTTCTATGCTTTTTTTTTCTTCATATTAGATTATTTCTGGTCAGTTTCAAACAAATAAAAACAAAAATGATAAAATCATTTCTGTTTTCTGGTCAGTTTTTCTCTTTGTTAAAAAAAAGAAGAAGACAGTAACACAATTTTTTTTAAACTTGTCATATCGTATACATGTAGGTGCGTTGGCTGTCAAGATGGACAGTGGTAAATTCCAAGGTATGCTCTGTCCGATGTGTTTCGGCATCATCAAAACGGCAACAACCCTCAAGTGTGGCCATTACTTCTGCAGTGACTGCTTAGAGGTGCAGAAGGACGTTGAGCATGTATGCCCGATATGCAGGGAAGAAGGCCTCACTGCGGATTCTGCGAGCGGTGGACAAGATGATGCATCTCCTGAGGAGGTACAGTATGTTCTCTGTCATGTCTTTGGTCAAAAGTGGCAGAATGATATAATTTCAGTACCATTATGTTGAAATATTTCCTATCCTTAGAGGTGGTGCCCAACTTCTTCATACCCATCTATAACATCCTTTTGGCCAGACTTGTAACCATCCCCTCCTCCTACAAAAGGTTCTTTGGTCCGAAAATGGAATAAGATTCGTAAACATCACGACCCTATCCAAATTTTGGACTTACGGACCCTATATCATTTTCGGACCTACGATCTTCATTTTTCGGACAAAACGAACCTTCGGAACAAAGAGTATAGTTTTGTCTTTGGACCAAAGAACCCTATTCCGTTATAAGAACCTTCATATTATTGCATAAATTCATCGGACAAAAGAACCTTATTTCATTTTTCGGACAAACGGACCTTCGGAACAACAAGATGTAACCATATCTTACACCCAAAGACATTCGATGATCCACCAGAATAATACTTTTTTTTTTCTTTTTTAATGTGCCGTTATATGGACATGTCCTGACAAAAATCCCTAGTCAATATCTGATCTCTAATGCGGCGGTCACAACTCGCCGTACCTTCGACGTGCAACTCCCTACGATGGATTTCGTAGAAAATTCGTGCAGCGGAGGTACCTCACAGGTACAATGCATGTACGACGTGCAGAAAGTTTTTACAATACCCTTACTATAGAATTGCAGGAATCGCAGAAGTTGAATTAGGACCTGTGCGTGCATTGCACATGCAACGCAGGCTACGTCGATGGCACGTACCCCGTAGCCTACGACGAGTTGTGACCGCCGCATAAGAGCATAAAGAAATTGAATCAATGTTAAAAAAAAAATATCAATAATGCAGAACATTACATGCACCTTTCTGTCCGTAAATTGCAGAAATCTAAAGACGGTACGTCGACGACAGGTGCTGAGCAAGCAGGAGATCTTCTTGGAAACCTAGACTTGGGAGGAAAGGGAACAGAAAGTAGAGATCCTGAAAATTTAACAGCTTCTGGAGCTGATGATGCGAAGAAGACAGAAGACCAAACGAAAGCATGTGACACAGAATCCGCTACTGCAGGAGAGAATACTCCAACGGTCGTCACTGTAGTACAAATAGCACGTAGAGCATGCAATGTGAATGGCATGGCCGCACAAACCAAAGACGCCGTGGTGGTCGGGTATGGGTGGGATGGCAAGGGATCCGACTGTTGCACTATCTCAGGTGACAAAACCCAACACATGAAGAATGCGGTAGGTAACGTATGCGACATTACGTTTCTTACCGATGGAAAGTCGGTTGTATCGCTCGGCAACAACACGGGTCGAGTGTACGAATCGGACGGGACGGAGACGAACACGAAATACAGTTTCATCCAAGGTCTTGGACAACCTTGTGTCTGCAGTGACCAGCAGGATAACGTATATGTGGTCAATGGTAATCCGGCGATTTATATCTTTAATGGCAGCAACAAGTCCCCTCATACGACCATCCCAACTGGAAAGATTCTTCCGTTACAGGTCTGTGTCACCAGTACCGGGGTGATGATCACATCTACTTGCAACTTCACTCGTGGTCGGATCAATGTCTATGACAAGACAGGCAAGGCGGGTACATCCATTGCAGCAAGTGGTGACGATAAGGACGAAGACAATGAAGATGGCGAATGCCTCTATGCTGCAGTAGACAGCCAGGATAGAGTGCTGATAGCCAGAGTAAGGCGTTGGTCTAGTGCGCTTTCCCTGACCAGATACACAGTAGAGGGCGCGACACTCACTGAGGATGTGGTCTTTGGAGATGTGGCTGTCCCTCGTCCAATTGATATGGCTTGCTGGTGTTATATGGTATTTTTGACACCTAAAATGATTGCCTTTGCTAATGACTGTGTCGTGTATTTCATAGAGCTTCCAATGTAGGACTAGCTTCATGTAAAAAAAAAAAAAACGTCTCTCCCCCCCCCCTCTCTCTCTCTCTCTCTCCCTCCCCCTATCCCCCCCTCTCTCTCTCCCTCTCTCTTTCTATGTCTCTCTCTTTTTTCCTCCCTCTCTCTCTCTCTCTGTCTGTTTTCCTCTTTCTGTTTTTCTCTCAGTCTCTCCAATTCTCATATATGGACCAACCCTCTTCAGTCATGGCAGTAGCTGAATCATTTGTCAATTCGAATCATCTTTGATTAAATTATTAATTGGCAAACTTAGACAAAAAAACAAAAAAAAAAAAGAAGAAGAAGAAAGCGAAAAAGTTACATTCCTGTACACAAAACAACTTTGAATTTACACTGACATAAATGTAATATCAAAATGCCTTACCAAACATGAACCTTATAGCCCTGATTATTTAGGCACACAGGTAGAGAAGAAGGGCACTCTATCACTCTATCAAAATATGAAAAAAGCTCAATAATTATTTGTACGTGTTTTCAAAGTAGGGTAGAATGAATGTATTCACGTTTGTTAGTTTTAGATCCAACACTCAAGTTAAGGTCATCCACTGTAACACTGTGGTGATCGTATTCAGTAAGTTATTCATTTCCAATATTTTGCGCGGATACCCAATTTCCGTTCACTACTAAAATCTCCAATTGTTTATCTTGTTATGACAATATCAAGTTTCTGTATGCAATGAATGCATAAAAAAAACCAAAAAACAAGACAATGACAATGACAAACATGAGCTCTATGAAGTCGCATTTTTAGATCCGTTCAAGCCTTTATTTTACAATTTTACCGATCTCGATCTTGATTATGTGTAGACAATGTAACAAAATTTCTCTTTTTAGCATCACATTCGCACGAACACATATACCTGCCCCCCCCCCCAAAAAAAAAAATAAATAAATAAATAAATAAATAAAATAAAATAAAATAAATAAATAAAAATAAAAAATGAAAAAAAAAAATAAGAAGGAAAAAAAAAGGATCTAACTGATTGATCGTTGATTGAATGAAAATGAAAGTGTAACAATGATTATTTCATTTGAAAAAATGAGCAAAGAAAATGGGGTACCATCGGGATATTCTTTGCTCATTTTTCATATTGTATATTTCGGCAAGTTTCCTTCGTTGTCCAAATTTAATGATTATTTTAATCAAATTTGACAAGCATTAATTGTTTAGATCATCATGGCGTTCCTTTGAATCATTATCTTGACTGTGTGTATATTTGTGAAAATATTATATCTTGATAATTCAATGTATACGTTGTGAATCGAGAAATACACATATAATAATGGACAGAGCACTAATTAACAAACTGAATCAATAAAAACGACATAATACAAAACAAAATCGTGTAATTAATTTCGTTGTATCATATGGTTTATCATTATCGAACGGGTTGCTGAGGTGGGGGGGGGGGGGTACTGGATAGCAAGCATTACAAGTGTAAGTGGTTTTATTCCATAGTTAGATTGCATGTTTGTTTTTTTTTAATCAATTCACTAGTTAAATAAGTCACTGATACCCATTACAGACCGTTCAAAAGGTAATTTTACATAAGAAAACAGACTTCAGTTTATAATGTTTGAGGAGGGTAACTAATATAATTCATGGTATTTTTTCTCCCTTTCTTTCTTCTTTTGATTTTCTCGTTTTTGGTGTATTTTTTGTTGACTTTGATGGAAAAGCCCCAAGCATGTGCTTTCGAATGGTTCATATGATTCACCAAAAATAAAATTAAAATTGGGCATAATGATACAAAAAACAACAAAAGAAATTATTATTATGTTTAAAGAAGTTCGAATGGTTTATATGATTCTCCAAAAATAAAATTAAATTAAATATTGGGCATAATAATGGCCCCCCCCCAAAAAAAAAAAAAAAAAATAATAATAATAATAAATCTTTGTAAAATTATAAAAAAAAAAAAAAGCTCCTACACAAGATTTCATGAAGTATGCCCCTACTTATGAAAACCAAAGTCATTTTTAAAAAGTTCGAATGGTTCATTTGATTCACTAAAAAATAAGATTAAAACTGGGCATCATAATACAAGAACAAAACAAACAAAAAATCTTCGTAACATTATTATTAAAAAAAAAAGCTCCTACACAAGATTTCATGAAGTGTGTCCCTCATCATGAAAACCAAAGTCAGAAGTTTACATACAATACTGACTATAGGCCTACGCACTATTTCAAATCTCATGAGGATATTCACACGTTGCAAAATACCATTTCCAACGAATTTCAGTATCTTTTCCCTCGGTTGCTAGGTAACAAAAAATGTTAATGTCTTACTTGTCAAGTTTATATCTCCTTGATTGATAGTCTGGATTTCTATAATGTTCTGAAATCAACCTTTTTAATGACATCTGAAATCCCTCAAAAGTATTTAAAAGCGTGATAACGGTTTTTACGATGATTAGTCTTTCGTATGTAAGTATTAATCTACTGTACGCATTTTATTTATTTATCTTTTAACAGTTATTATCATCATTATATATATATATATATATATTTGCAATCAAGTGATATGAAACAAGTTGCATGAGGATGCCATTGAACTCGCAAGATTTTTTGTTTTGTTTTGTTTTGTTTTTTTGTTGCTTCTAATTTTAATTAATTTATTTTCATTATTCTTTTTAGAACATTGGAAACAAAAATCACAATGCAAGATTGTGATTATTATTATCATACTATAAAATAAAGCGTTTCACACTTGTACCATTTTATTTGATGCATACTATTCAAACATTTAAAAAAAATACTTGGGGCACGAGTGCTTTTGAACGGGGTAATAGCGAGGAGATTCAACTTAATCGAAGGGAAATATTACCTGACAAGCTGAAGTGCAGGTCCTTATGCAAGCATTATAAAAAATAATTTGACCGTGAGCAAATAAGTGTAATGCTCGTATAATGATGTTACACGCACCCATTGGCATGGAATCGTTACAGCCACTTCTTACGTTTTATCAATAATATTGACTCTTTACTATACTGGCAAAGAAAAAGAAAATGCAAAACGTAGAAGATTTTAGTTTACTGCCTTTCCTCGGGCCGTGCAATTGATGAGATTTAATATGGCACAAGCTAAAATAGAATGCGTTTTAATTCAAACTTGTCCACGCGCGCCCGCATACAAATTTTCTGATCCTTGGAGGCAATGGAGGGGGGGGGGGGGGGGGGGGGCACTAGACCCTCAAGTAATTGAAAAATAGGAACAACAGTAGCCCTATGTTGTGCCGTCCCAACAACGCGCCCCTCCCCACAATAATCGATTTGAATGCTTGAGAAAAAAAAATATTGTTGAAGGGATCAAATTAAACAGTCTACATATTAATATTTACATGCATACACGCAGCTTGATGACTAATTTTTTGCGATACAGTTTTGTCGGGAAGAGAAGATCTTTATACTATTAATCCTCCTTCATTAGGGATTGGAACAATGGCTAAAACGAACACACGCGCACCCTCACAAATATTATTCCTACACTGAATATAATGACCTTGGAATTTGTTCAGAGGCCATTTTCCCTTTGCTATATCAAGTATAATTTACATTTTGGACTTTGCTTTGTATTTGACCAGTATCCATATCAAATGCCTTTGGTTGAGTTTGAACTCTCATTATGTATAAGGCCTACGTACAGCTGTATAAAGTATAAAAGGATACCTATACAATGTATATGACTTTAGGAAAACTTGTTATGGCGAATCGCTGATTTATATTGCTTTGAATGTCCTGTTGTGACACAAGCAGCATTGGACCGATCGAAGAAATACTTGGGACCCGCGACAACGTAATTGTCGTATGGTACTACTTCAAAGGAGTTGGCTGTTGGAATAACAGCATCAAGTAACAAGCGACAATAAAGTAAACAAGGCCTTCTTTTCTTGTTAAAAATGTCTGAATTTGATGTGAAAGATTCAAAAGATCCATGGAGATACATGATCCTTCTCAGTAAGTTCATGATACTTGTGGTAGATAGTGGAGTCGTCAAGTCGTTTGGTGTTCTCATTCCTGAAATGGTTTTTCGTTACGACAGTGACTACAAGACCATTGGATTGATGTGCGGTTTTCTAACCTTCATGTATGTAACAGGTAAGTATCTTGTGTTGTTCTAGGACAATAACCCCCGATACAATTACACCTGGACAACTACCCCGCCAAAAATATATCGCCTAATTCTACACCTAGCCCTATTTCTGAGGAGGAGGTAGTTGTCCTGGGGTAATTGTCCACCGGCTAGTTGTCGTGATACGTTCTTCGGTATTACTTGGCGACTAAGGGAGCACTTATTTATATCAACATTTTTTGTGCATATATATATATATAATATATATATATATATATATATATATATATATATATATATATATATATATATATATATATATTTTGTTTTTGTTGTGGGGGCTGATGTCATGTCAATAATATGTATACCCCTGAAATTATGGGGGAGGTATGACGAGGGCATTGTAGAAGGTGATTCAGGTGATTCATGGAGTCCTCTTCTCCGCATTCGCATACTGGCGTCCTTCGGTGTTGATGCCCTATACCTTGCAACGGCCGACTCCAGCCCGCAATCGATTTAGACACAACCAAAAGACCATGGTCCGCGGAACCCTGGTTGGAAGGATTCCTTTGGGCTGGTGTGAGACTGTGTGGTGCAGACTCAAGGCCAGATACATTATGTTTTGCGTACTGCTTGATTATTATTGCGTTACGTAATTATGACGGATGCCAATAGCACTTTTTTCCTATCGCTATGATCATAACTATGATCATAACAATGACTAATGCTCCCCCCCCCCCAGACTCAGGTTTGTTATCTTTAATCTATTGCCTATTTTTGCGATTCCGATAGCAACTTAAACTCGGAAGATGTTGAAAAAATATCTTCAGTGTAAATGATAAATGAATGATAAGAAAATGCCTTGAATTTGTACTTTCTGCCCAAAACCATTCATTTCAGGTATTTGGCAACAATGGATTTCTCCCAGCGCTCCACATCAGTAATAACTTCTCCCAAATCTTTCATCTTGTAGATGGTTCGACCACTTTGCGCACTCCATGTGGCCGCCTTTATTGTGCCTGTCATCATCTAATCACTGGAGCTACGGCTTACAATGGAGCCTTTTTCATACTGGGTGGTGTACTCCCACGTTGTTGTCTGCGCGGCTTGTTCCGAAGCCCAAGGATTTTCAAAACCATTAGACGAACCATCCTACCCAAAGAAGATGCTTTGATTGAACTTGCAGACGTCCTAAGGACGATACTGCAGAAGGTACATGCGACATTGCAGAGTGAACAAGGCATCTATTGAATCAGGAACCGCCGCTCAGAGTGGACTCACCGAGTTCGTATGACCT
>CALNVZ010003430.1:18326234-18381147 GCA_940671915.1 Paracentrotus lividus | reverse complement strand
CACAAAAAAGAAACATAACAAAACAAAACAAACAAACAAACAAACAAACAAAACAATGTTGCAACATACTAGAAATTAATATTTCTATTCTTTTCATTTTAGCGCCAGTTACAAATTTCCTCATGGAAGTTTACAGCACCTAAGACTTTAGGAATAGTTGGGAGGAATGACCCATCGGAACTATCCACAGACAAGCAAGCAACATCTGCAACGCATCTACTCGTATCTCAGAGAACAACTCTTCAGAGTGGACAAAGCGAATCGGACGACCTGTCGGAACTATGCGCAGACAAACAAGCAACATCCTCAACGCAGAGGGTGCTTCAGCGCTGTCCTTTATCTCGCGGACACTGGCTTCAATCTCTAACTCTCTTCACGGAGCCCCTGTTTACACTCGGACTTCCTGCCATATTCCTCGAATGCTATGTCCTGTATGCGTGGATGCTGTTCCTAGTTCCTTACGCAGAATGTCATGGAATAATTCGATCTCAAGCTGTCTTGCTCTCCACTGTGGCTGGCATCAGTGGCCTTTTCGGCAAAGTCATTTTCCTGGTGCTTTTACACTTAAACTGGAACCCTTTGCCAATCTTCATTTTAACAACCACTGTCTGTGCAAGTTCGTTCTTCATAGGACTCCTCAGTTCGACATTCGTATACCTTGCTGTGATGGCATGCATACAAGGATTCTACTTGTTCCTAATACGTAGCTTCCCGATCGCTCTTGTCAAACTATCGGTGAATAATGAGAAGAACCTATCAAGTGCTTTTTCCTTGTTACTCTGTGCGCAAGCTTTGGGTAGCACTGTTGGTGATACTGTTTCAGGTAATGTAGATTTTTCGGATATATCAAAAACTTCCTTTTGGGAGAAGAGTAATTTTCAATATTTTAATATTAATTTTTATTTTGCTTCCCATTTTTCGAAATAATCAAGAAAGTACCTTTGCGCTAAAAGATTTTCCACAAAGACCACAAAATAATGAAGCAGTTCAGTCCCCTTGAAAGCACAGGACTACAGTACATCGACTTTGCCAGGATTGTCCCATATTCCGTGAAATTTTACTTCAGTAAAGGCCCATGCACCGGCACACCCTGGAATTGAATGAAAAGCTAACTTAAATTCTGTTTAGTAAACATTTATGACTATTTCGTAAAATTGAACTTCCTCTTATTTTTTTTTCCAGGTCACATCTTTGACGTCACATCCTGTTCCATACTCTTCATATCGCTTGGTGTCCTTCTCGTTGCTATGTCGGTCAATCTTCTGTTATTCTTTTTCATCAATCGAAAGTATGGTAGGGCACGGTCTACAATGAAATCAAATACAATACGTTCTACACATGAATGATATTTTTGTGGATATTACAGGAATGTTTCTGAAGGATGACTCGACAAGCAAACTGCATTGTTAACTTTGAACATGATCCACTTGCCACTATTGGAAAGCTGAATCCATGAAACAGTATAGGAGCGTTGGCAACAACTTTTAAAGGTGTGATGTACAGATATAAACACTCGCCAGCACTGACACTTGCCGAAAAACAAATGTACCACTACTAACCCTTTCCCTCCCCGATTAATTATTGATTAGAAATATCAATTATTTCATGGGGTTACAATGTAGGCTTTATAAATTTAGATAAGATATACGTATTAGGTGGCTGCTTTGTTATTTTGCGTTGCATCTTTCCAATCCAAAAAATTACCTCATTCTTGTAAAAAAAAAAAATGTATTTGGGCCAAGTATATCAATTCTATTTTTCGGTGCAATCAGAAATTGTCTTGAGAAGGTGATCGTTCTTACCAACGAAATACGTTGAAGAAGTGCTAATTTTTAAACACAATCACGTTTCGGAAAGTGAAAATGTGATTATTTTGTCCTCCGAGAGAGGCTTGAGATACTTATGATTAACGCCCGCAACGAGCAACTAGTGAAAATGTCTTATTTTACAATTCAAATCTTACTCTGTATAGTAAAATAAATTAAATCTTTTACGATGCTAACATAATGTATGTAATTTTTTAAAATCATTTATTCAATTTTTCATTTATTTATTTATTATTTTATTTATGTATTATTTTTTTATTTTACAGATGTTTCGTTTATACTTTCACAGAGAAAAATTAAACACAGAAAAAAGATTATAAACATAAAGTACCAATAAGGTATTTCACAGAGAAATAATATACACAAAGTGCCAATACCAGGGCATAGGGAACCCCTCACTTTTTCCATTGCGTATATCATTATTAATGTATGATTATAATGTAGTGCCGAGACGATGTCGTCATTACACATCAAATAATGATGACATCATCCCGGTACGCCTCACTATTACCATTGCGTACAGATAGGTAGTTCAATGTAAAAAAATAAAAAATAAAAAAATAAGTACAATGCACTGCCGAGATGTTGTCGTCATTCTACAACAAATTACGACATCATCTCGGTACCCCTCATTTTTTCCATTGCGTATATTATTATTAATGTATGATTATAATGTAGTGCCGAGACGATGTCGTCACTACACATCAAACGCCTCACTATTGCCATTGCGTACAGATAGGTAGTTCAATGTAAAAAAAGATATGTTAATGCACATTCTTCAGTTACTCTTATTTATATATCTCTGTATTTATTTATTTCCTTATGTATTTTTATACATCATTTTCACAAAGGAGCCTATAATGTAACAAGCTTAGCTTTTAACTTAGGCTCCTTCATATTTCTTTCTTTCTTATGCTACTGATATAATTCGTTTTATGATTTATCAAATAATGTATAGTATTGAAATGACATAAAATTGTTGTTTTTATTATTGTTTGATTGGAATATGTAAATAAAAACTGAACTGAACTGAACTGAACTGAAATATATATGTACCGTTGCTGGGAGATTGCGCCCAAAATTCAGAGTTTGTGGACAGTAATTACTTGATTTCGTTCGCTGATAATGGCCACCTCCACAAAATGTTGTTTTTGTTTTTTTTTTTGCTATTTTTATTTCCCTTTTGTTTCAGAAGTGGTCATTTATATTGTTGGTAGAAATGAAAAAGGTCAAACTTTCCCTTTGAAAAAATGATCAACAGCTAAGGACTATGATGAAGTAACAAATACAGAAATGCTATTGTAAAATATTTTTAAAGCTGCAGGCCACCTCACAAATGTTGTTTGTTTTTTTTTTTTTTTGCATTTTTATTCCTTTGTTCAGAATGGTCATTTATCATCCGTGTAGAAATGAAAGGTCACTTCCCTTTGAAAATAAATGCTCAACAAAGCTAAGGACTATGAATGAAGTAACAATATACAGAAATGCTTGTAAAATATTTTTAAAGCCTGTTATGTTGCAATGCATATGACCAGATTGAATGGAAACACGATGACATTATTAATCCGGCATTTGACAAACAACGGGCATCAGCTCTGCTAATATGCTCAGACTAAGTTCATGTTTGAATTGTGCCGAGGAGCTCCAAAGGATTAGGTTTCTCGCGTGATATTATATTTCAGAAGATTCAATACCCCAGTCACAAAGCTTATAGACTGACGCATGTCGGATCGCATACAACGTTGTTTTGCCTAATGCTGCGGTCACAACTCACCGTACCTTCGACGTGCAACTCCCTACGATGGATTTCGTAGAAAATTCGTGCAGCACACGTACCCTGCAGGCACGTTGCATGTATGACGTGCAGGAAGTTTTTACAATACCCTTACTACAGAAACGCAGGAATCGCAGAAATTGACCCACGACGTGCATGCAACGCAGGCTACGTTGCATGCACGTGCCCTTTAGCCAACGACGAGTTGTGACCGCCGCATGAAATGCAATTTTCATTTCATTTCATTTCATTTATTTTCCATTTTAAAAAACATGGTACATGTACATGTAAAATATATATTCATACAACATAATATTTCAACATATATTGAACATATCAAACATATTAAACATATTAATTAATAAAAATGGAGGGATACCCTAAGGAAGCTAGATGCTTATAATCAGGGTCCCGGTGCACTCTGAGTTTGTTTGTTTGTTTGTTTTGTTTTTTTTTAACTTTTGTTTATTGTTGCTCTTTTTTATAATTGCCTTGTCCTACGGTGGCCATCTTTGACTCGAAATGTATGGACGGCCAAACGGGCCCAAAGTATTAATATTCAAAATGAACAAAACAATGACAGAAGTAATGAAGATCAAGTAGATACTGGGTAAAAGAAGAACTATGTTATTAAGATAAATCAGTGGAGCATCCAGGTGGGGGCGCAAAGGACACACGCTCCCTCATAATTTGAAAAAAAAAAAAAGATTATGTATTGTAGGCCCTAAGTGTTAAAATCAGAAAATTTCGCCCCAACAGGCTGGCGCCCTCCCCCCCCCCCCTATTTTTAAATCTTGTCCCCGCTACTGGGAGTACAGAAACGGAGAAATTTTATAACCAATAAACATAACGCAAAAGTAGAAACGGTCACAGTAAAGACATCTGCAGAGATAAACGGGTAATATACGAATATTTATTTGGGAATTAGATGAAAATGCGAAAATAGACAATTTGGCTATTAGACGATTTGGACATTAGACCAAGTAGTCTTTAGACCAAGGGGAAATTAGACCAATTTGACTTAATTGGCTCAATCCATGTGGTATTAGACAAACAGATAATTTGACTAACTGGTTCTAGACCAAGTGGATATTTTCATTTCATTTATTTTCCATATACAACAAAATAAATCAAAATACATAGTATTCATTGTACAACGTAAAACAATAGAACATAGCAATGTAATCGTAAATATAAAATAGATCACAGTGTACAACAGGTCTAAAAAAAAAACCAGGTTGTTTATGGAGGGGACTGCTAAAAAGCTGTGCTTGTAGATTGCAGCCCCCTATAAACCCTAGGATAGTTTAACTCGTGTAATACCTTAGTCACAATGGCGGACCCGACTCCAAACCGACCTCTAGCTTGTCATTCATGGTAATGTAATCTTTTGGTCGGTCTGGTGTCGGTTTGGAGTCGGTCTCTTCGATGTGACTAAGAGATAACCGGGGCAATGTGTTCAATCTGACTAATAGGATTGCGTGGGAGAAACAATGTGCCTTAGGTGATCAATCAGAAATACAAGGAGGATTACTTTATTAAAAAATCAGAAGTTTCTTGAAGTTCTTGACTTATTCATACGTCTGATGAATCTACTCACATAAACTGGAATTTAAATCAGATCTAGAAGATATATCCTGATTTATTGAACGTTTCATGAAACGTCTGTAAAATAATAGTTCAGTAAATCTGTTATTTCTTTGCATATGATGCAGAAGAAAAAAGACAAGCTTATCATGCTTATCTGCAATAATATAGCTTCAACAAGTAACAATGCTTCTTCCTCTTCTCCTACCTCCCCCCACCCCCCTCCCCACCCCCCCACCCCCCCCGCCCGCCCCACCCCCCCCCCCCCCCCCCCAATCCCCCCCCCCCGTCCCCCCCCCCCTCCCCCCCCCCCCCCCCCCCCCCCCCCCGCCCCCCCCCCCCCCCCCCTCCCCCCCCCACCACCCCCCCCCCCCCCCCCATCCCCCCCCCCCCAAACCCCCCACCCCCCCCCCCCCCCTCCCCCCCCCCCCCCCCCCCCCCCCCCCCCCCAGCCCCCCCCCCCCCCCTCCGTCTCCCTCCTCCCACCTCTCCACCCCCACCCCCTCCAGTCCATCCTACCATCCTCACCACCCCCTCCCGCCACGCCCACTCTCATTTCTCCCCACACCTTCTATTGCGTGCTCACTTTACTCCCCCCGCATCCCAACCACATATACCTACCAAGGTACCCCCAACCCCATTTCGCACCCCCTTCCACCCCCCCCCCCAGCCCCATCCATCGTCCACAATACCCTCACCTACCTCCCCAACATCCGCTATCCCTCCCTCTCATTAGCATTACTCACCCATCCACCCTCCATAACCCCGCTTATGAATGTAACCCCCCCCCGACTCCTCTCCCTTATCTCCTCCCCCATCTCTTACACCTGATCCATCATCCCCTCGCACGCCTACCCAATGCGCTCTCCCTAACCCCTCGCCCACACCCTCCCAACATACCAACCGCACCCTCCCCTCCCCATACAACCCTCCCATCTCACCCAACACCCCACCCCCCATCCCTCATCCCCCACCGCTCAGCACCCAATACCCATCCTAACCCACCCCCCCCCCCCCCCATCCCCCACCATTCCCAACACACCCCCCCCATCCCATCCCCCACAAAACACGCCCCCCCGCCCCCCATGCTCCCCCCAACCCCACCCCATCTCACCCCCCACCCCAACGACACCATCTTCCCCTCCGCCTCCCAACCCCCTCCCCACACCCCCCCCGCCGCCCACCCCCGACCCCCAAACTCCCCCACCCACCACCACCCCCCCCCCTTCGCCACCCTCTCCCCCCTTCTCTCTCTCTCTCAATCTCCCCCCTCTCCTCTTTTCCTCTCTCTTCCCTCCCCTCTCCTCTCTCTCTCCTCCCGTCCTCCCATCCTCCTCTCCATCGCCTCTCTCTCTCTCTCTTTCTCCTCCCTTCCCCTCACTCTCTTTCCCTCTCTCTCTCCCCATCTTTCTCTCCCACAATCCTTTTTGTTTATCTCTCTCTCTCTCTCATTTTCGCGTACCATTTGAAAAAAAAATAAAAATAAAATCCGTGTCGGTTAATTTGTTCTATTGCCCTCTATCGTTAAATTCTTTACAATAATATTATAGTCATGATCTTTGTTGGAAGCTCCCCCGTACCAGCCGTGGCTCATTCATTGTTCATTCAGCTATTAAAAATGTTCAAGGTTTGCCAGATGGGGGCGCTTTATGCACTTAAATAAGAATAATGTCACCACAAGTTTGCGCTTTGAATGAATAAAAATTTAATGATTTTATATGTTAATTTGCACTTTTTATGTATGCAAACTGACGTCATAATCAGCAGTAATCATATTCGGTGAATTTCAAGAGATAGACTAATTTGACAAATTAGAAATGTAAAAAAAAAAGGTATTTCTATATTCATAATTATATCTATTGTTTTGGCGCTATTTTTCGAATGAAATGTAAAAAGAAATTCAAAAGAAGAATAATGGCATTCAGTTTGGAATGTTATTTCAATTCAATTTTAAGAAAGAAGCCCTACTGATAACAACCCTATAATATTGCATATGGTGGTATCTCACGTCTCCGCGACGGAATCGTTTGCTCCACGTATAAACGTATGAGAAACGTCTCCGAAACTTAGGAAATTTAGGAAACTGTGGAAACTGAGGAGACTGAGCTATGCTGACAAATCCTCTCAAATTTGTTTCAGAGTAGTTTCCGCGAAGTGAGATACCGCCCTTATTACTGTGTAGGATACAGACACTGATCCTAAATAAATTGGAGTTACATTTGTGGTTGACATGGCAATACGGAATACTGTAAACGTGGAAATATTCGCGGTACATTTATTTTCGCGGATTTCGCGCAAAGATCGTTCGGCGCGAATTTAAAAACACGCGAATATCTGAGCATGATTTCTTATGCATGCTTTGAATGGGGTTAATTGCGTTCGTACATAAATCCAGCGCGAATTTAAAAACCCGCAAATATGTTTTGCGGCCTCTAAGCCCGAAAAATTAATCGCGCGAAAATAACAGCGAATACCCTACCCCCACAAAATATGTTTCTTGGTTGAATTTTAGGAAAATTCACCAAAAGGACAAATTTGGTGGATAATAATCGTTTATATAAAAGTTTGGGTGTGGCACATTGAACTGAATTGAATTGAATTGAATTATTGTGCTCCCCCCCCCCCTTGGTCTTGATAGGGTTAAGGTATGTCTGACGGTATTTACAATATGCATGTATGTAGCTGGTCTGTATCCACTTTACGCTTGGTAATAGGTAAATTCACATAATTTAAACCCCATAAAAGGTCTTTTTATTTTTGTGGGTAAATGTCGTATTCTGAAGTAACTCTTCTATCCAATATCAACGACCAAATCCTATTTCTCACATCTGAAAAGATTATCAAACTAGTGATGCAGACCAATAGGCTTCTCTCTACAGGCTTTTTCAAATCCTGCCCTTTTGTTTGAATAAATCCACGTAATAAAACCATTGACGTGTAAAATGACCTCAAAGTTTCCGGATGACAGAGTTTGTATTCATATCGGAAATTCAAAGCTTTACCAAACTACAAAATAGGGTGTGATTACGCAAATCGGATAATGCGTGATGCTTTTAGTTACGTAATAGTTATTGAATTCCGTATCAACTTCTTTATGGCTTCTAAGACGTCAGATAAAATACTGAAATAATAGGTCAGAACCTTCCAGAGCTACATGATTTTTTTTAATATCAGCTTGACAAATCGGATCACAAATCTACTATGAGGTTCTCCATTGGTGATCAACTTTACTAGACTAAAAATAAGAAGAAGGGGGAGAAGGAGAAGAAGTATTTATAAGAGCAAGTTTTATTTATTTGTCATGTTTGTTTTTGGTAGACCAGTTTGAGCCGAGAGCGCGCCGTTTGAATTTCTGTGAGTGGGCAATGAAATAGAGGCTTTCCCCGTACTACTCAGTAACCTGGTCTATGCTGTTCTATAATTTTGAAATACGCAAATTGATATGTCGGGCAAGCTTGCGTAATCTTCATTTTAGATTAGATATAAATTTACGTGCTTATGCCAATGAGAAAAAGGAAAGGTCATTTGAGAAAAATGCTCATGGGTTAGATCATTCTACGAATTTGCTTGTTAATACTTCTGCCGAGCTATTCAATACCAGGAACAGCAATGAAACTTGTTCTGATGCTGACGCGCATTCTATGTCTTGGATATATTGGATTGGGGTTAATATGCAGCGGCCAGGGATTGGTGACTAGCATTGATGATGAAGTGAACTTCCAACAACTCTACAACAGAATGACAGGTCGAAGGATTACATCTTACCAACAAAGACGGTGAGCATAATATCATCGATGACACATTTGTTCCGAGACCTTTATTGGGCAATTGGTTGTATCTTACTTCGTGGAGACGGATTTGAGACGGATTTGGGACTACTTTTAGACGGTTTGGTGACGGTTTTGAAACTCGCTTGGAGACGTCTCCAAGGAGTCTCAAGAATCTCAAAACCTGAAAATTTAATATTTTTATTCATTAGTTTGTAATAAGTTTTTCATTGATGTATTGTCTTTTTCATTCTTCATTCCATAAAATGTCTTTAACCTACCCCTAGCAAACATATTCTAGTATCTTTTATGCATCAATTTACACTAAAAACAAATATATCACATTTTCTTCCTTCTCTCCGTTTTGTTCGAACAGTATACAACCAAAGTCAAACGCAATGCGAACGTACTCTGTTTCAATCGATTCACAAGAAGCCAAATTTGTGGTCGATCGTCGCTTTCTCTCCACCGGAATCGGCACAAAAGAACTTACTTATGGAACTTGGTTTGATCCGGAGTAAGTTATTCAATTATGATTAAAATAAGTAATAAATGAATTAATTAATCAATCAATTGTGACAGATAAATTTTAGTTAAAAACATATACACAAAGTTAATAGATATGTAATGTGTTATATCAGGAATGTCGTTATATTAGAGTTTCTCCTGTATCATTTTCACCTCAGTAATCCCAAAACAGTCCTTGCCTATAAATATATTAGATATAGAGGGCCTGATGTTTGGCACTCAGTGCCTCGTGAAATAAAAAAAAAATGGTCTTCACTGTATTCTGTCAAATGTAAGCTTTAAAAGACCATTATCGTCATATCATAATATTTCTTAAAGTGTGTTTAAATATTGTCACTCTGTCTTCCAGTTACCCAGGGAGGGGGGGGGGGGGGGGGGGGGGGGGGGGACTTCTGTATACTTTTTATCTTGTATGTTCTTATAATTTTAGCTAATTTCGATGTATGTAATGCCATGATGGTATTGGGCTCTGCCTGGACAGGACCATTTTGGTCTTTTGCAGAGTCCTTAATATCATTTGCATTTCTGTGTATTTCATTACTATGTTATTTATTATGTATTCTTCTATTTGCACGTTCTGTTTCATGAATGAAATTTAAATAAATTGAATTGAATTGAATACAGGTCGCTTATACTCCAGACATTGCTCAAGGGCCTATCTCCTGCTGTATTCCGAGTGGGTGGACGACCAGGCGACGAGACACTCTTCGTAGCCAATAACTCTTATAAATCAATTTCTGACCCATGGAGGCCTGTCAATTTCTATCTCACGGGTAGGATACTTATTAATACACTAATTATGATAGTTATAATAATAGGATCTATATAATATTTATGAATAAATTAGTGTGGGGAGAGATGTCGCTTTAGATATTATATAGGATTGAGTTCATTACTCAATTTAGATATATTCACCGTGTTATGAATGTTTGATGATCGTTATAAATGTTCATGTTATCAAGTGCCTTCTGTTTTTTGAGTTTCAGTTAAGGTAATAATTTATCTCTTTTTGTTTTATTTCTTTATATATCTAGTGTGTGAAGGCCCTAAATATTATAACAACCGTATTATTTGAGCAAATTTGATCCAGAAATGGCTGAAATATAAACGAACTTTTTCTCATTAACGAAGGGACACGTTCATTTTACTTCAACTGCCACCACACACGTAAATCCAATAGGAATTACATTACCTGTATACACAACGCAGACTGTGCGATTTGCTGCGATGCGATTTTCGGAACAAATGGCAATTTTCCTTAAATGTGACATTTTCCAACATGCAAGATTATCTTATGAGATGCAGAAAATGTATAGGAACAATGTAAGCGAAATTTTGTTCCAATGCGAGCCGTTAATTGGGAGTAAATGTTAAATTAGTT
The DNA here is from genome assembly GCA_940671915.1 of Paracentrotus lividus. Lineage (NCBI taxonomy): Eukaryota > Metazoa > Echinodermata > Echinoidea > Camarodonta > Echinidae > Paracentrotus > Paracentrotus lividus. Next base: position 18,370,284 of record CALNVZ010003430.1, on the reverse strand, counting down.
TAAAATCGGAAGATCGCTGTGACGTCACTTCGATATGGAAACAATTTGATTTTGTACAGAGAAGGGAGTTCGCAGTCGCCGCGAAATACAATTTTATTATTCACATAAATACCAAAAACTTTGGACAGCATTAATTTCCTTGTTTGAATGTCTATATCAAATAATATAACAGTTTTCTCAAAAATCGTATCGCAACAAATCGCACACTGTGAGGCGGGCTTTAGCGCCTCTCTCGTTGAGCGCGAAAGCTCTGAGCCTTTCGCAATTTTTTAAAAATTATTATTTATTATTATTATTACTTTTTTTAAAATAGGGGGCGCACGACTGTTGTGCCCCCCCCCCCCCCACTCGTCTGGATCCACCACTGATATACACACCTTCTGTCGCACATTCCATTACAGATGAACATTGGAAGAGTCTGAATGAATTCACCACCAAGTGCGGAGTAGACCTCGCCTTTACCTTGAATCTGGTCCTCAGGAAAGGCCTTGATTGGGACCCGACCAACGCCAAGGAACTCCTCGACTTCAACGCTGATCTCGGCTACCGTGTTATCTGGCAGTTGGGAAACGGTAAGACGAGCCTTTCATGGATTGATTACAATAATGATTGAAAACCACTGAGATATAGTTACAATACTAGTAAAAATATACTAATAATATTTATAATGCGCTTTCCCATAATACTACAGTCACACGGACATTTACGTTGAGTTACGTCCGGCTCTGCGTCCAATTTTTTCCCCCTTTTTCTGCGGATCCCCACGGATGCTTTCCCGTCATAGTCAGAAGTGGAATTAGTGATAATTTCTTTCATCCGACAAAGAAATACATCAGAAATTATATAATAGAAGATGAAATAAGGATAAAACAACAAAAACGTAAATAAACGTAAGTGTCTGTGTGACTGTAGGATAAGGATCAAAGCGCTTTACAATATACATTTGTACATAATAGACCAGTTTGTAACATATTCAAATTTTATGCATACTTTTTCCTGGCGACAGGTATTCAAACAACCTGTAATAAAAGAATGAACTACAATACATGGAATCCAGTTTGCATACATTAGTTGTTGCTATATCAGGCAAGCTTTCAGGTTGTCAAGAACAACCTTTGTTGAAAAGTATGCGTAAAATTTGAATATGTAATTGTCACGTTCATTGGATCAAATTCCAGCTGCCATATATTCTATAGACGCTGTATGGGATTTATCCTCCGAGTAGGCCTACCCATTTACACCTGGGTGGAGTGGAGTAAATGTAGACAAAATGCCTTGCCCCAGGATATAGTGCCGGTGTCGGGAATCGAAATCACGACCTTTGAATCCCCAGTCACGTCAAGTGATACGACTACTATATTACGACACTTCTTCACATGGTAATGGTATTGATGGTATATTAAAAAAGTAAGAACAACCATGATAAAAATTTAGAAAAAAAACAAAAACAATCAAATATCATGTTGTGGAATTTCTATCCATAGAACCGCTGAACTTTAAGAAAAATTACAACATGACGATATCAGCTGAGCAGTTAGCGAAGGATTTTATCACGCTTAGGCGTATATTATCAGAGGAAAGATACAGGTATAGCAATGAGCTGAACGGACCAGATTTTGATCATCTTCCTTTAAACCACAACAGCGACTCATTAATCAACGACGCCTACAGTTATCTTAAAAAGTTTGTTTGGTTTATTCTCCGTTTGTCTAATACCACATAGGCTAAACTCATTTCGTCTACTAACAATTTGGTCTAATTTTCGATTGATCTAATATATACTTCGTCTAATACTCACTTGGTCTAATGACCAATTCGTCTAATAGCCAAATGGTCTAATTGCATTTTCGTCTAATGCCAAAATGGATATTTTGTCTATTATTGGTTTGTTACTGGAATTGACCCAGTGGTGATAGACGAAATGGTAAAAAGGCGAAGTGCTACTTAGACCAAAAGGTGATTAGACGAACTGGTTACAGACAAAATAGAATTAGACCATGTGGGATGAGACCAAATGGACATTAATCAAAGTGGACTTTCGACCAAAATAATGGCAATTTACCGTTTGTTTTGCGTCTTTGGTTATAACGATAGCGGGGAATTTAATGATAATTAACGCAATTTTCAGTTGTTTCATAATGTTCCTTAAATAATTGCCATGAATTCGTGATGGAATTCAATAAACGTGTTTTAAAATGAAAACTCTATTAAGGCGTTCAGTTTCTTTACTCTCATTAATTCTTTCGGTTAAAAATGACAAAGAGTTGTCAATAATGTTTGTATTTGACTATAAATAATTGTGTTTCACTTATATATATTCTGACTTATACAACATAATTATGCCTATTCATTTTATTTACCTTGATATATTTGCTAGTAAAGAATGAAGAAATGCATTTTATACCGGGCCATAAAACTCGTATGTCTCTGTCTTCCTATGGAAAATCTCTATTCCAAGCAAGGTTTAAGGCTCTGTCCCGTGTTTGAATATTAGGCCCTATGCAGATATTTTTTTTAAAGCAGTTGCCACACAAGTCTTTAAATGATGAAGTCATTTACGCACATTTTCGTTTATTCTTATTCCTTTCAATTATATATACATCGATATGATTTAACGAAGGTGTAGTTTAATGACTCTTTTTTTTTTTAACGCGGGCTGAAGATAGATGAGCAGAAATAAGTCGAGATTTTGGCAAGCTTTCCGCCATATTATATCTTACTCAATTCTCTTTATTTAACTTTGGCACCTATGCAAGTGCATATACACTTACTGAATTAAAAAGGCAATCGGAGACAGTTGTAATGCATTGAATTCCAACCAATTCTATTTTTTTCACCATCTCTAAAGAATAAAAACAATTTTAAATGATTGGAAAATTAAAACTTTATTAATTTTAGATACAATGTTTAATTTATTTTAATTTTATTTCTATCACTATTATTTTGTGTTATTCTTCTGGCAGCTTTCTACAAAAGGCAGGTAATACAATTAATGCGACCAACGTACATTTCTACAACATAAAAAATGACGTCTCCAATTCCATAGACAATTTTACCGACCCAGACGTACTGATACGAACACGGTACGAGCTCCAAAGATTTAGGCAAGTGATAAAGGAGAGCATGCCGATAGGGTCCCGGGTGAAATGGCTCGGTGAGACGTCGTCAGTGACTGGGGGTGGATTGCATGCTGTCTCCAACCGATACGTAGGGGGCTTCTTGTAAGTGGTCTCTTTTATCTTCGTGGTTATCTTATTCGCCGGCGAATGAAGGCGAATGGAAGCGAATTCGTATTCAACACCATAATAAGATTTTCATTTCAAACGGGACTAAATCCACTTTTATAACTTCAGAGAAAATGGCATTTAATCACCAGTTTTTGACCAGGAAAAGGAAAAGGGAAACTAAAAAAATGCATTTTCTTAAGTTGCAATCAACGTATCTGAACAATGACCTAATACCAATAATTCAATTTTCATCAAAAGTGGATTTATTCCCTTTTGGAACGAAACTCTTCATATATAGAAACTAGCCAACACAAACAATAGGCCTACAAAAAATATCAGGGGGAAAGGGTAAATCACCGTTTAAAGGGGCCGAGGAGTGACAACGTTTAAAAAAAAGGGGGGGGGGGCACTTTCCCACCCTTTTCCGGCAATTTCACCCTCTGTGTTTTTAGAGTGTAGGTATACTACACAGCGCATTTTCCTTTGTATTGTTTTGTAAGGTAAGCACGTTTCAGAAGATAATAGTACGTATTGATACATTAACTTAAATTGATTATATGCTAGACTCTCTCTATTTAATGACATTGTGCAAATTCGCTTCGGTTCGCCTGTGTTCGCCGATTAGTGATATACCCTCTTTATCAACTCAACTAATTAATATCCAACAACACCATTTAATTTTGAGATGTTTTCTATCATGCTATTAATTAAATTTTTTTATCGGAAAATAATTTCTGACTGGAAAAAAAGTCAAATCAAATCTAGTTCTGATAATTATATTAATTTTATCATGCTTTGTGCTGTTTTTCACTTTATTGTGATCTCTCTGTTGACAATAGACTTGATATGATGTGTCATTCGCATTGACTTTTTAAAAATGTAACATGAATGAGAAAGAAATTGAAATAAATTCAAAACCCTTCCAGTCTCTCTTATTTTTTTCTGAACTGTGTTGAATCAAATCCATTCCTCCATATCCCTTATTTATCGTATTCGTATCATCTTTCCTATACTTTATGTACAGTTTCTTTGTAAAACCAATTTAATTCCAGGGTGAACTATCCCTTTAATATTTTCTTTTAGGATACTACACAACCTGGGGGTGGCAGCCGAGATGGGCGTTTCTATTTTCGTCTATTGGAGCTTTTTCTCTGGTGGTTCTTATAGTCTAGTGAGACACATGGGCAAAGTGTCTCCTAAAGCGGTATGGTATCACACAAGAGAGGTGCTGCTGATGGTTCATTGGGGTAATGCTGATGCTGTTCACCTCCCTCCCCCCCCCCCCCTCAGTCAACCATACATGTATGCTCATTCCCGATTCTCCGGAAAGGGGTATAATTTGGGGGTCAGGTAGGGGGAAATCCCCGAGAAATCATTCAAATGGGATCTTTTAGCTTCTCCCCGTCATTTTTTTTTTAATTATGAGGGTGGTTTTCAATTTGTTTAGGAAATCGTGAAATAGGGTGGCGCTACCGAATGTGGTCCAAAGCCTATTTTGCTGGCTCCTTATATGCAGCTTCCCTTCCTAAAGCCTGTAATAGGGGTAATTTGACACGGTTTCCCTACCAAAGGGGGTATCCGGACAGGATACTTGTATGCTTGACCCCCTGAGTGGGGGGGGGGGCTGGAGGGCGGGGGGGGGGTTCACGAAGTCGTTGTTAGTAAGCTACAAAAAACTTGAAATATGGAAAGCAAAATGTGATGCCGAAATTCTTCCTAAAACTAAAAAAGAGGTTTAAGCATTCCACTTGGTGCTTTTTATTTTACGTCGTTCGTAACTTTAAACAAATTATTCTACCCTTTTTTCTAGAATTCCCGTTTGCGAATTTCATCTGAACCCTGTTAACATCGAGCGTATGTTTTAATTACATGTTAATATTCATTTGTTTTGTTTGTTTGTTTGTTTTTTCTTCAGTTGTATTGGCCGTTGTTTATGCACAAGCGTCTTCTTGGCACTCACGTCCTATCCGTATCATATACTGTCGAGGAGGATATGGCTAGTAACGAAAAGAATATATCATACGTGCATGTGTTTGCTCACTGTACACGAATATCGTAAGTATGCTGACGTTTTCGGGGATAGGAGGGGTGTAGTCAGCATGGTCAGTCAGTCTTCGTAGACAATAACTCTTATAAATCAATTTCTGACTCATGGAGCCATATCAGTAGTTACATAGGGTATACTGATCGAGTAGACAAGTTGAACGAAATCAATTCCCCCTCATCGATGATAAGTTTTAGTTGGTTCAAACAAGCATTAATTTTTTTTTTAATCACGATCAAATCTATTATTTATGCATCTTTTATATTTTTACAAGAACTAATTTCCAATGAGAAATGCAAATTTTAGTCAGTGGATATAGTCCCTTTTGGAATAAAATAATTCAAACACCCAAAAATATATTTCCCTGTAAAGATTTTATGTAACATTGTGCATTTTTACCCCTAAATTATGCCCGGTGCATAGGCCTATATTTACGTTTTAGAAATAAACCTTAGTCAAAGTTATGAATTTAATATCTTTCGGAATAAAACTCATTTTTCTTTGCTCTATAACACAAAGACTTACGATCGTTAAAAAGATCCGATTGATTTCTTTTTTCTCGGTAGCCTCAACATGGAAAGGGTTCTCCAAAGTTGATGATCTTAATCCTAACCCTAATCTTAATCATGTCCTAATCTTAATCTATGACTGTACCTCCGTTAGATATGAGGCTACAGAGAAAAAATGATCATAACTCTTTATCGATCGTAAGTCTTTGTGTTACAGGGAACTTGTCTTGGTTAGCATAACTATTTTTATCATTTCTTTCCATGTCCTTGTATGTTTGTAGCTCATTGTACGGAGCTGGATCTGTGACTTTAATGGCATTGAATCTACACAATGACACCAAGGTATCTTTGAAGTTGACTGGACATCTAGCGGATAAGAACATTGATGAGTACCTCCTAGAACCTTATAGAGGGAGCTTGGTTTCCGAGTAAGCAATTATTATTATTATTTTTTAAATTATGTGTTTTATTCAATAAAAAAAAAAACAATCAAATTGTAAAGGTCATTAAGGACATTGTAACAATAATCACAAAATAATGTTAACAACAACAACAACAATAATAATAATAATAATAATAATAATGATAATAAAAGATTAAAAATGCATTTTGACAATAATAATAATAATATATTCACTTTGTATGTAATAGGTCGACTCCATGTTTTTTGTTACTTTTTATTGTTGTTTTTACTGTCTTTTTTTCTGCGTCCCTTACGACATGGTAGACCTACTATTTTCATCTCTGTTACCATGATTACACAGTATTTGTAATTCTCTTCTTGCATAATGTGGGCTAAACCCATTTGGTCTACTAAAACTAGTTGGTCTTAATTTCCCATTGACCTGATACATATTTGGTCTAGTTCTTGCTTTGTGTAATTGCCAATTAGTCTAATAACCCAGTTGTCTATTAACACTTTTGTCTAATTCCCAAATTAATATTTGGTAGGCTATATTGCCAGTATAAAAAATTATAGGAATTGACTGAGTGGTGTTAGACCAAGACGACATTAGACGAAATGGACATTAACCGAAATGGGGATTAGACATGATGGTATTTAGGCGAAGTGTCCATTAGATGAGCTGGCTGGAGACGGAGTGGAATTAAATTATGTGGGATGGGGCCAAACGGGCAATAGTCCAAGTCGGACTATTTCTATGTAAAAAAAAACAAAACAAAACCTATGAAATGTTGTCAATATGTCCCGTACGACACAACTTTGAATCGCTCAAAAGTTGTCTTTACATCATTTTGTTCTGGTTTTTATTATTATCTTTAAAGGACCTAACTCAAATTTTACACCAGGGCAATTCCATGATTAGTTTCGTTACACTTTATGGTACATTGTACTCTAAGGATGGTTTCTACAGGAAGACGCTTTGATATCATTTTTTCCCTATTGTTAATACCTCTAGACATAACCTACTTCACATCATCAAACAGAATCATGAGGAATGTTAAACTTTGGTTAGTTACGTTAACAAAAGTGGACTTGGTGTTTTGGGGACAGACTTTGTAACTAAATTTTCTGCAAACTACGTTAAACTAAAAAAAAAACTGACATTCGCGTTATTGCTAAGGAGTTTACAAGTCGTGTGATATACTATATTTCCTGAATAGCTTGATATTTTTATTTAGAAACAACAAAAACGTGGTTAGTTACGCTACGGTTGGTTACGTTACAGTACCAATGACTCTGCCCATCCCCATCCCTTCATGGAATCAATGCAATGATTATCCAAATGAAATTTCAACACAGGCCCTGAGTGACATGCCATCTAATGCTATAGTCACACACACACACTTACGTTGAGTTACGTCCAGGTTGCGTCCAAATTTTTTTTTTCTTCTACCGATCCCCACGGATGCCTTCCTTTAATAGTCAGCAGTGGAAATAGTGATAATATCGTTCATCCAATAAAACAAAGAAAAATATAAGAAATTATAGAATAGAAGATGAAATAAGGATAAAACAACTAAAACGTAATTATACGTAATTGTCTGTGTGACTGCAGCATTATTCCGGTCTTCTTTTAATGGCGCAATCACATGCACGACGCATGGCCAACGCACAGTAGGCCAATGCGCTGGGTGTGCGTTACTCATTCGCCGAGCGCGCTTAGCCAACGCAGTGCATTCGTTGCGTATTTCAATGTGTTGTCTACGTATACGCTCTGAGTGCGCATTGTTGGCAATTTTCACAAATTTCAATGTGCTGGTCTTGCGTTGTGTACATGTGACTGCCGCACAAATTTTGAAAAAAAGTATGCAAATATTTTTCCAACTTTGTCATGATCTCTTTGTCTCTTTCTGCAGTGATATCACTCTAAACGGTCACCTGTTACAGATGAAGAACGACACTCATTTTCCTGATATCATACCACGCCCTCTATCGGTTGGTTCACCTATAGTTCTTCCTCCAAGAACGTATGGTTTCTACGTAATAAAGGACGCTCATGCCCATGTATGTCACAATACGAAACCATACTTTAAAGGTAGTTTGGGTAAATTTAGAAGAAGGAAAAGAAAGAAAGAAAAAGAAAAAAAAAACTTTAAAAATTTAAAGTTATTGAGATATAGATCTGTAGATGGAAATATGATATGATAGAAAAGCAACGTGGATTAAAGCTGATTTATAGTTTCTTCTTCTTCTTCTTTTTCTTCTGTTCTTTCTTTCAACGAAAGATTTTATTTAATCATTCCAGAGCAAAATATTTACACATAACATATTTCGATAATATTTGAACTAAATATAAACAAAAACATCATTTGTACAAGTCTCCATCTGTCTAAAGTAGCTAAACTACAAATTTATCATGTTTACAGTGTAAAGAACTCGTTCAACTTCTTTAACGAGTATTAGCATGTTCTGAAAAGAGTTTAAAGAAAGCTGTTGTTGTTTATTTTTAGTATTAAAAAAAACCACTTAATTGTTAAGAACAGTAGTTTGCAAATCATGAATGAATTGACCCGTAACGTCTCATTCCCAAAACAAATGAAAAATATTTTCAACAGAGGATGAGCAAAACGTACATAAATCAGAACCCGATATACCAATGGCATAAGGATATTGGTTGACCCCAAGTAAGATTGGGTAAATGTTAATATATAAGCTTTCACATTTTCAGTTTACTTTGAAATAGAAAAAAAAAAAAGATAATATGAAGTAACGCATATGATTTGAAAAATGAGATACATATATATGGAAAAGAGATTTATATTATATATACATGTATATCATGTGTAAAAATATAGGTCTTATAAATGGTGTATTTAAAAAAAATCCTCTCTATGTGTTGAAATGTTTATTTAAAAGATTCTTGTCGAGTTCGCTTATTCTTATTTTTACAATATTAAAAAAAAAAATGTTACTAAAAATTATTGTTGTTGTTGTTTTTATTATTTTCTTACCCCTCTGATTTTCAGATTTTATTTATTAAAATCAACTTCCCCTTTAAGAACATTATAATGTGTGTATCTATCTTTTGACCCACACCCACTTCTCTCTCTCTCTCTCTCTCTCTCTCTCTCTCTCTCTCTCTCTCTCTATATATATTATAATGTTTTTTTTTTTTTTTTAAGATGTGGCTACCGGTAATTAATTATTGCCAGGAGTGTACCACGCCGAGTTGGACATGCTGAATGGTGAACGTTTCTGAAAGCAAAATAATATTATTTTTTTGTGTTAATTGTTATGTTTTCAACAAAGTAAATAAGAGAGAGAAAGAGCTAGAGATAGAGAGAGAGGGGGAGCTTGGTGAAAATAAGAAAGCGTATAATGAAGGGATTATCTTTTCCCAATATTATTGTATGATCAATAAAATCAAGAAAATCTAGATTACTTGAACAACCAACACGACCAAGTTCTGTGTGAAGGAGGACTCGGGCTGAAATTAAAATGTTTTGAAAAGCAAAGTAAAATTTACCAAGCACAACACAGGAAATTTCAAAGTTATGATATTTTTAGGTTTTTAATATAAAAAAAAAAAAAAGTTCTTGATAGTCTCATGCATATTCAATGAGGAGGTTGATGATGTCACAGCTCCACTACTCCTTTTTTTTTTTGTGTGTGTGTGTGTGTGTGTTGGAGCGTGGGTGTGTGTGTGTATGTGTGTATTTTGTTAAATAAAATCTGATTTTTATTCTCTTTCTCTCTCTTTCTTCTTCTTCTTTTTTTTTTTTTTTGTTTTTGTTTTATATACTGCGTTAAAACAACAAAAAAATCCATCCCTCATATGGAAATAAGTAAAAACATTTCCAAATGAGCCATCCCTGCGTTTGTTCTTGGAGCAAAAAATCTTGATAATTGTTATTTATACAATAAAACAAGGGAAGTAGCGGAGCTGTGACATCATCAGCTTGCTCATTGAATATGCATGAGACTATGTCAAGAACTGAACGTCGAAAAATTCAAAACCTAAGAAATTCATCACTTTGCTATTTCTCGTCCGATTTTGATGAAATTGTCAGTGTTGAAAATCAATGAATAACAGACATAGATGGCGCTAACCTACTTTGACCTGGAAGGGGCAATCTTAACAGGTACTTGTACACCTGGGTAAAGTGTAAATAAATGGTAAATAATTCAATGATAAACCTTGACCGCCGGGAAGTATTAGATGAAGTTGTAATTATACCAAAATGTGTTTAGCCCATGTGGAATTAGACAATCAGAGAATTGCATAAACCCCTGTTAGACCAAGTGAAGTGAATATAAAGCTACAAATCAGTGAAAGGCAAATTGTGGGGAATAAAACTACTGGTATATGAAAATCCCGCTTTGGTGGTTATATGGATTTGATGTTGAACATGTTTTTTTTTTAATATAATCATCAGGTTGGCTTATTAAAAATCACTAATTTCTAATATTAATGCAATTCAACTGAATCACTATTAAGTCAGTGAAAGGAGAAAATGGAAACATTGACAGTAAAATTATTATAATACTGTATTTACAACAACAACAAAAAAATCATTAGAATATAGTCTAAAACTGGAATTTGAAACATGTAGCTAGATTGTCCTTTAGAATTAATAATGAAATTAAAAACGGGCATTGGGGTTAACGGACCAGTGGATTGGTGTAATTTAAAAAAAATATTTTCAGTGTAATGAATTATTGACCCTTTGAGCCAAAGCTATCAAAATCTGTTTTCTAACTTTGGCTTGTTGTGGTGGTTGTTATTGTTGTTTTTGTTCCTTTTCGGGGTGTGTGGATTAAATTGATTTATTTATTTCAAAGGCGCATTTCTTGGAAAACGATTAATGATAACAATAATTCCTTTTCACACTTTCTTGACCGACTTGTTATAAATTCTTTTAGTGAAGACACGGAAAACTTTTCAACTACAATATTGAATTGCTGTACAAAACATTGATACTATTTTGAGGAAATCCATTTTAGGAGTTTTAACCAAGGGTTGTTGCCTTATTGCCTCAGGGTTCTCACCTTAGGGGTTAAAAAAAATGAAGCAACGAACTTTACCCAAAATAACAACATCAACAACAACAAAAGAAAATCCTGCCCTGTCATGTTATGTAATCAATAAACATCCCCTCCCTATTATTAACTAAATGGCAATAACAACCCGACTTAAAGCAATCTGAAGAAGGAATTAGATAGGAAAAAATGTAATCAATAATCAATATCGTCTGCTCGGTTTGGATAGTGGATGGTACCCTTCAGCCGTCGTGGAATAGCATGTTTCATAACCTCGAAAAAAAAAACCTGTTTCATAATCATATAGCCTTGGCTCAAGGTTGCAAGACTATTTTGATTGTACCTCTCGCAAGTGCTTTACTGTCATTTTTAAAAGCGAAAATGCAAAATTTCATATGAAGAATTTGTGAAGTCTGTGATGTTCAGATTCATATGGCTTCCAACGTAAGTTATGTAACCATAAAATATTTGCATGGGCGTCAATGGGGGTGCAAAAATGATTTTTTTTTTTTTTTTTTTTTTTTTTTTTTTTTTTTTTTTTTTTTTTTTTTTTTTTTTCCTTTTCTTAATAATTATTGTTCATATCATTTTGGCAAATCTTTGGAGCGGAGTACCCTTCCCAACGAATAAACCTGAAAATGCATCTTCAATGCTTATTAAATGTATTATAAATGTCGATGTACATTATTATTATTATTTATTTATGCATTTTTACATTTTTAATGTAATGGTGGGTTTGAGTTTGGGAAGGGGGAGTTATGACGTTATGACTTCACAAAATCTTGCGCAAACAGTTTCTTTTAATCTCTCTCTCTCTCTCTCTCTCACACTCACTCTCTCCTTTTTATTTATAAGACTGAAGAAACCCCGCTCTTGTACAAGGACTATAAAGCATGGACTTCCATTAAAAAAACAACAACAGTCCATTCCTACCATTTAATCTCTTACTAATCATCCTAGCCAACCCCTTCATAATGTAAAATATTGATTCACAATCAATACTTGCTTGTTTTTCCCCCAGATAATATTTGATTGAGCTATTAGGGAATATGTGCCTTACACAGATTCGAACGACTTTCCATTTCAAATCAATCCAAAACGACCTCGGTATAATTTTGAAGATCTGTAAGCCCGCAACATCTACATGTGATTGTAGTTGTTTAATCGAAGGTGCTATAAGACATGGATATTACTATACATAAAGACAATGATTCTTTAAGAAAAATACGGACATGAATGCAATTAGTCGATATTAACAAAAAAAAAAAAAAAAAAATCGTTATTTTTTATATCTTTATCATCTTTTTACAAACAAAACAACAATAGCATTTTTTTTTTTTTCCTGTGGATCTCTTCCTTGGTTTCCATTATGGTTGACAGATACCCCTTCAACTCAGGCGGTCTAACACGTATGTTTGTTTTGGATTCGTAGAGATACTTCCCATTTGAAGGGAAGCCGTGTCAAATTAACCCCTCCCCCCCCCCCCCCCCATTTCAGGCTTTTGGAGGGTAGCCAGCAAAATTACTTTTTATTTTCACAGTTTTTTGGACCGTATTTAGGACCCTATTTCAGGATTTTCCTCAAAGAATTGAAAACTACCCCTCATTAAAATATGTCACGGAAAAATGCCAAAAGACCCTGTTTCAATGATTTTTCGAGATTTCCCACTTCCTGAGCCCCTAAATATACTCATTTTCCAGAGAAATCGGGAGCGAGCATACGTGATATAGTTGACAGCCTGAGAGGGGCGGGGCTGGGATAGTATACAGTGTGTCTCAGGAAAAAAAACGGATTTCAGGGCCAAATAAACGTATCCTGCTTAATTATTCACGTGATGATTATTTATTTGATTAGCAACATTTTCTATTTGTTTGTTTATTTATCATTTGTTGTGTTTCTCTTTATCACCCATGATTTAAGAATAATGAGCTGCGCATCAAACAAATAAACAAAATTGTTGTTTTGTTTTTTGAGGGGGGGGGTGGGGAGATCCTATACAATACTGATACATAGTGAAGGAGCCATTATTTGTCTATCGGGTAATTACTTTCTAGATGCTGCAAACACGCTAATGTCCTTCACTTTCCCAAATGCCTTCTTGAGAGTGAGTCGGCAAAATCCTTTCTGCAAACATCATTTATTAACCTACCCCAAAGCGTCGCTTTGACTGCGAGGTTGTCAATAAACAAAGTGCAGTGGCACCTCTTCATAATCGAATGTACAAAATCAACATTTTATTACGTAACCAAGTTTGAGCAAGTGTTCTTTAATTTCTAGCTCTACACCTCAGATTGGTGCATGTCCGTAGGCTATACACGTACGCCTGAGGCCCATATCGATATTTACTATTATAAGTCAAAAATTAAGCCGCTCCGAGGGATCATTTAACCAAGGCCCCAACCAGGGTTTATCATTCCTCTTTTAATCGTCGTAACAATTAAAAATCTATGTTACCGATTTTGTCGCCGAAGTTAAATTCCGATGTATCAGGTAGACCGACATCATTACTGAAAGTGATCTGTCCCGTGAAAGACGTATGCAGGATCCAGAGTTTCTGCATCTTCTCAAGACTCTGTTTCGTCAGGTTTTTTGATCATGCTCCGTCAACCACCCAAGATGCATTAACCAGTTGGCCACTGGATTGTCTCATTCCTCATGCAACAATGTAATATTTAGTTCGGAAAGCACCCAGATCTTATCGTTAATGGGTTAATTACAGCCGGAGCGGTGATTCTTTAAAATTTGACGCTGACAAATTGATGCCACTTTTAAGGTGTTCTGGTGTTGACTGACTGAATTAGAGGGTGACGGTAACTTTTAATTCTTTATTTTAAATGTTTATGGTGTTTGCTTCCAGGTGCCAAGTTCGATGAAACACCGAAGAAATCATTTTGCAGGAAACCTCGGAAAGAAGACCGCAATTTAGTTAGGCAAAAGAACTTTAGAAACTTACTGTGCTGATTTAATTCATTATGGTATTTTATTGAAACTGAAAATAAATCCTGAGGAAGTCGCCAAGGTGTTAAAGTAGACTAAAGGACTAAGATCAGAAAAAGATGTCATCAACCGGCATACACCTCAAAGAAGACAGCATTTTCGCTGACACATACGCAGACATCATGGCCTCACCTCGAAAGAAACTGACAACCATCACGACGGTTTCTTGCGATGTCAGCCCCGGAGACGTCGACGACGACGAAGGAGTTTATCACGAAATCATTACGAACGTTGACGATGCGGACGCCGAAAGCGCCTTGCCACGACCCAAAGATTCGAGCAAGCTGAGCCCGTGGAAAAGACTCGCGGGGAACGGAGATACAAGCAAGGCGATGGCGAAGTTCAAGGCGGCCGCTATGGTCTCGGGGATGGTCACTCAACGTCGATTTCGTAAAGGGAATAACAAGCCGTCGAGGTCGAAGCGAAACCAAGTCGCGAGTGAGACGTCATTGCATTTCGCCTGTGAGGAGATGGAGGATATGGGGAAGAAAGAGGATCATCTTTTAGGTGCGAAAAATACCTACATCAGACTCGGTTCTGTCATGAAGCTTTCTGAGGTGAGTTTGGCTTTGTAAAGGGTCAAAATGACTCTATTCTGGGTCCATATGGGGTATACTCCATTCCGAGTCAAATTTTGTCATTCATTTGGGATATTTCCCCAATAAACCCATAGTAGGGTCAGTTCGATCATATTTTTTAGGAGTGTAATCTGTGGAGAATATTTCTTATAATAGACGATTTATATAAAGTAGGCCTAATTAACATTTGGACTCCAATATCTTTTTTTTTTTAGCACAACTCGCTTATTCGATATCAATATATTAAATACAGGATTAAGACAAAAGAGGTTACAAAATGACCCATTTAAGGTCTCTATCGAGAAAACTTTCAGCTCGCACTTCTTTAAAAGCTTATGATTCATTATTTTAACATTTCGTTTGGGTCCCCTGTTTTACAACATATGGAATCATATGAGAAGAAGAAGAAAAAAGAAAGAAATCTACCCCCCCCCCCCCCCCGCGGACATGTGATTAAAAAAAAATATCAGAGACGTTTAATCTTTTCCCCCACAAATTTGTGCAAACAAAATAGCGTTATTATGCCACGATAAAACCGGAAAGTCAAAATTACACCATTCTGGGTATGGGCCATACACCATCCCACGTCAATTTGGGCCATACTGATGACATGGAAAGGCGTTATTGACCCATAGTTGGGTGATTTTGACTTTTCAATATTTAGAGTGTATAGTATTACCATGACTACTTAGAGGAAATAGCCACCTGTTACTTCGGCTGTGGTGGATTTCGACTTACAAAGGACTGGGTTCCTCTAATAATAAAAGAGTGGAATCTCCACTTCGACGATATAATGGAAATGGTTTGGAGAGGGGCTCTCTTCTGATTGTTCGGTTCCAATCGCTCTCCTCCAAAGTAGACCGCTCCTAGTCTTGCGACTCAAATATTGGATTATTATTTATTAAGTAATATGTGTCCAAGAAAAAAAGAACAAAACCGAGATTTATAAATGTTCTATATTATAATCTTCTTAATCATCTTAATCAAAATTATTTGGATTAATAGATGAAATCTTATGTATGGCTTATAGGTCTCCCGATGAGACTCATATATTTACCTGCATATAACATGCAAGAGTTAGTAAAAACACTTGAAGGAGAAAACAAAAATGTCATTTGTCGGGCAACATCTTGATTACAAAAACAGAACCACATTAGAAAGCTCTCTTTTTTACCTTTTCGTACAACAGTCCTTATTTTTAAAACAAAGTTCTTTTTGTAGTAATTCTTGCACATTTCATAATATTTAATGAAACGAATAAATTTTCGATAACTTCCTGTCGTAGCAACAAACAAAATCCATTTTGTTGGCTATCAGTCATTAACTTGATACGGCAGGCAATCACTGTGTGTCCACATTGTGGAAAAATGGGTCAATTCCACACGGTCGACTCTGTGTCCGGGTTCTTCACAATGTGACGACTGTATGGATTTGGCCCATTTTCACAGTTTCGGTACTGGCAAAAGTACGGCACAATGTGACAACACAGTGTCACAGTGTGTTTACATTGTCTTCACACTGTGGTGCACTATGTTTTTTTTTTTTCGGCAGACATGTTAGTGGCTATATGATAGTGATTTAAGGTGGTATATCTCCCGGTCTCCGAGACTCGGAGACGTCTCCGCAACTGGACCAAATATCCTAAATATTAAAGGGGAATCCAACCCAAGGAGAAAATCAACCTTACAGGAAAGAGGAAAATGAGAGGAGCAGTCTAAAAAAAGTTTCATCAAAATCGGTTATAAAATATGAGAGTTATGGAAATTTGAAAAGTCTAGTTGTTCCTTCTATGGGGATCCTCAAATTGGCATCATCGGCTTCAAAATGGCCGATCTCATGGACAACTCTTCATTCATTTTGTACACAAATTTTCAGATTTTCCTCACTTTCTTTCGAAATATATCTTACCTCCTTCTGAGCTCAACATATGTTGTGTGAAATATATTTTCCCATGACATATTTTGACCTCAGAATAAAAAAGGACAAATTTTGAAAGAAATGGGGAAAATCTGAAAATTTGTGTACAAAATGAATGGAGAGTTGTCCATAAGATCGGCCATTTGAAGCCGATGATGCCAATTTGAGGATCCCCATAGAAGGAACAACTAGACTTTTCAAACTTCCATACTCTCTTATTTTATAACGATTTTGATGAAACTTATTTCAGATTGCTCCTCTCATTTTCTTCTTTCCTATAAGGTTGATTCTCTCCTTGGGTTGGATTCCCCTTTAACATTTTCGATTTTCCCGCGACTCATAAGCCGCGTTGAGACTCAGAGACGTCGCGGAGATGTCTCTCGGTGTCTTTGAGTCCCAGAGTTGCAAACTAGTCGCAAACCTGTCTAATGACAGGTGAAATATTACTTTCAGATATGAGAAACATCGATAAGTTCCGATTTATGTTTATTTATTTTTTTGTTATTTATTTTTTATTATTTTGTTTTATTCATTTTGTTTGTTGTTTGTTTTGTTTTTGTTTTGTTTGGGGAGGGGGAGGGGGGGGGGGGGACTCGGTGCATAGTCGCAAGATTGGACTTGTGTTTAAAAAAATAAGTAAAGGTGGTGTCTCACCTCCAGAGACGTCTCTGAGACTCTGATGCTCGGAAGACGTCTCATTTTATATGAACATGTCCGATTTTCCCGCGGCTAATGAGACTTCGCTTGGGAGAATTCTCCGAAACGTCGTCCCCAAGACGGAGTCGCAAAACAGTCTCAAACCCGTCTCTTGGAATGTGAGATACCTCCATATAAGTGCCGAGTGCCACAGCAAATCAGTACATCTTAAATATAATCAGAGGTTTGCCATCTACACAAGAGAAAGTCACGCGAAGGTTACGTGATTGAAAGACAAGACAATCCTGATGTAAGCAGTTAATAATAAGACATTGTTATATAATTTTTTATCGCTATAATTATACATTGTCTCGCCTAATATCAAAGATGACCATTAAATCATATCCGCCACCTATACAGCGTTCCTTTCTCTCTTTAATTAGTAGTGATATACGGCCCCTTTGAAACAAGGCCTGTGAGATTATAATTATTTATGTAATAAATGAAAGCAAATATAATTACGTGTTATATCGGCAATGATAATGGTTCTATTACCAAGTATTTGTTTAGCTCTTTTTAATAAAGCGTGACTTGCAATTTTCACTTTTTCAAAGGGGTGAATTATTAATTAAAGGTGGTGGTTATGATAAAGACTATAATTGTCTAGTATTTGTTTAAGTGAATTTAATAAAGAATGACTTGCATTTTATTTTTCATATAGTCTAATAAAAAGAATATGTTACGGAGGGAGTAATTGCTGAAACATGCCTACCATAATATGTTATTATGTACATCCATACGTCTGCAATTAGCATGTTCAGAATACTTCCGATCTAAATGAGATTATGAAACCCTTAATATGAAAAATAAAAATCATTTACGTAAGCTTGAAACAAAAACTTTCGTAAAATAAAGGTGGTCTTCTTTTTAAAGTTAAAAAGTCAAATGAAAATGTGTCATCAATTCAGTCATTAAAGAACATAATTATGACGTAAATTAGATTACAAAACGAATAATTTGAAGAGAAAAAAATACTTTATAACATTTGCGTAAGCATTAAGCAAAAATCACATTAAGGTGACGTCTATTTAATATTCTGAGAAAGCCGGTATGACGAAAGTAGTAGCAACATTAATTGCTCAAAGAGTTTGCAAGTATTTATAGTCTTGCAGATATTTGCGAAATAAATGAAATTAGTACAACACACGCACAATGCAATGCAACTGCAAACAAAACTTTTCACACCAGGCAGCTAGTTTAGAATTAGAGCGGTGACAAGAAAATATAATTGCTGAATGCGTCTGCAATTAAGTCATTAATGCATTGCAACATTTGCAACATAACTGAAATAACAAAAGGCATCCCTTCATAGCACTTTTGGAGGCTTGAAACATATAAAAACGAAAATCTTTGAATAAAAATGAAAAAATCTTGTTCTTCTTGTTCTTCTTCATATTCTTTTTTTTTAAGGTTGTCATGGAACGATAAAACATGTTGTGCCAAGAATCATTGCTCAAATATCACATGCATTAAACAGCTTTATAATCATGACGTTTATTATCCGGTCATTAGCATGCCAAGAATTATTGCTCAAATATCACATGCATTAACAGCTATTATAATCATGACGTTTATTATCCGGTCATTAGCATGGTAATGAATGGCTTTTGTGCCATTAAAAATGTGACAGAAATTACAATTTATCATACAAGTATGAAAAAAAATTATGTTTCGTATTATGAATGTGTGATAGAGACAGAGAAACTCATAACGATGGGCTTAATTTGGACCCTTGGGAAGATGATGTATAACATTGGGGACTTTCATCAATAATGACGTCAGTGCAATCTTTCCTAAGATAAAAATTTGACATTATTTTTTGAATCTCTTTTATTGCAACATGTAGAGTTTGGGAAATAGGAAGAAAAAAAAAATAGGCATAATTACAAAAATGAAAAAATTTCATGATGTAAATAAAAGCAATTCCCTGAAATCAAGAACAAAGGTGATTTTTCAAGATAAAACAAATACGAACTCCTTTTAAAATATTGTGAAACCAGTTCATTTCATAAAGGTTGTATTTTATATCCGGTGTCTTTATTTTTACTCTTTAGTGATTGAAAAAAGAGTCACTCTTGCATTATTGTACGAAAAAAGTTTCTTTTTTTCTTTATAATTAAAGATAAGATTAAAGACCGTATATCACTGGCCACGAGACAAATTTGCGACTAGTTCGCGAAACCGAGGCTCTGGAGGCGCGGAAACGCCGTCTCCAAAAATTCTAACAATTTTTTTTTTTTTTTTTTTTTTTTTTTTTTAATCATCAAACGTGCTAGATTTTTATTTAGACTCTTGTCACGAGTAAGTCATGGAAACGTCAAATCAACGATTCCGGGTTTCCGCGACGTTTTTATAGTTTTCGTGATGTATCGAGGTCGTCGCTGCGACTTGCCTGCGACTGGAATCAGTTTTTAAAATTCGAAAATGTTTGACATTTAAAAAAAAAACTTTTTATAGATTTGCCGGAGACTCGTGAGACGATGCAGTAACGTTTCCGAGACTCTGGAGACTCAGAGTTCGCGAACTAGTCGCGAACCTGTTCATAGCCAGTCCTTTAGCAGTGTGAGTAACAGGATTTCAGGAGGGCGTTTATCAAAGGACTTGTCGGACGTTTTATCCGACAAACTGTTATAAGCTACTGAAATGATTGCATCTGATTGGCTGAGAGCAAACTGTCGGATAAAACATCCGACAAGTCCTTTCATGAAATGCCCCAGGTGATAGGGGGCGCGCAAGGCCCGATAGGGAGGGCGCCGCCGAAATTTTTCGGATTTTAACATGTACGGTCAATGAGCGGTTTTCACTAGTGGGGCGTCCCCTGCGCCCCCGCCTGGATCCGCCACTGTTTAGTGTGTATTGTTTATTGTTTCCACTACAGGCTGTTCGACGGGGAAATGTGGATGAAGTAAAGACAAGATTGGCAGACAGTAATGGACTCCTCAACAAACACGATAGGAATGGACTGGTACCACTTCATCATGCCTCAGCCTCTAATCAAATAGCAGTCATGAAGAGACTAATCGAGCAAAAAGCTGGTAACATTTCTATTTCATTTCATTCATGTTTCCTAGATGCTCACAAAAAAAAAGGTTGCTTTCTAATTGTAATGACGTTTTTTTTTCCCCCTTTCTTTTCTTGTTTCAAATGTTTGCTCTTATATTTGTTGGAAGCGACACCACAATATGTAGTTAACTGGTTTACATAATATTTTGTAAGTCCATGCATGAATGAATATGCAACGGCAGAACTAGGATTTGAAGTGGGGTAAAATTTGAAAAATAGTTGGCGTAGCCGAAGTTTTTCTGATTTTAACATGTGCAGTATGGGTAGTTAAAACAAAAATAGGGGCGCATACCTGCCCCCGCTTGGATCCGCCACTGGTATGAAGCATACATCTATAACCATAGTCTAATTTTTTTTTTAAACAGATATCAACATCAGAACCACAGACGGTAACTCGTCCACTCCCCTGCACCTCGCGGCCAAGAGGGACAGCGTCGAGGCTGTCAAACTCCTGTGCATCCAGAACGCCGAGATCGAGGCCAAGGATATTCACGGTCGGACGGCACTCCATGTCGCAGCGAGATCTGGTTCAAAGGAGATGATTGAGGTATGAATTATTTACCATTTTCCCAAGTGACATTTTCTCTGAACTTGTCTTAGATTGAGGGTTGGGGTTAGGGCAAATGTATTCATCTATTCATGTAGTAGCGCTGTTTATCATCAAGGGCTTGTCCCACAGGAGGCAATCGATGTGGCGACAACCTGAATATGTCAGAATCGTTAGGAAATCGTCCACCAAAACGCGATTAATATTTACGGTATAGGCTAAAGGGCCTGTCCCACAGAAGGCGATCGTTGTGGCGACAACCTAAACCTGATAGAACCTGCCAGAATCGTGTCACAATCGTAGGTGACCGAAGATCATATACGTATCTACGACTCTGTCTACGACAGGCTACGACAACAACTTGCTTCCACGCAAACAATAGCTGGTATCCGATAATACAATAGCCTCGACCTTCGCGCATCTCGCGGGTCGACTTCTCTTGTCGCAGCTTAAAATCAACCAAAATATGAACTTGCGCACTGTGGCGATCCTTGCGACTGACACAGGCGATCGAGTGTTTTCTACCTGATGGCGGCCTGTCGCCTTTAGGTTCGTGATAGTCATCTCAGTCGCGCATTATAATTTGGGTCGTGAGTGATTTTTGAAAATTTCAAAAATTAGCGGCGACTGTACAGTATCTGAATGGGAGTCCGATCCTGATTTTGGTGAATGTAGGTGGCGACAATGGCCGTAGCAGCTTAAATTTCACTGTCCGTTCGGTTCAGCGATGCGTGCAACGTACGCTGGAGCGCGGCAACCTACAACTGGCCGCCGTTCCGCTGTGCTAAACATGTTCTATCTGGCGACAATCTACGATAGCACCTTGTCGCAACAAGAGAAGACAGTACTACGGTCATTGACGTCAACCCAAATGACGCCGGCTTTTGTTTAACCTGTTGAGAAACTAGAGGCGAACAGAATTTTGCTACGTATTTGTTGGCGACAGACGCGATAATTCACGATCTTATAGGCGATTGGACCTGCGCATAGTGGCGATGGGTACTAAAAAGTAGTTCGTAGGTTGTCGCCACAACGATCGCCTTCTGTGGGACAGGCCCTTAAAGCATCCACTCACGACCTCATAAACAATAGCCAATTCGTCAGTTGTCGCAACAACGATCGCCTCCTGTTTGACAGGCCGTTGGGGGAAATAAAGCGTAAATGGCAAAAATTTCCCAGTCCATCTGTTATGATTATTATCATTATCATCATTATTATCATTGTTATTATTTTCATTACCGTTGTCATTATAATTTTTATCATTATCATTGTCATTATCACTGTTATTATCATTCACATCATCATCACAACCACCATCATCATCATTATCATCATAATTTCTAGGTTCTGCTAGATTTTGGCAAGGCTGATGTCAATGCCGTGGATAAAGATCTCAAGTCACCCCTCCACATCGCTGCCACCAAACGAGATGCAGACATCTGCATGGCTTTGGTAAGAATGAACATTCTCAAAAACGAAAGGTTAAAATGACCCGATTCTCGGTCCGTGGGGCTATTTGCCATTCTGGTCAATCATCGTCATACATCTTCTACTGGTGATTGTCAAACGTTTGAAACGTTCGCAAACATTTTTTTATAACACATTCTGAACATGTTTAAAACAAATTTGAGAATTGCAGCAAATTAATTTTTGCAAAGAGTTTCTTCAAGCGTTTGCAAAATTTAGCCTACGTTCGCCGATATTTTTATATGGCTCGCGAATGTTTTTTTTGTTGTTATCTTTTGTTTTTTGTTTTTTGTTTTGTTTTGTTTTGTTTTTTGTTTTGTTTCACTGACCATGTAATAATTTCGAATCCTTTCTCGTATCGTAAATTCGTTTGATTGACCCTGCTTTTCGCCAATATTTGCAACAAAAAAAAAAAGAATGTTTGCGAAGTGCAACTCTTTGCGAACCTTTGCGAATTAGTTTTCTTTTCGAACCATAAAAACTTTTGACGAGCTTTTTTTCCAAAACGTTTAGCGAAGCATGGCAATTCCTGGCACAATGTTGCAAGACCCCAAATTCGTTTCATTCGCATCGCAAACGATCGCAAACGATCGTGAGATAAACCTTCTTAAATAGCCTATATTTGAACTAAATATTTTCTTTTCTCTCTTGCAGATGACTCGTGGTGCTTTGCTACGAGCCGAGGATAAACATTCTGCCATGCCCCTCATGAGTGCAGCCTCCGTGGGCAACGCAGCTACTGCTAAAGTCCTTATTGAAATGGGTAGGTCATAATTAGTTTTTACTATGATAGTAGCAGATCCAGAATGCATAAGGGGGATAAATCTTAGATTTTCACATCTTTTAATACCCTATTATTATTTCCCTTTTTAAAGGTCACAATCCAGCTGACCAAGAATGACCTCAGTGCAGGGGGCGGGGAGGAGGGGATAGGCGTGTAAAAGGGGGATTGTATCTGCACTTGCATTGGCCTTAAATTACATATAACATGCCGAGTATGCAAGTAACATGAATATTCTGTGCCAACCCATGATTATTAATAGGAAGTAAATTGTGCTAGAATTCTGTTGTTTTATGGGATACAGACAGAAACACATTCATAATTATCAGGTGTCAGGAGATTACGTATACAGCATGAGATATCTAACGTAGATAGTAAACTACAAGTACTTTGATTCATACATTTTCGCAAAAGTTAGCGCTTACTATTAATTGGGTTTTTACAGAACAAGTTCATAATTTTTTGTGTTCCCATTCATATTTTAGCTCCAAAGTTGGGAGTTAAGGTGTCCGAATTTCTGAGGGATCTTGACAACGAGGAAAACACGACCCTCCACATCGCCGTCAGGAGCAGGAAATTAGAGGTCAGAAATAGTGTTGATAAGATTCATACTGAAAAAAAAACTTACAGTCAGGACTGCATACAGTCACTGTATATTTTTCTCTTCTTTTTTTTTTCCTTTGGATTTGTTTGTTTGTTTAAATACATATTGATGTTTGATTAAATACATTATATTTAAACATTTCTTTTCGTTCCGCTCGGAGGGGGCCCAAAGTTTTTTCTCTCTCTCTCTCTCTCTCTCTCTATTTGAGTCACTTTATCTAATTTGGGGGTCTATAGGGATGGGGACGGGCCCGCTTTATGCACTCCCCCTTTTTTCTGCACCTGATATATTCCCAAAACGAGAACCTCTCATCTAATATTTATGACGTATAATATGACCGTCATATCCTAGCTTTCCTAGAATGACCAAAATTAGGCCTATATATTTTTTTCCCGTTACTCAGTGGGAGGGAACTTTACAAGGATAAATAAAAAGAAGATACATTAAAACTCAATGATATTTGGCCATTGTTTTACTTACATGTACGTATGTGTATGCTAATGAAACGTCATGAAATTTTGTATTTATCATCAGTTGGTTGAGCTGCTCCTCCAAAATGGCGCCAACGCAAATGACCAAAAATCCAACGGAGCCTGCCCACTTCACGAGGCCGCCGTCACGGGGGCTGAGGACATTGCACGTGCGCTCTTGCGCTATGGGGCCTCCATTATGATGGAAGATGACGAAGGAATGACGTCACTTCACAGGTGATTATGACGTCATTTGTATTTCACACTTTTTTTCTTTTTTTTTTGTTTTTTTGTCAAAACAAAGAGTGAAACTGAACAGAAATATGGAATCCCATTTTCTTTACTCCTTTTTTCATATGGTGGGGGTCCATATAGATGACATATTTTTGGATTATGGCACAAAGTATAAAATGTTTTAGGTCTTTAAATCATACCATGGAGGTACTATAGTACCTCCATGATCGTACTTAAGATGATAATAAACACAGGTCAAATAATGTGTCTTTGCAATACCATAATGTTTTGTTTGATTTATCATAGAATTTTGAATATAGGCCTACTTTCGTGTTTTAGAATCGTCTTGCTTAGAAAGTTTATCTTTTTGATTCAATAAGTCCCTACTGTATTCAAGTCTATAAAGGGAAAACCTAATGATGGCTTATAAACGTACCAACCTTCTTTTTTAAAAGAATTTTTAGAATATTTATTTATTTATTTTTATTTTTTTATTTTATTTTATTTTTTTTACATTTTAAAATTAGAATAAATGTCATCAATCTCTAATGATACAGGTCGGCCATGCATGATCGATGTGGAATGATCAAACTTCTCATCAAAGCGGTAATTATAATTTTTATTTATTTATGTATTTTATCAGGGAAAAAAGGAAAGAAAAATATAAATCTAATAAAAAAAATAAAAAAAAAGAAATGAAAAACAAAAAGAAATGTGAATTTATTGTATGGATTGTACATGCAATTATCGTTTACTGTGTTCACCATGGTCGCCAACCTCGCCCTTCCCCTTGGGGCTCGGTACCCCAGAAAAAAAAGTAAGAAAAAATAAAATTAATGAAGAAAAAAAATGACAAAAAATAAAAAAACAAATTAGTTGGCAGATGGACTACCCGGATAATGGAACACCTCTCCAGTTCCATTAATGAAATTTGATTTAAAAACGAATATTGGACGGCTAAGTGCTCCCCCCAAAAAAACAAAAAAAACAAAACAAAACAAAACACCAAACAAACAAACAAACAAACAAAACAAAACAACAACAACAACAACATAAAAAAAAAACTAATCCCTCCGAAATACGTGATCGGGATTCGAACCATAATTTTGATCAATACAATTATTTTTTTTCATTCATGATAGGGCGCGGACATCGAACGCCGTGATGACTACGGTTTTACCCCACTGATGTGTGCCGCATGGAAAGGACACAAGCGTGCTGCTACCACTCTCTTCTCACAAGGAGCCAATATTGAAGGTAAGCCCAACCTTTCCTTTTATTTCAGAAAAAAAAATCTCATCTTCAGATATGATTCCAAGTTTTATATTATGTTAAAATAGTTTTGGACTTTTTTTAAATAAGAATTTAAAAGTCTTTCCGTAGTGAAACACAGATTGCATCATAGGGGCAAAGGCCGAAAATTTCCGATTTTAGGCACTTGCGCAAAAAAATTGGGTGGGGGCGCCAAGCAATCCTCCCTGGATCCGCGCCTGGCATTCATTCACTATTTTTATTAAAGGATTACATAAGAATGCGAAAACATAAGAGTAAAAATAAAGTAAAGTAAAATAAAGTAAAGTAAAATAAAGTAAAAATAGTATTTCCATACCTTCTCCATGAACATTTTGATAGCCGTCGATGAGAACATGAGAACGTGTCTTCACTGGGCAGCGGAGAATGATCGTCCTGACATCGTCGAACTCCTAATGGACCACGGAGGAGATAAACTCATCAACCGTATCGACAAAAACGAACATACACCATTGTACTATGCAGCTGAAATCGGCGATCTTACGGTAAGCGAATTAATTCGAGGTCAACAGTAACTTTGTAATCACATTATGCCAACCTCTTGATCAATTTCTCTTTAAAAGAAAATCACCTTTTCGATTATACCATAAAGTAATCTATTCTCAAGTATTTCGTCCTGCTAGGTAGGCCTATGTGTCTAAAATCCTCAGACGAACTGATCGGGAATTGTTGTCCTATTGAACCAAGTATGGTGGTCCTAAATTGACAGTCCATAACTGGACAAGTAAAGCGCGATTTTTTACGTAATCTCCAATCAAGTATAGTTTCTTCAAAATAGTAAGATAACTCTTCAGTCTGCCATGATTTTAAAAACTGAATTCCAAATTTAGGTTCTTTAACAGTTGCTCAAGAAGCACGTAAGCTTTGATGGCCAATATTTCTGCAGAACCTCCAATCAACTTAATAAGTTCTTTCAAAATAATAAAATCGCATTTCTGTTCGCCATGATCATGATTTCTAAATGTGATTCCAAAATTCAGGTTCTGAAGCAGTTGGTCAGAAATGGAGCAGAGCTTGATGTTCGAGATACGACCGGGAAAACGGTACTCCACATAGCCGCCAAGTATGTATCCTTGTCTGACCTTATAAAGTTCTATATATATCAATGTTCTTCTCTTTAATCATATTCATTATTTCTCAGATTTACT
Source organism: Paracentrotus lividus (assembly GCA_940671915.1). Lineage (NCBI taxonomy): Eukaryota > Metazoa > Echinodermata > Echinoidea > Camarodonta > Echinidae > Paracentrotus > Paracentrotus lividus. Next base: position 18,343,247 of record CALNVZ010003430.1, on the reverse strand, counting down.
TATAAGGCGTAAAAGCGCCATTATAGTTTGTTGTTTGTGTTTTTGTTGTTTTTTTTGGAGGGGGAGGGGGTTACAGTTATGGACAAATGTCACTTTTTAATATGGTCTTATCAATGAGAAAATGCACTAGTCTGAAAAAAAAACGTACCTTTTTTATTATTTTAATTAGAGTATTAAGCTGCTACAGCAATTATCATAACTGTTGGAAGACCACTAAGATGGGTAAAATGCGTCGGAACCCAGGAAGCAGCCAGGAAGATTGGGTTAATGATGATGACGATGATGATGGTCACCTAGATGGTGTTGAAATGATACCATCGTGATTGTGGTGATTCTAGTTGTAATATGCTGATGATGACAGTAATGATTATTGTCATGGCGATTATGATGATGATAATGATGATGATGGTGATGATGATTATAGTTATGACCATGATAACGATGATGATTGTAATGATGATGTGGAGGACCAGAAGGAGGAGGATAATGATGATGATGATGATGATGATGATGATGACAGTGGTGATAGTGATGATGATGATGGTAATTATGGAGGTGGTGATGATGGTGATGATGATGATTATGAAGATGTTTGATGATAATGTGGAGGTCAAGGAGGAGGAGGTTGACTATAATGAACATGCTGATGCCGACAACGGTGACGACGACAATATTGACCATGATTCATCACACCTTTCTTTTATTACAGACATGGACATAAGGAGTTTTCAGAGGAACTGATTCGCCTGTGTCCTCTGCTCCTGGCCGAAGAAGATCTTGATAGCCAGACACCGCTTCATCTAGCCAGTAGGAACGGACACCACTACCTTGTACAGTCCCTCCTGCGATCAGGGGCGGACATCACCAACAGGTATATATGAACGTTGTTCAATGGGATATCTGACATTTTGAGAAATCAGTGATTGGGCAAAATGACATCATTGATTGAATATCTTAGTATGAGTAATATTTAAAACAAAAAATGGAACAAAACAAAAAAAAGCGAATGGCAATGAACTTTTTTTTTTCCCGCACGTACTCAAAGTAATTGATAACACGTTATGGCTCTACCTGATCTGGTAATCAGCGAAACTTAACGGTTCCATCACCTCTATAGATGATCGATGATGATGGGGATACAACAATTCATCATGTGATTGACTTTTGACCAATCCTATTGCAAGATTCTTAGTATGTTGAATCTAACAATAAATATTTTGCCCCTTTTAACCAGGGACGGAGAATACAAGACGTCATTGATGTTAGCAGCTGCTAACAACGATGTAGAGACCATGGTCGTACTCATCGAAAACTATTGCAACGTCAACGCAGTCGACAGTGACAAGGTACGTTGATAACATCACAAATGAAATCGGCTGAAATCAAAATTTATTGAAATCAAGTTGTGGGTATTAAAAATATTCATCAATACCAGTGGCGGATACAGGATTTCAGGATAGGGGGCGCCAGGTCAGGTAGGGGGCCGTTGAAATTGTCGGATTTTAACATGTACAGTCAATGAGCGGTATTCAAATTATAGGGGGCGCGTCCCCTGCGCCTCCGCCTGGATCCACCACTGAATACATTTCAAAATAACTGGAAGTAGTTCTCATGAAGATAATTTTCAATGAAGGGGTAGTGATGAAAAGTAGAATTTCACTTTTTTCACACACCAGGACCCTGTAACGTAAAAGTTACGATCAATTGCAAATATACAGTAACAATCAGAATCCTTGTTGCATAAAAGTCTAACTCTAAACCAATCTGAATGGTTATTTCAAATCAAGTCGTCAACTGTTTATGTTAAAGTGCATTGGGGTCGTTCTATTTGTGGCGCCCCTAAATCACCCGATATATCAGAGCACGTTCGGGTGAACCTTCTTGAAATTAATTAATCCTCGACTCGATAAACAAGCAAAAGAACACAAATTAAACACCTATTTCTTTTACACTTCTTCTTCTTTTGACACATCCTATTTTTCTTCTCTTTTGAAGAACACCGCCCTTCATATCTGCTGTCTAAACAACTCGACGGATGCTGCCACCCTGCTATTGGAGAATAATGCAGATCTGACCCTGATCAATGAAGACTCGTTTACTCCTCTGCAACTTGCGATAGAAATGGAGAGAAAAGACATCGCCACCGCCATCATCCGCAGTGACAAGTAAGCAACGCCGATTATTATTTCTTTTCATTCTTAATACGACCCCCCCCCCCCCCCTCCCTTGGCGGATCCAGTTTTCTAATGAGGAGTATGAGGGGGCCCAAAATTGGATTTTCAGACTTTTGTACACCCACTTTTTTCCCGTCACGCCGGGCGAGCATGACCGGATGTCCAAAGGCCCACAAAAACCTTATATTAGGCAATTTCTTGGGGTCTAGGGGCCCAGGTCTTCCTCCCCGGGTCAGCACCCCCCCCTCCCCGCTCCAAAAATACTTAAGTTTGTCCGGACGCATACGAAGATCCCGTTATGACACTCGCTCTTGGTTGGACTACAAAGAAAAGTACACATAATCCACCGAACCCGTGCCTTTGATAATACACAGATGAACATTTTTTTTTAAATCACCATTAATCAAGTATTAGTAAATCTCAGGGTAATTATTAATTAATTTATTTTACACTTTTTGTCTTCATTTTGAAGGTGGGACTTGGCAATGTCAGCTCTGAACCAGGAAAAGTTATCACCAATGAAGGCACTCATTGAAAAACTCCCGGATGTTGCCATGTTAGTCTTGGATAAATGCGTTGACAAGTCGGACATTCCACCTAACGAGTTCATCTATACGGTAAACCCCCCCCCCTTATTTTATATACGTGTATATCATGAAACATTAAAAAAATCGTACATACCATGTTTTGTTGTTATTTTAATTGTTTCTGCTGTTGAAAATACATGCTTATCACATTTTATGATAATTATATTATCATCTACTTCCCTCCAGGTAACCTACAACTATAAGTATGTCGATCCCGGCCCGACCGACATATCATCCAAACACAACGGAGAGAGATATTCAGCACTTGAGGTATATGACACTATTATTAACAACAAAAAGAAACAAATTAATTTTACATTTTCGATTGATTATATTAAATATTAGACACATATCAAGCAATTAATTAATTCATACCAGTTCAAACATAGGCTGCTGTTCTCTTAAACCCGGATGGTTTCCCGAGGTTTGCCTGACATAGTAACAACTGATGTGTGAAGACTGGTTTCCAAACATTGTAGTTCATTCTTTAGTATCAGGTTGTCTGAATACCTCGTTATTATGTCCCAAGGAAAGAATGTCCAAAACCCGCCTGCTTTGTTGCAGTGTAAATTCTGTTTGAATGAATTTCATGGCATTTCGTCAAATGAAATTTGATGAAATAGTTTTAGTTGACCAGACTGAGCCGAGCCATAGATTACAACAAACATGGTTGTATCTAGTAGCTGTCCTTTAATTTTGTACGCAGTTGCAGGCATAAATCACAAAATATTACGTTGGTTAAGGTGTGTGTCATTAGATTATTTTACTTTCAATGACTTTACGACAACAACATAATACTTGACAGGGTTATCATTATTCCGAGCGCTCTAAAAAAAAAACAACAAAAAAACAAACAAAAAACCTTTCCGATTACGTTTTAAAAATCATTTCAGACGATGCCATGTACACTCGAACCATGAGGACGAAACTTACCTCATTATGGTTCCTTTGGGGTCATACGCCATTGCGTGTATGGCAATGTATGGCAATGACATGACCTAGTCATATGGCACCAGTGGGCCCACAATTGGGTCATTTTTACCCTGCATCTTTTAGAATTCAGTGGCGGATACAGGATTTCAGGATAGGGGGAGGCCCCAGGCCCGATAGGGGGGGGGGGCGCCGCCGAAATTTTCGGAATTTAACATGTACGGTCAATGAGTGGTTTTCAAATTATAGGGGGCCCCTGCGCCCCCGCCTGTGGATCCGCCACTGGAATTTATATTCTAAAAATATTGTACGTATGAGGCCATCCTAAAATAAGTCCCAATGATTGATTTTGATATTTCAGACAATGTCCAAGTTTGGACGCCAAGAGCTGCTGTCCCATGAATTATCTCGGAGTCTGATCAAGCGAAAGTGGTGAGTGTGGTTATGAAATCTAAAATACATGTAACGTTTACTCATTTGAAATGACATAATGATGACAACGAGGAGGAGGAAGATATCCGATGATGACGCTGATAGAGTTGGTGGTGATGATGATGATGATGATGCTGACAATGATAAAGATGACGACAAAAGTGAAAATGAATACGATGATAAAATTAGAACGTCATGATTTTTTGAAGCACCTCTCGACGGCTTTGGAAGGTCATAATCGATAAGATAATGCGACATATTATATGGTCATCATTGTTGTGGTTTTATGATGACGACGACAAAGATGATTATGATTGTAATTATCAAGAAGGTGACTTACCGTATAATGTTAATTCGCCGACATAACCATCTCTTCATTGGCGCTTGCTCTAACTTATAAGTCAAATCAGACTTCTTACCTGCTCACGTTTTTCAGAATTTTCGGTAAAATTATATATTTCATCAAAATACACGGTAATTGCCCTTTGGAAAATTACCCCCACTCAGGATTAGGTTTAGGGGGTGATAGGGGTAGTTGTCATGGAACCGTGTATGTCATTTAAATGGCACTCTTCCAGAGCCTTTTTAATAATTCAAGGGTTCTCAAATATATACAAAATAAACATTAATCACGTTTTCCACTTTTTCAGGACTACATGCTCGCGATACGTCTTCTACTCCTACTTCTTGTTCTACCTCCTGTTTGCCGTTGCCATGGTATTCTTAAGCGCTGTTGCTGGGCGGGAACTGAGATATACAATGGATGGAATGTGTGCTCAGATTAATCTGACCAGTAGCTCATACCTCGCATCAATCATCTATCAAGATCCGGTTATTATGAATTTACATATTTGTTAAGATTATTTTTCGTCGTATTTTGTAACGCCCGTTTCAATTTCCCTGTTAGATTTTTGATGACCCAATTTTCTTATTTGAAAATTGTAAAAAATATCTAAAATGTTTCATTCGAAATTTTCGATTTTTTTTTTTTTTTTTTTTTTTTTTTTTTTTTTAAATTTTATTATTATGGCCTATTTTTAGCATGTAAGTTATCATCCATATTTATTATTTATCTTGAATTTGATTTGTTTAATCATGCTCTTAATATGTAGAGTTATTGAATTACAACTTTTTTCGGGGGGGGGGGACAGGTTTAGTTGTCAAAACATGGAATACATCAATACTTCAAATTATATCAAAAACAATTTTCGGTATGACAACTTTCAATTACTAGCAATATAAGGGGGAAGTATCACCCTTTAATTATGGTAAGACGAGCAATTATTTGACTGGAAATTGTTTTATTTTACTCAACAGCATTTAGAACTTGAAGAGGTACAGATTTTTAATATTTGTATCATAAATAAATGCTATTATTGATTACGGTTTATATTTTATATCATTTTCTCTCTTCTATTGTTTTTTTTTATTTATAGGACGGGATGTTTTCATATTCTGCTTCTACTATCATCACTGTTCGGATATACATATTCGCTTATTCAGTGATCTCACTTGCATTGGAGTTACCTGAACTAATGCTTAAGGTAAGCGAATGTATTCTAAATTCCAAGAAAATAATGTCTTTATTGTACACTTAAAACGACACGAATCATAGTTTGTTGTATGCAAGATTTTGTGTATTTATTTGTTTATCTAACAATTGTGATCATGTTTAAATATCTTAAAATGTTTTCAAAATATCAACATCGATGTAAAAAGCTGATTAGATTTACTATTACCACTGCCATATTTTTATGGTTAAGATCTTATTTACTCCACATAATTCGTATTGTGTCTATTTGTATTTTGAATTGTTATATTTTTCTTCATATCTTTTTATTTTTTTATGAAAAAACAATCCTAGTATGAATCTGATGTAATCCCTTCCTTTTCCCTAAATTTAGCGTTTGCACTTTTTCCTGGAGCAAGGCAAATACCTGAACATCCTACTCTTTGCCACTGCTATCATGTACACCTATCCACCGGACAGGGTACCCTGTATTCCTGAATACATGTTCGGTGTGATGGCTACCTTCCTCAGCTGGGTGAAACTCTTCTTGAACCTTAATCTGTGAGTAAAATATTTATAATATACAATGACAGATCATAAAACTGTTTCGTATTTCCCCAGGTACTGTTTACAAGATTTGTCTACATATTTTGCAAATAAACAATGACCATTAGATTTGCCAAGGGAAAGGCATAGCAAAACAACAACACCCATCTGTTGTGTTATCCTGCCACCCCCCCCCCCCCCAAAAAAAAAGACCCAGCTGACAAATGCACGACCAAGGCACGACCCGTTGTTACCATGACATTAATCATATTATTGCTTGGTTTTGTGTATCTTGCAATAACAATGATGATATGGAGTTTAAGAATCTTCTTATACGCGGTCATATCATATCTTAATTCTGAAACTTTTTTTTTTCTTTCTTTTTTCTTCCCGACTTTTAATCTTACAGATTCGAATCGCTTGGTATTTACGTGCTGATGTTCTTTCAAACCCTATCCACACTTCTAAAGGTATGTTTTGGTGTTTTATTTTGAGTATTGATATACCAAACTTACAAGCGATTGGTTATCGGATTTTGTGCTATGATGAGTAAGCATGTGGTTATAATAGCAAGAACATGTTCTTGTCGTTTGTAAAGTCATTCGTAACTTAAGAACGACTTGGTGAAAAACCTAACTGGAACTTATACTCTTCAAACTGCAGCTGATACAGGATTTTCGCAAGGAGGCGATTTTATGTGCTTTTGTGCCGGTGGGGTGCGTCGATCACCTTACCCCCCCCCCCCCCCCCCCCCCCCCCCCTTGGATTCTCACCTCCTACAAGCCCCACTCAAACTATTTATCATGTATCAAAGTTATACTTTAAAGCCAATACGAACTGGAATCATTGTATACTTGATATAGCACCACCTCAACTAACCCATAATGCAACATTCTGAGCAGTATAGTCTTGTGATATAGACCCACTTGAATGATAATACGCTAATTCACTTTTCAACACATTCATACCGCAATACTTATGTTACCAAGTAGCCAACCAAGTACTTTTCCCATCAAAACAATTTAGTTTCCCTGTACAAATAAAACTATATGCTACATTTATACAATTTACTATTAATAGTTATCCCAAAAGGTATACTTTAAGACTATTTACATATAACAGACAGTCAATGAAAGGTTTGGTTAGTTCGCTCTCGCTGACAGTCACTGAAGTCAACTGAATTTATTCTGGTTTGTTTTGTTTTCTAAATTTCAGGCTATGGCCATCTACCTTGCTCTAATCATGGCATTCGCCGTTTCTTTCACCATGTGTCTGCAAGGAAAAGTGGTAAGTTTCTCGACAAATATATTCCTTTTATTACTTTTAATGAAAATTAATCACCATGAGTATATTTGAGAATGTTTTTTAATACACCTACACTGTAAAGAAAAAAAGTGCATGGCTGCTCTGCAGATGAAAATTCTGCTATCAGCGGATTCTCCCTAAATTCTGTTGCAAAAAAAAAAATTTAAAAAAATTGGGGTTTATTTTTTTTTCTCATTAGGTTTATTCATTAGAGGGAGGGGGTATACAAAAGAATATGCATTGAATTTGCCTTTTTAGTTAAACCTGAACAAATTGATGTTTTTTCCCCTTTAAAAACTATTATACAAATACTTTTTACAGTGAACGTACTACAACTATTATTTTGTTTTACAATTTCAAAAATGAGACATTAACAAGTGAATAAATAAACCTTGTTTTGGACAAACTACGATATTTGTTTCTTTCTTTTCTTTTCTTCAAAAGTTTGGCTTCACCGATGAAAGACTGTCAGTGATCGCAACATTCACCATGCTACTGGGTGAGATTAACAGGAGTGATATCTTCAACCAACGGATCGACCTGGAGCCCTTCGCCATGCTGACAGAGTTGATCTTCTGTATCTTTATTTTCTTGATGCCCATGGTCTTAGCAAATCTGACGGTATGTGTTTGTATTAGTTACCATGGTAATAAGATGTGATTTTGTTGATTGATGTGTTTATTCTCTTTGGCTTATTGAAGTTTTATAATAGCTAAATTCATACGGTCACATCGTATCCATAAAATGTGCAAATGTGATGACACCGGGTACTAATTTTTATTCAAATTTCTTTGGTTAAATTCAGAAACATCTACAAAAAAATAACCAAGGAGTACGTCTTTGAATTTAAACAAAATCTCTTTTCAATGAAAATGATAGGTACTTATGAGTGAGAGCACACGTCAAAAATGGTTGAAGAATATGAAAGCGATATACAGCTGCCTTCCTAAATATTGATGGAAAAAAAATTGTTTTTAATGTTTTTCTGTAGAAATGTTATTATAAGGTTTTGTGATCATGGATACCAAAATGATGCTACAATATAATTGAAATACTACAAATGAATGATAAATGCCCTCCTTGAACTAATTTGGCTATAACGCTGATTTTCTTTCTTATTTCAGATTTATATTTCTTTTATATATATATATATATTGTCTTTCTTGTTTTAGATTGGTATTTCTGTTGGAGATATTGACGGAATCAGGAAAGATGCAGTGCTGAATATGATGGAGATTCAGGTAAACCCAGTGATGGTCCTTACCCCCTCTGGAAACTCATGAAATTTAAGATCCCACTAAGTCTTTTGTCGTCTAAGGGAATGTCGAAAATTCTACTCGGGGGGGGGGGGTAGACAAAAACCAATTCCATTTTTAACAAGATTAGGCTAAGCATGGATTTGGCCCTGTGAAGTTCTGTTGTTTAGAATAATTTGAACTAATTTTTGAATGATGTAACAACACTTTCATCTCAAATGTCATCTCTTTTTATTTTTTTTTTATTATTGTTATTATTTTTTTTTTCTTTCAGGTTGCTAATATTTGCACCCTTGACCGAAAACTACCGATACGAATCCAAAGTTACTTTCACGAAGGGACATACAAGGCACGACCAAATACAAGACGGAAGTACTATTGGAAAATGGTGAGTGAATTGGTTACTTTTACCCGTAAATAGTTATTTCTCATGTCATAAATAATCTTTTCTTGTACAAACAAGCACGTTCTTAAAATGTATTCCAAAATAAATTGATTTAACTTCAAGGAATACCATTATGCTGTATCCAGTTCATTTTTTAATATTGATTTTGAATTTGATTTTGATTTCTTAATTTGCCATGTTCTTTTGAAATATTATTATAGGGTTCAGCGTGAATTCATTTCTCTTTAGATGTTCTATAATTTAACATACAAGATGACATTAATGATAATTCGTACTCATATCAGGCGCGGATCCAGGGGCGGAGGGTGCGGGTGCCCCTCGTAAGATTACCAGGAAAGTATTTCTAAAAAATGCATTCGTTTTGTACACGGACCTTTTTTTTTAATTTTGTGAGCGCACCGGTAAGATTTCAAAAATTTCTTAGGAGCCGATTGAGCGACCTTACCCTACCCCTATAAGTAATGGTGACCTTCTTCGCGGCAGAAAGCCGAAAAATTTAACACCTGAAAACACCTCCAGATGGAAAATGTAGGCTCATTTTGACTACCCAATAAACAAAATCACGTAGAATTCACGTCGTTATCACTCGTTATCAAGAATAAGATCGGAGTGGATCACGTTCTTCACGTTTACGTGATTGTGTTAATACATTGTTTTTTCCACTGTATAACTTAAAAATCACGTGCATTTAATTAAATCATGCTCACTGAAATATCACGAGAATATTAACGTGATTATCATTTCCGCATTTACCTCGTTTTGAATCGTTACCTTCCTGAAAATAACTATTTTTCACCACAAGCTATTCACGAACAGGACAATGAGATGGTATAACGTAATAATTACCGTTAAATTGTGTATGGACCTATGAAACCATTATTGAACGTGCTAAAACGACCAATAATTTACCGATTTGTCACTCACAACATTTTAAGACTTAAAACTCCTTACATGGGTAGGTCGGGGGAAAATACCCAAGATTATCATTGAAATATGGGTCTTTAGCACTTTCCCCCAGACCTTTTTAAAATAAGGGGGTAGTTTTCATTGTGTAGCTATGTATTAAGTGTTATATACATGTACAATGCAAATCCAGAATATTATTATGTTCGGCCACCCCTAAAATATACAAAATGCAATTAGGTCGATTACATTTTCACGCTACCCGATGGCATGGAAAATCAACGAGGCATGATGATTATCCCCATGGCTCATTGATATAATTAATTCATGAAATACATTAAACGATGTATTTTAGAATTTTTGTTCTATTGGCACACAGTTTAGCCCGACTGAAATATTAGAAGATGAATAATTTATTTTTCCGCACTTATCTCAATTGAAGGTGTATGGAATCAGGTTAGCGAATTACATGTTAATTCAGTTATCTTCTAAAATTGCGAACGAAGTGGGATTTTCTTTTTTCCTATGAATATTCTCATTCAGCTTTTTGAGTTACGTTGGAAAAGGTGGAGAACGTGTCACATTGTCACTTCACTATGGATGGTACTGATAAGGTCTGGACAGGTTTCCAAACAAGCCAAGAACCTCAAATAGATAGGCCTGTAGCTTTCTATCATCGAGTGATTGTTGCATCAATATTGATTGTATTTTCACTGATCGGACTGTTTGGTAATGCCCTTGTCGTCATCGCCGTCATCATCGCTAAGAAGCTTCGTACGATCACCAACATATTGGTTGTCAATCTTGCTTTCGCTGATCTACTGACGTGCTCATGTGTACCATTCCAGGTTGCCGGACTCCTAAGTCAGACTGGAAGCTATCCTCTTCCTGGAGTGGTTTGCCAAGTGGTAGCGGGAGTCGTATTTACCACTTTGTGCTGTAGCGTGTCAACCCTCGTCGCCATCGCATTCGTACGGTGGTACGTCATCACGAAGTCTGTACGTGGTCATCAGGGCATCTACACACCGAAGAAGATAGCTGCATTTGTGATGATTATCTGGGTTGGATCAGCCGCTTTGATGGTTATACCTCCTGTCCTGGGCTTAGGGGCACTGGGATATTCACATTTCTATGGAATTTGCGCACTAAGAGACTCGCTAAGCTCTCTTCGAGATTATTATTTCATTTTCCAAGGAATTCTATTTGCTATTGCCTTGGTTGTTGCCATGGTATTTTACATTTTGATTTTGCGCCATGTTTTGAGGCATAACAGGCAAATCCAAGACATTCTAGTCATTGCTGAAAGAAATAGATCACATGATGGAGAGGACAGTGCCCCTGATCCTAGTCCATTTCAGATCAAATTCATCATTAAAATGGAGATTGAAATCACCAAAAACCTCTTCTCAGTCGTTTGTTTTTTCTTGCTTTGTTTTATAGCGCAAGTAGTGAATTCTATCATCCCTGGAAAGACCGTGTTCACTCTGTATGGTTTACTGCCCTTGATTTTGAACAGTATCGTAAACCCGATCATTTACGGATTCAAGCATCCCAACTTTAAAGATGTCTTCAAGAAAATCATTTGTTGTCGTCGCATATAACTCGAACTCAATTCGGCTGCTTTTGCATCATATTTATGTCTCAAGGCATAATTTATCACACGAAATTCTGAAAAAGAAAACAAACAAAAAACGTTTCGAAAATCATTATTCATGTATTCAGGAACATGTTCTACAATCTACATTATTGTATAGAATAATTACAAGATGAGTGTAAACACGCCCGACCTTAGCCAATATGACTCTTGTTTGATTGTATTATTTTAAATGATAAAGTTTCCTTGATGGCAATATATTTTCAAGGTTGGAAAGTACAGGAATCACAGATAACGGCTAGAATTAAAACGGTTAACTATCAAGCGATTTGATTTTGAGACTTTTTACAGGAACTGTTGCAGGGTGGGGGGGGGGGGTTAACAGGCTCAGTATTTACAAGTAGATGGCAATATTCTTTAGTTTTGGTAGGCCTACACGTTTACTTAAAAAAAAACTACCTCCTGCCCTTTACACCGCGACCTCTGATTTATCATTTATGTTGTCATCTTTTATATGTGACTTAAATCACAATGTGTTCATCTTGAACAACGGTGCGATCAAATTTAATAGAATAATTTTTTTTTTTTTTTTTTTTGCATTTCATCGTTTTTTCTATCATGATGAGGGGAAATTTGGGTATAACCGACCCCTGGGGCAAAACGGACTCACCCCAATATTGAAAAAAATTATGTTATCTTCTCTAAATCCAGCCTAATTTGCAACGTTTCTTTTCTTTAAAAAAATGACTTCAGTGAAAATCTTAGCTTCTATCATCAGAAGATGTGGTTTCTGTAGATGACAATGTAAAAATGTGACAGCCCGATATAGGGCGGGTGGCTAAAAAAAATCATGGAGCATCTTCCTTAATAATTTATCATCTTCAATCTTTTTGTATCATTTATATTTGTAATTTTATTTTGAAAAGAGTGTTTGATGGGTAAATCCGTATTTGTTTCTTGTTTGACTGCTTCACCCAATTGATTAATAAAAAGTAATTATTTGGTAAGACGGACCACTTAGATGTACATTTTTGGCACCCCGTAAAAGTATACGACTCTGGATCCGCGCCTGGACATTTTCTCATTCATGTCTATAACAAAAAGAATACTAAGTAAATGTTTAATAAATAACATCCATGGTCGAATGTATACATTTTTATAATTTAGCTAAGCAAGTAAATAAAATTTCACCATTTCTTATACAAAACTAATAATAATGTTCTGTGCAATGCAATTTGTGTGACATTTCACACCCCCTTTTTTATTCATCAGTTCAAGCAAGTGTTTTTCTTGATCTCTGACGATGATGACAAACCAGATTCATCAGGGCAGGATGAGACCATGTTTGAGCTGTCTGAACACCGGGCAATGTAAGTAAACTAATTTGTCTGCATTATATAAGTGACCTTCTATAAGTCGAATAATCACCTAGGTCGAAGCAATTTTTTTAGTCCAAATTATACAAGACATGTGTTATTCACCTCTTACAAGCATGACAAGTCGAATTTCTTCTAAGTCGAACAGATTTATATGGTCCAAGAGATTGGAATTAGGCAGATTTACCAGTATACGACTCTCAGTTTTGTTTAAGTTTGTCAGATCTATTGAAATGTTGGTCACGAGTTAATACCCCCGTCACACTGAGCTCGTTCCTACTACGTCCTTGCAAATTTTGCCGAACGGGCATAGTCTGTGTGTAAACTGAGTGCGGTAGTAAATACTTCTTACGATCTTTTACGAACTTCATGGACTAGCTCGGTCGGATTTCCAAAAAAGTGTTCAAAAAAATCGGGCGCCCATCTCGTCCTAAAATTTAACGGTGGTGGCAACGTACCTGAAACGAGATGGACGTACTACAAACGAAATTGCCGTACTTAAATCGTTCTAAAGATGTGCTAGGACGTCATACAAACGAGCATTGTATAGTAATTATTCAAGTTCTAAAATTGAACGTAGTGACAACGTTCCTTAAACGGGTAGGACTTACTCTGAACGAAAGGACGTACTACGAACATACGTTTCAATTTTTAAACAGAACGGCATGTCATAATTCCCGTCACACTGAGCTAGTTCTCACTGCGTTCTAGGTAGTTCTTGGTGAACGGGCTCAATCTGTTTACACACGGACTGAACGTAGTGCAGACCTTTTAGAATCTAGTACAGACCGTTTACAATCTGTTTACGAACTTGGCGAACGGGCCCGAACGGAGAGAACGGAAAGGCATTCCGATTTTTTTGAACATGTTCAAAAAAATCGTACTGGCTTCAAGTTCTAAAATTAAACGTAGTGACACGTTCCTTAAACGGGTAGGACTTACTCTGAACGAGAAGGACGTACTACGAACGTGGTACCTAACTTTTATCATGCTGCGCATAGGCACTTTTAGTGACCGTTTGGACGTGCTACGAACGGTATAGAGTGAACGAGCAGTTACTCGTTCTGAACTGGATAACAACTATTGCGGACGCGATAAAGACGGAATTGACGTAACGAGAACTATTTATGAGCTGCCTAGCATCGTATTCAAGAAATTATTTTCAAAGTTATAAGTTCCAACCCGACCAAAGCCCGTTCAGCATTTTTTTTTTAAACGGGCAAAATCGGGCAAGAACGTTATAGAACGACCTCAGTGTGACGGCCCCCTTAGGGGCGTTTTTGAAGGCATACACAAACGTAAGAAAGAGATAGGACAGAAAATGACCTTCTGCCGCCCCTGTGTCTGTCAGAATTGACATACAAAAGTCTCACTTCAGCGTCACCATTGTTACCATGATAATGACGCTGTGTCATTTCAAGAACTACTGCCTTTTTCTTCTCTTTTTTTTTTTTTTTTTTTTTTGGGGGGGGGGGTTCATTTGTGAGCATTAAAATATTTCTTTATAATGCAGTGTCATTTTGAAAGTATGAAATCTTGAGGTTAACAAATGCAATTTGCTCCTTTTCTTCTTCTCCCCCCTCCCCCCCCCTCCCCCCCCCCCTCTCTCTCTCTCTCTCTCTCTCTCTCTGCCTCCCTCTGTCTCCCTCTCTCTCTCTTTCTTTCTTTCTTTTCCTCTTTGTCTTGCCTTTCTCGCTCGTTCTCTTCAAATACAGGCTCAAGATGCTGTCGATTCAGATGAAGAATCAGGGGGACATTCTCAAACGTCTTGCCGAGAAAGAATGCATCGATGTCGCTATCTTAACTAAGACCTCCACTGTGAAAATGAGATAATCAATAAGAAATAGAATGGTGATGATATACATTCACAAGTAATATTAGCCAACACTCAAAGAGTTCTTAATCTACGCCTTATTCATCACCAGATCTGCAACCCCCCTCCCCCCCCAAAAAAAAAGTCAACTAGGTACCATCAGTTGACATGAGGAGTTTACAAAATCTCCCTCCAAGAAGTAGTTGGTAGGAGAATAGACGTAATACGTGTAAAAATAGAGGGTTGCAAGTTACCTTGGCGCTTCTGACTTGCCTTTGTTGGCGCTTCGCCCCTCCCCTGTGTACCTCGCACAATCACATCTGTTTAGATTGGCCCAATGAGAGTGACCAGATACCTTGACAGCTGTCTCGGTGCTTCGCCCCTTCCCGGTGTACCTTGAACAATCACCTCTGTTTTGATTGGCCCAACGAGAGTGACCAGCTAATTTTCAGCTTTCTTGGCGCTTCACCTCTTCCTAAGTGTACCTCGCACAATCACTTGTGTTTTGATTGGCCCGACAAGAGTGACCAGCTATCTATCTTGACAGCTGTTTTGGCGGTTCGCCCCTCCTCAGTTGGACCTCCGACAATCACTTGAATTTTAATTGGCCAATTGAGATTGACCCGGAATTTCAGTTCCGATTGAAACCCTTTCACGTTGTTCACAAGTTGTCCAAATAATAGAACTAAGACGAGATTGTGGTGTTATGTTTCAAATTTTATACTATAAATAGAATATCATTATGGTTGCTAACTATCTAATATTTCACATTAAGCAACATCAGTGCATAGACACTTGTATTGATATATTGTTTCTCGAAATTGTATATTTACGCTTATTTATCCTGGGATTTGCTGTGTTCATATTTAAGTTGTATATGGTAAAAACCTGTCATAACGAGGGCAGATACATACTGGAGGTCAGCGAAATACACTGTTACTTTTTTTTTTAAAGGGAAATACCAATTTTGTAGCATATTGAAAAGAACGACAGTTTGAATACACTTGTCAATGGAGAGTATTAAATCAAACTGACAAAAGATCAGTTGATGTATATAGATGGGAAATATTCAAATATGTATTATAGATGATTAAATTGTCAATGTTAAATACACCTACCCCCCCCCCCCCCCCCCGCACAACACACACACACACACACAAATAATTTTCTGTCGGAAAGTAGGTGAAATCGTGTTTTCCTCCATCTTTGTACTGAGAAAATATAAATCGTGAGTAACTTGTGAAGAAATAATCGAAGATCTAAATATATGTAGCACCATCAAGTTTTGTCAAATGTTGATGTTTGTATAAGAAGTATTGACAATTTATTCAGAATGAGATTCATAAAAAACTAGATGAATCTTCGACCGCGCACGGTCGGAAGGCATGCCTCCGTATTGCCACATCGGAAAAAAAAGGCATGCGCATGTCATGGGGGCGGGGCCCCCATAAAATTGGGTTGAGCATTTTACACTCCATTATACCATGACATTCTTGAGATATTGACCCCAAATCTATTAAAGTTGTATCATCAGAATTTTTCCAACTCAGGAAGGATGGCTTACAGATGTAATAAAAAGGATAACATGTTTAAGTTGATCTGTCAAAGGTCCTTCGAGAAATTGCACAAACGAGTCATTTACATAAAAACCAGTGACCCTTGATGTCCTGACCTCAGAAATCTAATCAGTTCATCTTTCTCCCACATGACCCAAGTTTGAAGTTGATCCATAAAACGGTCAGAAGTTACAGCGCAACGAACGTGCCATTTTCATGTATACAATGAACGTCTGTGACCCTTGACCTTTGACTTCATGACCTCAAAATATAATAAATTCATTGTCCCTACCATATGCACACATGACCCAAGTTTGAATGTTCATCCATCAAACGTTCTTAAGTTATCGCAAGAACAAGCCAATTTTTCACGTACACAATGTCCTCTGGGCCTTTGAACTTTGACCTCATGACTCTAAATTTCAATCAGTTTATTGTCCGTCCCATATGCACATATGACCCAAAGTTTGAAATTGATCCCTCAAAACGGTTCTTAAGTTATCGCAGAACGAGAGCCATTTTCAACGTACACAATGACCTGGTGACCTTTGACCTCATGACCCAAATCTAATAAAGTTTATTGACCCCATATATGAATCACAATGACCACAAGTTATTCAAGTTC
>CALNVZ010003430.1:18306443-18324216 GCA_940671915.1 Paracentrotus lividus | reverse complement strand
AATACTAAGTATCAGAACATTCCGGCCATTTTGGGATGTCCATATACTCACTAATGTTTGCTGTGTCAGGCAAGCATTCGATGCGCACATTGGCACCCCTTCATAAACAAATTGACCTGTCCACGCTAGTATGATCAATAATGAAACTATAAGCTTCCAATATACAAACAATTGAGGTTACCCCCTCACAACACTCTTTCAACATCACATTCTGTGAAATATCAAATTTTACATCAGGGTAACAATGCCGTTAAGTTTTACCTACCTTGTTTGGTTTTCAGCAATTTTCTCAGAGAATTTTCGGCATCAGTGCTATCACGATGATATATTTTCGTATACTGAACAACATTATGGTGCTCACACCGGTCACCGGTCACCGATCGACGGTCACGACATGATTTGCTTCAGGTGGCCCATATTACCTGCTGGTCCATATTACCTGCATGTACCCTACAAACATGAGCTTAATTACTTATATGAGGGGATAGAAATATGCCAGGGTGTGTTAATAAGTATTTGCAATCAAAATAATATTACTTGTGAATAAGGACATGAAGTGGGGAGAGAAGGTTGGAAGAGAATCAGAACAAAGTAAATAATGGATTTGAAACATAATTCTTATGGAGAACTAAGCTGCATCATAATAAACATTTTCTTAATCATACTAGTATATAGATCTCTTACAAATATATATTCGTAACCATCAAATTAATTGTTCATTCTGGATAGCTATAAATTTAGGGTACGTTATCTAAATATCATTTAGATAACATATGCTTATAAAATTATAAGACATGCACACACAATGAAAGAATTATCCACAGAAGATTGTCATGTAGGCATACAATGATATACACTATCAGGTAAAATTAATAAAAACGCTTGACACAATCGTCTTGAATAAAGAAATTGTTTACGAAGTATTCATAATTATTGTGGTATATCAAAACGTCGAAATAACAACATAGCCCAACCAGCCCTAGTTATTAACCTCGGTTGAATGTCACTGCATGCAAATGTGAAATTCCAAATACAAAAACGGCATTTACACAACTTTACAGAAGTCGAAAAAAAAAACCTATGGCACAAAAGTTTATAAGAAATCTTTATTCCATTTGTCTCCTATGAAGCAACAATCATGAAACCGTCACGAAAAAAGACTGTTCATTAAAAATATCATAATTCAGCTGAAATATTTATACGTTGATGATATACAATACAAAGTTACATATTTGAGGAATTTATGTCATGAGATGATTATCTTGTTTTTATTTTTATAATAAAATGATTGTCCTGCATTTGGCACTCCAATGCATTTATAATTTTATTCTCGAACATTCACTCAGTAAGTGATCTCATAAAAGTCAGTTTAAAAGTCAAACGGACCAGTTCCAACGTCTTCCCGTAAACGCAAAACAAAATAGGCATGATACTGCGTTTGCCTGTTGCTCGAAAACATTACAGTACATATCTTTGGCATTTGGAATATTTTGAATCTTAGAATATAGTTTTTCATACTTCATTCAGTTAAATAACATTTAGACACTTTAAATGATGTACATAATGTATGTGAACATGACACTCTCTCTCTGTCTCCCTGTCTCTCTGTCTCTCTCTTTCTCTCTCTCTGTCTCTCACTCTCACTCTCTAAATCCGCCCTGTCACTAGGCCACGGATGATGTCGGGTCATTACCGTCGTTCTCGTTAGCCGGTGGGTCATCATAGAGTTCGTCCAGGGCTTCGAAGTCCTGAAGCCTTGATTGTACACCCTCCTTGTCGGCCATTCGTCTCAGGATATCTCCCTGTTGTTTCATCATCAGCCTCAAAGATGATAAGCTATTAAAAACAGGAGGCGAATCAATGATAATAACAATAATTTGAGACTTATAACGCGCTTAATTCATTTAAAATCAGGTGCTCGAAGTGCAAAAGAAAAAAAACATTTATATATCGCTGAATACACGATTCACCTTGGTGTGTCTAAGCGCTAATAACAATACCTACTCATTACCGCTTAGCATAACTTCACAAGGCGCATAACACTGAAGGAATTAAGGCCTCTTTAACATGGGCATATCCCTGGAGTGATGGACGCATCCCCCCCAACCCGTTCCCCCCCCCCCCCACCACCACCATTTTGAAGATGGGGGCACTATATGCCTCCACAATTTTGGGTTTCAGGTTTTATTACGATTTTTTGAAAAAGTGCCTAAAATCAACATTTCCTGGCGTATCCCCCCCCCCCCCCAGGCAACGGAAATAAAATTTGTTATTTTGTAGACCTATAAAATCTTTCAATGACGTCAAAAATCTGAACGCAAAAGCATATAAGTTAGATGGATTGCTAAAATTATACCTTGCGAATATCCTATTCACGATCTTGAGTAGATGTAGAACTACCAATGTATTCAATTTCATGAGGAAAATTACATCTGCTTTACATAAATGAAGGTTTTTCATATGTGGCATTAAAATGAAAGCTCCTTAAGTAGTAAGCTAAAGTTAAAATTCTACAACATTATGTTCAATCATCATGACCAGGCAATCATACAAAACAAATTATTTAAAAATGGACTGGTGATCTTACGCGGCTTTGTGTCGTTGGAGTTCCTCTAGCACGTGTTCTGAGTTTCTAGGCTCTGATTTATTGTCCGTCTCTACGAATGCAGCATCCTCCTTGGGAAAGAACTTTGTAGTGAAAAAAGGGGAAAAGAATAATGATAAATAGTAAACCGTTGCTCATATTGGTTTGATATTTCATTTTTGCTCAAGAAATATTATTTTGCTCCGGCTTCAATTTCTCGAATGTGTATAACTTGTTTCATATACATGGAGAACAAAATAACGTCGGCTCTCTTCAATTCAACAGGGATTCGGGATATGGCGTTGGAAATGGCTAATAACGTCTACGATAAACCCACGCCCTATTAAAAAAATCTTGTAATGAGATCATGACTTACCCATGAGAGGTACTTGGGTCTGTCTTTGTCACTTTCAAGATGAAGTCAGGTTGATAGAGAAGGCGCTGGAGCCAAATGGGGAATTTCCCTTCCAAGTGGTACACGTAATCCGCCTAGGAATGTTTAAAAAAAAAAAAAAAAAAAAAAAAAAAAAAAAAAAAAAAAAAAAGTTAGCAATTGATTGTTTGTTATGCTGCAGTCACAACAGGACACTTACGTATAGATACGTTTGTGCTGTTTTAATCTTATTTCTTCTTCTATTCTATCATTTCTTATGTATTTCTTTGTTTTACTGAATGAACGAAATTATCAATATTTCCACTGCTGACTATGACTGGTAGGCATCCTTGGGGATCCGCAGAAAAGAAAATAATTTTTGGACGCAACCGGACGTAACTCAACGTAAGTCTCTGTGTGACTGTAGCATTAGTTTATTTCTTATAAGTAAACGGCCTTGGTTGTGTTTCACCATGGAGACTAGTATCTCCATGGTTTCACCAAGTCGTTAGTAACTTAGGAACAACTTTTTTTGTGCGTGTGCTAAATGATCGAACATGTGATAACTAGATAATATAGCAATTAATGCTACAGTCACACAGACACTTACGTTTAGTTACGTCCGGTTGCGTACAAAAAATTGTTTTCTTTTCTGCGGATCCCCACGGATGCCTTCCCGTCATAGTAAGCAGTGGAAATAATGATAATTTCGTTCATCCAATAAAACAGAGAAATACATAAGAAATGATAGAATAGAAGATGAAATAAGATTAAAACAACACAAACGTATCTATACGCAAGTGTCTGTGTGACTGTAGCATAAGAATATGTTCCAGTCGTTCGTAAAGTCATTCATTCGTAACTTTACAAACACCTTGGTGAAACACCACCCAGGAGACGTACTGTACATTTATGACCTAAGTTCTTTCTCAGGGACTTGGTACTGGAATTAATGTATCACCAAAGTCTGTAGCGAATCGACTCGTTTCGAACTAGAAATTTAGACCTCCATTGTTGTATCTCATCTGATTAGATTCATATTCATTTCCCGATATGTTTCTCTTTTTTTTTCTCCTGAAGACGGTTAGAACATGCTCACCGAAACGTCGAGATGTATCTATTAGGTCCTTGTTCAGGACTAATCATAACCTCAAGAAAGAATACTTGGTGCACCGTGAAGCCTTCCATTGCTACTCGTTCTATAATCAGTGAAACCTTCAAAGAATTTATGTGTTGGTTTATATATTTTATTTTTATTTTTTGACAAATTAAGTTCAAAGGATAAATGAAGGACTTTATAATTACCTGAATAGAGTTCCTCTTGATGAAGGCCTTCTTTGTAATACCGTCAATATCTCCAACAGCGATACCAATCTATGCAGTCAAACACACAAAAAGATATACATTTGAAAGACCTAGTATAAGGACCATGCGTGGAGGTATATATCTACGGCAACTAAGGACACAGTTATGACATAGTCACAATCGGTCGCGCATCGGATATGCGTCGGTCGCACATTAGACATGCGTCGGTCGTGTGTCGGTCATGCGTCTCTCTACGTGTGGTGGGTGATGGATTTTGCAGAAAAATCTTTACTTCGAATACGTACGATTATGTTTGCTTTTGTGTTTTTGTTTTTGTTTTTTTTATTTATTTATTTTTTTTATTTATTTTTATTTTTATCTTTTTAATTTTTTTTTATTATTTATTATTTTTTAATCTATTTATTTATTTATTTTATTAATTTATTTTTTTATTATATTTTTTATTTATTTATTTCATTATTATTATTATTATTATTATTTTTATTTATTTATTTATTTATTTATTTTATTTATATATTCATTTATTATTTTTTATTTATTTATTTATTTATTTTATTTTATTTATTTATTTATTTTTTTTTTTTGGGGGGGGGTTTAGCACACAGAACATGGTGATCGTATTCGTTCTACATCCAAGTCGAAACGCAAGTAATCGCAAAGGTTTGCCAGGTACCGGAAACGACTTGTAAAAAGACAAGCAAACCGCTTATGGCCATGTCATAATTACAGAGAAATAATAGAGGTTAAATAATGTTTAAGTAATGTATAAAATAAGTGTATATTAAATCATTTAATAACGAGTAGGACCGAAGTTCACGATTTAACACCGTACATCATTCTGAAGGACAAAGTACCAAATAGTATCAAATTCTTCCCTCCTCGTAGCTTCTTTGGGTATTCCGGGTGTTTGTAAGGGAGTTCTATGACTGAGAACCATTGGAATGAGGAAAAGAAACACATGGAAGAGAATATGAAGGATGACTGACGGTTTTGATTCATATCCTAGGGACTTCTAGGTTTACGAGAACCATAAGCAAGATGAAGGGAAACACCGTGTAGAGATTGAAAAATATGATCAACAGGAAGCGCGCGAATTTTGGCAAAAACGATGGGGAAGGGCTGACAATTCTAGTAAATGAAAACGCAGAAACTGTGAGTAATATATTTTTCTGTCTTCAGAAAATGTCGTGAAATGTGGCACTTCTGATTAGAATCATTGAAATTAGGAAAATAATTCTCCAGAGGGATGAGTCACCGTTCAGTTATTGTGGACCATCGGAATGAAGAAAAGCAACTTAATTACTTCATATGAAAAACGTCTAACATAATATGAAATTGTGCATGACTTCAGTGTCTAAACAGCTTGCAATGATTCTTCTTCTTTTTTCTATGTCAATGAAAAAGCAAATAAATTAGTTAGGAGATTCTTTAAATGATATCTTGCAGATAACCTATTCACGATCTAGCGTAGATGTCAAACTAATATACAAATTAATTAAGGGAAACAGTAACGATATAGCGACCCAAAAAATGATAACATGAATAAAGTATTATGTGGCATTGAAGTGGATATAAATTGTGACCAATGACTTTTAATTCGTCTGCGAGGGACTTCTCGAGAGATACAACTCACCGTTAAGTTATTGAGAACCATTGGCATGAGGAATAGGAATGCGATGAACAGAATGTAAACTGTAAGGTTAAAGGGCGCTAGAGAATCTTCAGCGTTGAAGATATCGTCCTTATTAAACTCGCCCAACATCATCGTTATCACGGTCAGAAACGATTGCTCACTGGACTGAAATCGATACTGCAATGGGAAATAGAATATAACATTGCATTAAAAATTTTGATGCATGTATAGGCCCCAACTTTCCCGAATCATATATGCTTTCTAGACTACAGTTTCTTAACACATACCACCCTTGACAACACACTATCTTTTGTCGGTAGTAATGAAAAATAGCTAAAATTTGTGGGTATTTTTTTCTCCCTAGTTTTTTTTTCTTATCAAGCTACAAGCCTCTCTGTATATTCTTATATTTCATGCATAACCATCGTGTTGCCAACCAACTTTGCATATGTTGACAGGGAAAATGTTTTTTTTTCGTTGTGTTCACGAGAACAAATCCAGTCATTTCCTTAAAAACAAGAGAAATACCCGCTGTTGTTTATTTCATTAATTCATCATCAAAATACGGATCTGAATCCATTGTCATTCGGAAACCTCCTTACAAACTCCATACTATCTGATTACAATTTCTATCATGATTTCGCCAAAGACACTTCACTGACATGTATAAAGTGAGAAGGAAAGTGAATTACGTTTCACATTGTAACTTACCGTTTCTATGAGACACATCTGAAATGTCACCGAAAATGCGATCACAAACATTATGTACACCGACATAGCCTGTTGACGACAGAATTGCACGAAGTTTAATACATTATAAAAGAACTCATTTTCGTTCTCAACAAAACTCTTTTAAAAACAAGGGTCAAAATAAGTCCATTTTCAAGTATTGGAAGATAATGTACAACAATTGGCAAAACATGTATGTACATTCCAATTTGAATTAGCCTATTATTTTATTCATTATATGAAAGGAAATGTCTAATCCTCAGTAACATCTAAAGAAATGTGTAACCACGTTACGAATACCTGATTAGAATGTGGCACTCTGGGTTGAGAAACTGTAAAGTTTCATACTTTCAGGACTCGAGATGATTCTAAAACATGATAAAGGGCTCCTGCGGCATTAAACATTTTCGATAGCCACTTTTTATGTGGGGTACTACTGCTGCCACATAATTATCAACAAATTAACTAGCAGTACTGATGACTTTCAAATCCTTTAATTTCAACATGTACATAAATTTGCAAGCATGAGACATTTCGTATTTTAGTTCATTATCATTTTTTTTTTTAATGTAATATATTACCTTGAGCAGAGATTTAAGAGTCTCCATGAACATGAGAACGTAAAGACCAGTTGTCTTGAAACTAATATGAAAAGAAAAGAAGTAATACAAATTAAATCCTAGATTAGAATCATTGATATCATAATCAATCGCATCGAATCTGATAACCATTTCATTTGCTTGTCTCTGTAGACTTTGTGGAACTCCTAACGAATGGCACAGCAAATTAATATTAATCATCGATTCTTAAGGACATTACTTTCCAAGCGAACAGGATGTAGCTATCTTTCCGAAGTGAAGCCAAGAAAAGATAGCTTGACATTCAGATCGCCGATGAAGTGTTAGTGCGTCTCAATACCTGGTATTTATTTGCTTTATATTCCACATCAGAAATTATTCAATTGTAACTAAGTTAGATTTAGAGAACCAAATTAGAATCTAGATCTAATCGAGGTCTACCAACGTGACGTTACTGAAGGTTATAGACATCAATTAATGTCAAATATCGGTCTATATCAATTTTCAGTTTTTTATATCCAACTAAAATGAAATCATAATTAGGCAGTTGGGAATAAAACGGTGTGTTAAATCGAACATTTCACAAATATACGGATATATTTAAAAGCAGAACAACGAAAAACAAAAACAAAACAAAAAAACCACATACCCCTTGAAGTACAAGATAAACTTTATCCATGAAAAGAACATTGACATGATGCCAGCCGTCCAGTTCTGATAGCAGAGCACTCGACCCGGTGGGTACACGAAGATTATGGCTGTTACTAAGCACGTCCAATCAACCAAATTCGATAAGTCTGTGAAATATTTCAGCCGCTATTTTGAAGGAAAAAAAAATAAGAAAAAGTATTTGAAAAACTATTATCGTATAATGATAATAATAAGTCTAGGAATAATAATAATGCGAAATAATGGTCAACATAATTATTTTGATTATACTTAAAGTGATGATCAAAATAAAGATTGGTCATGTGACCGGCCGGGAGCCGGGAGAATGACATCCATCTAGCCTGAGTTCCAAGACAGGAAACTCAAGTAGTTGGGTTTTCCTCTCCCCTCTTCATTTTTTCTTCTTTTCGACAATACCGATAAAGATAAAAGCCCAGCAACAATCCATGCAAATAATCAGAGCAGCCCATCCAGCAAAACAGATTAAGCCCAAGCAACCAGTAGATGCTACATTAATCAAACAAAGCAAGCCCATCCAACCAACCAAAACAAGCCCGTATAGGCCAAACCAACCAGACCAAGAACAACCAACCAACCAAAATAAGACCATCCAACTAGTCGGAACAAGACATTCCAACCAACAAGAACAAGCCTTATGTATTCTCCTATGAGGTTTATTAACATAACTTTATGTTATTTAGTTTTAAGGTGAAAGGCAGTATTTAAACCTTACCACGACGTATATTTCGCCGATTTCTCCTATGATAACGATGATACAGTACGCCATGATCATTTCCGATATAAGCGCCGGAGCAGGTTTCACGAAGTAGAACGAATCCGTCTACGAAAACAGAACGACAACAAAATGAGATACACGTTATTGCTATAGAGCACCGAAGTTTTGACGTCATAATCGCTGGTTCTAAAAGCCCGTGCATGAGGTTTAGCCTAAATGCGGTCCAGCAACGGGATGGATTCGGGCACATACACAAACAGGTTTCAGTCCGGTCATTTTGCTATTGTTCACCACAAGATTGTTTAGAATCAGCAACCATGCCAACACCACTATTATCACAATTCGGTACTCTATTAAGATGATGTGCTCTTTCTGGATAGATACAAATCCCCCCCCCCCCCCCCCCACTTTAACTCTGGATCAAAGCAAAATTTTAATCATGCCAACTAAACACAATCTTGAATAGAAATTATTATCATAATGGTATTAGATGTGTGAACCACATTTTTTTTTTTCTTCTTCTTCTTTTTTTATTTTTTGTCTTTGATATTCTGCTTTTCATCTTAACCCCGATAATATTACTTTTATTTATATTTATTGATCACTTCATCACAATTTTATCCAGATTGAATGGGAAAATCAATCGAATAGAAAATACAGCTAAATACGTAAACAGACATTCTCAACAATATCTAGACAAGGAAAACTAATCACATAAAGTTAGTAAAAAAAAAAAAAATCAAATACATTTGAATATCATGTTTCCACCATGCAGTTAGCGACGTATAGAACACTATGATTCACAAATTCTCTTCGAACAATTCTAGGAAAATTTGCTGACTCCGCCGCATTTAATCGTAATCGGAATAACACGTGCAAGTTTAGGGGGATAGCGACCATAAACAGCGTTCTCTACGTTGTAAACTCCAAGATGGTATCCCTTTAAACAGTAGGCCTATAACCTCTTACCTTAGCATTGTATGAGTAAAGGTCATAGAAGTGCGGGGCGGAGGAGAAATTGAAATAGGGGCAACTGGAAGGGGGCTCTTCGCCCGCGAGTACGGCGGGTGAAACGTAGATGTACTGGTAGACCTCAACGGCGAAAGGAGTTATGATTGTGTAGGTGGTCATCAAAACGAGGTACATCACGTAGAATAAGAGGTCTAGGTAGTAAAACATACGTCCAAATCGATCCCTATAAAGTTGGTAGAAAAAGTGTAATTGTTGAGGTTAATAGAGATAAGACAGCACTTACCTTCGTGTTGTATGAGTAGAGGTTGTAGAAGTGTGGAACGGTGGTAAAATTGAAATAGGGGCAACCATTAGAAGGTTCTTCCCCCCTAAGTACGGCGGCTGGAGCGGAGTAGTATGGACCAACGTCAGGGACGGTGGGAGTTATTATTGTGTACGTTGTCATGAGAATCAGATACAGTGCATAGAAGAAAAGGTCTAGGTAGTAGAACATTCGGCCAAATCGAATCCTATAGAAAGTTAGCAGAAATAGTGCAATTCTGCAGGTTAATCAATTGGATTATCACTAACTACAACATATTGTTTGAGTGTATATTGTTTTCTCTTGTTCGTGAATGATTGAATAAAGTAAGAATTACAGTAGGGATGAATAGAAAAAAAAGGGGGGTTAGCAGTGATGTGGTGTTACAAGACTGGTATAGAAAAGTAAAGAAACAATAAACAACGAACTTTATTTATCTATTCATTTGTTTATTTTAATTATTTATTTACTCATGTATCTATTTACGTATTTACTAATATATTCGTTTATTCATTCATTCATACATCCATTCATTCATTCCATTATGTATTTTGAAAAATGAACTTATTTGCGAGGTTACCATTTTCTCTTGAGGATACTCTGTGAGAGCTCATGAGCCAGAAGCTTCTCTCGACCGCATTGGCACATTGTCTGTGAAAGCAATTAGCATTAGAAAAACAGCATCTTAAAAATTTGTTATGCGGTGATCACATAGTTTTTATAGGCTATAGGAAATGTACAGTCAAAACCCTCTGCGTGCCTTTCATGCTCCGTGCGTGTCTGGAAGAAAAAAAATCCCCTCCGAAGATTTTTTTTTTTTTTTTTTTTTTTTAAAGAAATCCAACGGAGAGATGCATGTAGGCCTACGAACAGCTGTGACCATCACATTAGCTGTCGGAACTTAAATTTATTTGGTCCCCCTTTTCTTTATCATCCCCATCATGAAATAATCATTTCTATAATGATATATATCGCAACCGATTTTAAACCGGAATAGAAATATAAAAGAACTATATATACATATATATATATATTTGTTTTACTCAATGCATCATGTACGAAATATAAAAAATATCAATTAAGCACAAATAGTAGCGCACTGTGAGTTCATGATATACATTAAAATCTGAAAATTGAACATAAATTGACATATATGAAATGTCTAAATAAAAAAAAATAAAAGTAAACAAACAAACAGACAGCAGCAAGTGTTTTTTTTTTCCTGGATGGTTCTAGTTACAGATCAATTTCACAAAAACTCTTTAAAAAAAACGTACCCTGACTGCAAAGTATCGGTATCCGTTCGCTCTGGTGGAGTCATCATCCGGGCCGGGGTCCATATAGGTGTATTCGTATTTCACCTGCATGGAACAAAATAATGACGTCACATCCTTAAAGGCACTGTATGACACAGGATCCCTATATTCCTTAACTACTGAAATTGACCTGTTTCACCACCCAGAATGCAGCATTCTGACGCAGTCTGATAATACATGTCAACTTGAGTGATATTCACCCGCTACTCTTTACAACATTTATACCACATGCAGAGATGTGTTGGTAACAAAATGAGTAAGTTTCTTTACCATACATTACTGTTTTGTCCAATTCACTTAAAAATTAATGTCAATCGCTTTGTCAATCTTTTTTCCCAAACTATTTTGAATTAGACTTGTTCCTCTTTAAACTAGACAAGTCCATATAGTGTATTGGTTCTGATACCACAAGTTATAGTCCACTGCTATATGTATATATATATATGTATATTTTGGGGGGCGGGGGGGGGGGCTGCTCACACTTCAAATTACAAGAATTTAGAATAAATCTTGAACGTATAGATAGGGACCGATCGGCTTTTTAAATATTTATTTAAATCGTTAAGATTTCAATCTAACATGTCTTAATCCAAAATCGCTTGGTCTTGATCTACCATCCATGTTCAGGATTTATTTCAGATCCTTGTAATTCAGAATAGGCCCTACTGTATAGTAACTTACGTTGTATGACGGACTCTGTGGAGTTTTATATGCTTTGTGGACGCACCGGTCCATAACAAGGAGGGCTACATCGGGAAGTTTTTCGATAAGGGCTCTCATAGGCGAGATCATCATTTCGTCCTTACTTTGCATAGCGATTCTCCAACTGAGTAGAAAAATACCCAAAATTGTGAATAATACGTTTTGATTTGTAGTAAAACATCGAAGATAAAATGTTTTTGTACATAATAAGTACAAATTCGTTTGTGTGAAAATGCAAATTCCTATACCTCTATGTCCGTTTGTCTGATAAAGAAATAAGGTTCATAAGTCCAAAATTGAAATTAGGTTCGTTATTACGAAGGTTCGTTTGTCCTAAGGTTCGCTAATCTGAAAATGAAATACGGTTCGTAGATTCCATTTACGACAATTGTGTCGTAAGTCCGAAAATAAAATAGCGTCTATTGTTCCAAAGTTTTGTTGGTCCGAAAATAAAATAGGGTTCATTATCATGACTGGAAAATAGGGGTAAAAAATCTGAAAACTTACTATAGTTCATAAGATTAAAAGAAAACTATTTCTTTTTTGGATTTTTTTTTTTTAATGTTTTCGGACCAACAAACTTTCGGGAAAAAAACCCTTCAGAATTACGAAGTCTATTTGATGTTCAGACGTTAAATGGTTCAACGTTGAACCTCTTTAAATGCGTAGTCTTTACTCTTAATTGGGGCTCCCAGCTGCCCCTTCCGTAACGTTACTTGGCGAGATCTACATTTATTTTGTCACACATCACACAGGTGCAGATTAGGTCTACTTTGTGTGTGTGTTTTTTTTTTTTGGGGGGGGGGCGGATCTAAAAATGATGAAAGGCATAAAATCACTGTCGACCTACTCTTTACTCTTGATAATAGCGGCTGCAATCTCTCCCTGTTCTCTCTCGATGGCCAATTCTAGTGGGGTAAAGCCCTCATTGTTCGATCCTGATTGGTCGGCTCCAGCACGAATCAATAGATTTGCCGCTGCGATGTGACCCGCGTTACAACACACATGAAGGGCGTTGTTCTGCAGAAAGTTTAGGGAAAGGGGTCATTGCTATTAATTTAGCAAAAATCATTATAAATGTAACATATGTAAGGGTTGAGGAATTCAATATTACTATGAACATTGTCATCACAGTTCAACAGCCGATTCCTCTGAATGTCATGTGACCCACATTCATCAAATCAGATGTCAAGGATCTTTGTATGTGTTGAATAAAAAAAAAATCAATAATACAACTTTGATTAACCATGACCTGTGGGTCTGGTCTCGTAAGACAAATTCTGGTAAAATATATATTTTTTTTTTAGACATAAAGAATGATGTTAATAAAATAAAATGTGACAGTCTAAAAGAATTACAAAACGTCATTGATAATTTATGATAATTTTTTTTTTATAGCAATTGATGCACTGATTATCTAAACGATAACATTATACCTTTTCTTTGTCGATGGCGTTGATATCACAGTTGTGTTCAATGAGGATACTCATTGTCTCTACATGGTTATTAACAGCTGCTAACATCAAAGCTGTTCGATGCTCATCATTACTGCAAACAAAATACATTAATAAAGCTATTTGGTTACTTTAAATTATGCTTGATTAACATTAATGTTAACCAAAGTTTTTGGCTACCTACCAATAATAATCTTATGAAAGGTTTTGCATAATTACGATTTTATTATCTATCTATCCATCTATCCCTGAACACCGCAATGACTAAAAACCCCTAACGATGACATACACTTTCGGGTTTGCGTCTAGTCTATTGGTTAAACCCAAAAGGGTTATACATCCCAGTTCAAACAAAAGCGTTTAAAAGTAAACGATCAATGAGTTTTCTGGGGGGCATTTCATCAAAGGACTTGTCGGACGTTTTATCCGACAAACTGTTATAAGCTACTGAAATGCTTGCATCTGATTGGCTGAGAGCTAATTTGTCGGATAAAACGTCCGACAAGTCCTTTGATGAAATGCCCCCCTGGTGTATAAGGCTAGAATAATTCGATGACTCTGCAGCCTTAGTACGGAAAAAACGACACTGCGTGTCAGAAAGTGATAAGTATTCTCTACATCGCCAACCCCAATTCCGCGACGCATTCCTTTATGGTGCAGTCGCATGTACGACGCATGGCCAACGCATAGTATGCGCTGGGTGTGCGTTACTCATGCGTCGAGCGCTGGATCATGGACCAACGTTGCGCATTCGTTGCGTATTTTAATATGTTTTGTCTATGTATTCGCTCTGTGTGTGCGTTGTCGGCAATTATCTAAAATTTCAATACGCTGGTCTTGCGTTGTTTACATGTGACTGCCACATTAAATCCGACTTTCTGCCTCGCAATGTACGATAACTTACACGTTGGTGATGTCAGCGCCCATTTTCAAGAGCTGTCGGACGAGGTCGTGTCGCCCGTAGAAGCAGGCCGTCAGGAGAGGTGTCATACCATCACCATCATCTTCGTTTAGGAGCATCGGGCTGTGATCAAGAAGCTGCTCTACACAGGCCACGTACCCCGCCCTGAAAGAAAACAGAACGAGAGAGAAGTTTGTAAAATGCCCTAGTCATAACCGATCGTGCGTCGACCGTGCGGCGGGCTGCGTCAGATTTACGCAGGGTGATGCATTTTTCTTTATATATATATTGTTTGGAGTTTATTTTCCTTTCTTAAAATTCATTTATTTATTTTTTGGGTCAAGCGCGCCGAAGAAAGGACAGTACTTTCTTTACAACAATATCGAACGCAAGTTGATAGCCCCCACCCCCCCCCCCAAAAAAAAAATAATTAAAATAAAAGAACATGACTGGTTGTGGCTATAACTTAAAGGGTGGTCATTGGATAGGAAACAGTAGGAGTAGGATTACAATGTATATCAGAGATACAAGAGAATTGACCGTGAGATACATGGTTCAGCGACAATTTTAATTTAAAATTATATATATATATAATTTTTTTTTACTTGAAAACGGTCTAGCCCCCCCCCCCCGAGATTAGAAAGGCCATTTTCATTTAATTTCATTATAATGATATGATAACTATGTACTTACTGAGCTGCGACGTGTACCGGTGTTTTGCTCAGGACATCACACACTTCACCTTCAGCTTCATACTTGATCAACAGCTTAATCATCTGTAGCCTATGGTAACGGATTAAAAATATTAAAGTTATCGTTATACGTTGATTAAGAAAAACAGTTACATGACGTGTTGTTCGCTTTAAATTTCAGTTTTTACTCTTACATGTCCCAAGCTATCTGACAGGCACTTGTTTGATGACCGGGCTTTTGTTCTTATTAATATCGTTATCGTTTGTTGTTTTTAACCGTTTTAAAACTTTCCTCAATATCATTTAAAAATGAATTGCCTGCATTCCCAGTCCTTATATTATTATGAGGATTTTTGCATTATGTATACGCAGTAAGCAATGAAATAGAAATATAAAAATATTGTGTAATAAGAAGTATACTTTCACATCGAATTTTTACTATCGAGATGAACCCTTTCTGTAAGTATCTAAATAAAGAAATAATATTTAAAATTTGAATTTGTCCCTCCATCAGGTAACACTTGATCACAATTGGAGGTGAAGGGCAAATATAATGTGATTACTTACGTCTACATTGCCGCTTCTGCAGCATAATGGGAGCGCTGTCTGGTCGTAACTGTCACTTATATGATTAGTTTATAGCCGCCGATTTTTTAGTAGAAAGTTCCGAGGAAAAGCCTATGTGGTCCATCTCGGCTGCCCAGTGCGCAAAGCGTGAATTGTGCTTGTGAAAAGTCAAATAACTGCATTAAGATAGACCGACAGAATTGTTACTTTGGAACAGGGTTTAGACTATGAAGAAAAAAATACTTTCATCACGCATCACCACAACATTCATTGTCATTAGTCATCATCATCTTCATCACAATTACATCAATCGATGATTCAACCTCATTCTTCGTCAACAAATCCCAGCCATCATCATATCACCATCCACATTTACCACAACCATCATCATTATCACCATGCACATCATCATTCTCCACGCATCATCATCATCATCATGGAACGTCACTACCATCACGATCACCATACATCATCACACGCATCAACACACAACCAATGAACGTCACTCCAACGCACCATCATCATTCAACCCATCACCGATCATCTATCACCATCACCATCAATCATTCACCACCTTATCATCGTCGACACGCATCAACCATCAATCATCACCCACCTTCATCATCCCATAAACAATCACTCCTCACCACCACAATCATCATCATCACATTATCATCACCATTCATCATCATCACTTATGTAAACAATCACTACGATCACCGCATCATTCATCATCACCATCAATCCATCATTAATCACCATCACCCATCAATATCAGCATCAAGTATCACCCAATCGTGCATCTAAATCATCACCATGATCACCATAAACGTCCATAGACATTCTTATCCATCTATCTTCCCATCTATGCGTCGTTATCTAAGTCCATCATGCTTTATTATTATTATTATTTTTATTTATTTGTTTTTCTATATTTATTGTTTGAACGTTGAATGAGCTGTACCGTAACACACCACAACTCCACGGCCGTCACTCACTACTATACCATAACCCCACACCACCAACCATGCAATCTTGGAAAGCTCTGAGAAGGCAAAATATTGAAGCCCAGTTGTTAACATACATAACGCTTGCGCCCCTCCAATCTTTGTCTACTTAGACCTTTCTGACGCCACTGCCACCTAACCCACCAACGCACCTATCATCCACCACCAACATCCCCAGTAAGTCAGAGAGTCAATGAAATAGGAAGGGAAAGTCTTTCAACGTAATCGCGAGTAATTGATTGAGTAATTAAAGAATGTCATTTTCAAAGCTTTTTTCACCTACACGTAAAGATTGTTTAGAGAAGGTTATGCCTTACCGAAAACTTGAGCGCCTCTGGTGAGGAAGAAGGTTCCGCCGCTGTGTATGGCCCTTCCACGCGGCAGCAAAGTAGGGCGTAAAGCTATTGCTACAACATCGTCCTATCAATTGCCCTTGTTGACTGAGCACGGGCCATGGTCTCCCACACGTGTAAAGAGTAGCCCTGGAGTTAAAGAAGTATAAACATATTAGAAATGAGAGTGATAATGATTGTTTGATTGGCAGATGAATATTTTGTCGATGATAAGTAATGGTCGATGAACAATGACATATTATTTACCAATAGGACTTTGTTACAAATTATTTTGGTGGGCTTGAGCAATTTCCCCAGATTCCCCCCCTCACCCCTTTCCTAAAAGTTACCCCTCATCCTCATTCTCGTCTCTCCATTTCGATATTTGGCATACTTGCCTAATGTGGCAAATTTTTCTCGGGTCAGTCCTCAGTCATACAAGCATTAAGAATAAATAGGCTGACAGAAATTTAACGATATTGGCACCTTTTTTTTTGTTCTAAATTGTGGTTTAGGGTCCGGGTCCGCACCTGCCCCCCCCCCGATACATGCGCTGGACTAGTGATTAAACGGAAACAGCGAGCTGACCTGTGTAACGGCGTCATGCCCTCATTGTCTTTCATCTCAATGTTGGCTCCGTTGTCGATCAGCTGTAGGACGGTGGTCGTCGCGCCGTTCATTGCCGCGATGTGAATCGGTGTCATTCCGTTCTTCTTTCTCACGTTCACATCGACTCCCTCATCGAGCAACCGCTGGATAACCTAACATAATGACGAAGGACAAATTTGAGCTCAAAAGACCCCATCCGAGCAAAAGTAATCATACCCTAACTGTGCGTTTTCATTATTTTGGCGCCCCTTTTTTCACTGAGACATGAACTATTGAAATAGTCGTTTAAAAA